>CM035129.1:32733025-33333025 GCA_020205605.1 Panax ginseng | reverse complement strand
CGCATCATCCAACACCCCATTATACATAAAGGAGTCACAAATCTCCAGAAAGCTGACTAAATGTTCGTTCAGATCGTCATTTGCCAATCCCCCAAACTGAACTGAATTCTGAATCATTTGAATCGTCCCCGACTTGATTTCAAATGTGTTATCGGCTATTGCGGGCTTGGTGATGCTTGACTGCAGTTCAGTCACATTGGGTATGGCGAAGTCCCTTAACGCTTTCTGATCTTCAACTGCCATTTCCTCTTCCTTCTCAGATGTTTTGAATTCTTGCCTCATTTCCTTGATCCACTTACTCAACCTTTGAAACTTTCTATCAATGTCATCCTCAAAAGGCAGCAAGTATAGATTTTTGGACCGAGTTTGCATAAACTACTTCCAACACTTGAAATAAGAAGAACAAAACAAAAATAAAAAAGTCTAAGTAAAACTGGATTAATTAAACTAATATTTTAAAACTATTAAGATTTATACTAAATAATCCCCGGCAACGGCGCCAAAAACTTATTGGGTAAAATCTATATACACACAAAACACACAATTATATGTGGTCAACAAGTAATAGAGTGATAAGTAGAGTATCGTTTCCACATAGACTAACTATGTGAAACCCCGAATTTTATGAAATAAAAGTATTCAATTTTTCTATTTTGGTAAATAGTTAAATTGATAAAATTTTAAAGTTAAGGGTAATATGTAAAAATTTTGCAAAGTAATCAAGTTGATATAAAATACTCATTGTGTCGGGGAATATTCGATTAGTCGGGAAATATTCTTTTTGTCAGGGAATATCCAAATGATTTGTGATGCGACCATTAGTAGACCCCTAACGGAATTATTGTCGGATTGAGAAAACGACAAAAATATTTTTATAAAAATAACGGCGAAAGTTTTACCGTTAAAACTGTTGAACTAATCGGTAGTAAAGTATGCGATAATGGCGTGGTTGCATAGTAGCACACGGTATTGATTATTGATGCTTATGTGAGAAGTCACTTCGGTTTTATTCAATTATTGCTACTGATAATTTCACGCATAGTATCTCACATTATTTGATTCAATTATTGTCGATATTTTATATATTATTAAATCAATAATTGAGACGACGAAGTTATTAATATTATTATTTGCAATATTAACAATGTCTAGAAGTTCTGCCAATGAGAGGTTTGGTCACCTAATTGCGCGCCAATAGGGAGAAATCCTTATTGGAAAGCTCTCTCTTTACTAGGAACAACCTGGTCGATTAATAGTGTGAATTATAATAATGATGATGAGTTTTGTTTTATTAGTATTATTCATGTAATAAAACAGAAAAGCTTTTTATATAAAACAGAATACTTTTATAAAGTTATTTGTTTTATTAGACTATAAATAGAATATATTATATTCTATTATGCATAGTATTTTGTATAGTAAAATCTTTTTATATAAAATAGAATACTTTTATAAAGTTTTTTGTTTTATTAGATTATAAATAGAATATATTATATTTTATTATGCATAGTGTTGCATAGTGCCTGCATAGTATTTTGCATAGTAAAATCTTTTTATATAAAACATGATACTTTTATAAATTTATTTGTTTTATTAGATTTTAAATAATATATATATATATATTATATTTTATTGCATAGTATCCTTTCTATTTTCCTATAAATAGGATGCTTAGTTAGAATTGAAATCACACCAGAAGTTCAGAGAATTCTTGTTCTATAATCTTGAGCGTATTTCTTTAGAGTTTAAGAAAGCTTTGAGCGTAGTGCAAGTTTTCTTCAAGTATATACTCGCCCTACCAGTCGGAATACTCTTCTTTCTAAGGTAAGGGGTATTATTCTTTCGTATTCATGAAGAGAATTATTTTATTTCAATACTCGTAAGATTTGTTATTCCATTCTTCATTACTATATTGGAATAACATGTTTATGCGAAGTACCGCACACGTGGTGAAATTCTTCTATTATTTCTTTCTTTATTATTCTGTCGGAATATCCTATTCGATATGCGCACGCACGACCGTTCCATTCTCGTCGTAATATCCCATCTATCGGCACGCATGACCTGGTTCCATTATTTATTATTTTGTTGAGAATAACCTGTTTGTGCGATCTATCACATACATGGTGAATTCTTCTGTTATTCTATTCTTTATTATTTTCTTGGAATAACCTGTCTATGTGGATTACCACATGCATGGTGAATGATCCTTTGTATTCATTCCTTATTAAATTGTAGAAATGATTTGTCTACGTGGATTACCGCATGGCGGGTGAAAATCCATTTGCAGTTTCGTAATTTTTCTGACCCTCAAAAATTCTGGAAAGTCATAATATGAGCATTGGACTGTTGATTATGATGAAAGTCATAATAAAAGTATTGGACTGATGAAAATCATGGGTATATGTAGTATTAACAAGTGTTATGATGAGTTATATTGGTTATTATGTGAAAACATGAAAGTTTCTTAGAAATCACAAAGGGTTGAAAAATCAAATTTTGGTGAAAATGGAACATGAACTTCAATTGACCATATCTCCTATTATATTTCGAATTTTTGAGTGTGGTCAAGTTCTAGAGTTAGATCTATGAGTTTTTTAACTTATCCATATGTAATCACTGGAAAAGGTGTTGTAAATTTTTGTGTGGACTGATTTTAGTAAAGGAGTCAAAAACTGCAAAATACCAAAAAGCTACCGCCCAGAAATATAAAAGGGCATTTTCAGCTACTTAATTTGTGAGAAACATTCCAGCCTTTTGGGACATGAAAATATATAGTATAAAGTACCTACTGTCCAAAAATGAGCTCATTCTGACATAAAATGAGCAAGTTATGACTATTTCAATATTTAGGTTTTTCCGACGAAAAATGCTATAATCGGAGTTCTATAACTCCGATGACCATGAAATTTAAACTGGAAGCTCACGTTAACATGTGTAAGATCGTGCTAAGATTTTGGAATTTTTGGAGTTAAACTTGGGGTAGCTAATTTCTTAAGGAATTAATTAAAAATTAATTTTTGAAAAATACTTAAGGGAGTTGAAAAATTATAAAAAAAATACTTATTGTGTATGAAATATATGTATATATGTTTGGATAAAGGATAGAAAAATAATAAGTAAATTTGGTAATTTTTCATGAAAATGGTTTAGTTATGAACTTATGAGTTAAATATGTTATGTGAAGTTGAAAATTGGTAATTATGATTTTATGGCTTGGAAATCCTATATAGGGTATATGCAGATTTTTGATAAGGGATTCGATCATGGGTGATGAAATCTTATGAGTATGACATTTTTGAATGATTAAATGCATTATTTGGTAAAGTGTAAACAATTGAAATAAATTGTTTATAAGTTTAAGAAATAATTAAAATATTGTTATAATATTAATGATATTAGATTATGAGATTATTAAGTGATTGATAACATTGGGATATTCTTGAACCCTGGATAAATTATATTATAAATGTTTAATATTTATCCTCTATCTCATTTGATTGATTCTTTATATCGTTGTCATGATCCTCATGCTTATATTGTGTTGAAAGTCATCTGTGACTTACGTGCATAGATGGACTTGGTATGATTATGACCAGAGATTATTCGGTATAATCATGACCGTAATGTTACAAATGATGTGGTAAAAGTCATCTTTGGCCCGTAGTGCATAGATGGACTTGGTATGATTATGACCAGGGATTATTCGGTATAATCATGACCAGATTGAAAACACGAATATCCTCGCCCGTAGTGCATGGATAATTCGTGGTCGTGATAATATTAAGCTGAGTCTCAGCATTATTGGTTTTATAGTTGTATATCTTTGGCCTGTAGTGCAAAGATGAACTGTTGGTTATTGGTTACACAGTTGTATATCTTTGGCCGTAGTGCAAAGATGAATTTATTAGTATGATTATGAGCAGGAATTGTGATTTGGTATAACCATGATTTTTGATATTTCAGGTGAAGATAGGTGATGAAAATTATCTTCGTCCTGGGTGCGAAAAGGAATTCAGAATCACAATTATGATTATGAGTTATTCATATGATTGTGGATACGAATTGTTGATGTATGTTACACGGATAAAACATTATTAGTGGACTTTTAACATGGAGAAGATAATAGACCTGATGGTCTATTTGACTCTTTTAATGGATTGCTTCGTTCACCGCAACTATGGTTGAAAAGTTTTATCATCTACCATATGTTCTAAATCTCTGATTTATTATTGATGAAAGCTATTGATAATTAAATTATCTTTAGTTATGATATTATTTACTGGGCTAGTTGTGCTCACCCTTTTGCTTCATAATTCCTTTCAGGTAATAAGAGTGTAAATGAGTTTAATCTGGGATAACGAGGGGATAGAGCGGTGGTCTATAGCTATTGAGGTTCTCCTAAATAGTATGGAAATAATTTTATTGAGAACTTTGGATAAGTGTATCGTATTGTATACATCATTTGATATTTAATTTTGGTGAACCGAATAGGGTGAGGTGAAACCAACTTTGGAAGGGTGTTTTGCCACTATCATACAAGATGTCTAATGACATACAATCTCGTGTTATCATAAGACAGGGTTGTGCACATTCACTTGCTGAGTATATCTACGAGCACTACCTATATGATCTTGGAGTTTATTTGAAATATAATTTTCACTTGAGAGCAAGTGGAGATAGTTATCCTGTCAAGAGAAGACTCACCATTGGATGTAAGATGATAGTAATCTTCTCGCTTTTTCTTTGGGGTCTATTAGGTCAACCAAGGATAATTACGTGGACATATGATATCTATTATAACCTAGACGCATGGCCTCCCATGTAACGAAGGTTTCTTGAGCACTTCCCAAAGATTTTAATTTCTAAAAGCAGTTTTGACTATACTTTTATGTAAAGTATCATTGTAAGGTTGTGGTCGAGGCACCATGAGAGTTACATACATTTGTATTAAAACTCACAGTTAACACTGTCGTATTCTATACGACAGTTCAACAGTTGTGTATATGAATGTTGTATTTAATTTTTATAGTGTGATATCTGGCGACTCAGGATGGGTGCTGTATACCTATTTTGGGGGCATCACAAACTAGCAATAACCTTAACTTACAATTACCAATTTCCTATTAACCCTAATTTTATTAAACAAATCAACACAATGATTAAAATTAAAGAATCTAAATTAAAGAATAATTAAGCTATCACAAATATCAAAATCTACAATTTCAAACAATTAATGGAGAATTAGACTTATGATTTTACCCTAAGCTTCACTCTGATTTTAACACCTTTATTCCACTTCAATGCACTACTCCAGTTTATTAATCAAAAACACGAACGTAGTATTAACCACCTCTCGATGCACTAATACCGTATTAACGTAAATTCAGAATTAAGATAGAAGCACGTTAAAC
Source organism: Panax ginseng (assembly GCA_020205605.1). Taxonomy (NCBI): domain Eukaryota; kingdom Viridiplantae; phylum Streptophyta; class Magnoliopsida; order Apiales; family Araliaceae; genus Panax; species Panax ginseng. The sequence goes on along the minus strand of CM035129.1, from coordinate 33,327,611 downwards.
ACCTTAATCAACTAACCCACTATATCTCTATGTGAATTACAATTGAAGAAGGTTTAAGAATAAGTTCTCTATCCGATTACATGCGATGCCAAGCATATCTCTACCTTAACATTCATTAATATTAAGTTATTCACAAAATTCATGAACACATGCTATATTAATTAGGTCTAGATTTGAATATCCTCTCTCGATTCTAAACAAATCCACAAAGAATTGTTGATCAGGCAATTCATAAATTCAATCTCAAATCAATATAGATAAATTGGAAATAGACTATTGAAATGGAAATCAAAGTTTACAAAATCATCATTTCACTTAAAGATCCATCATAAGCCTAAAAAGTGAATTAGTTCATACTAAACAAAATAAACACTGAATAATTTGTATAAAACATTCTTATGATTACAAATAATAGCCTAAGACGAAGAATATTGAACAACACCCTTCACGATGCCTAGAATCGCAATCGTCTTGAAAATCTCTCCGAAAATACTCCTCCAAAGCTTGCTAAGAAAAACTGGAATTAATCTCTTTTATATGCTCTCTTGTATTGCTCAAGTTGTTATTGATAGAGTAGTAGATGTCTAGCACACAAGCTCTAGCCGAAATTCCCTTCAACTAGAGTTTCATTGTCATGAAATTGCTAGAAACTATGTCCAAGAAGGAGTTTAGTCATAGCAGGACAACTTCAGAATCGACACCCCCCGCCCCGATGGAGGTTCATGTGCTATCAACGCCCGCCCCAGCGGGCTACCTTTCTGTCTAGCTCGAATGAAGATCCCCCAGCCCGGCGGGGGTGTAAAGGCAATATAGGCCCGCCCCAGCGGGCTATCTTTCTGTTAACTAGAGATTGAGACCCCCTGCCCCGGCGGGCATGTCTTCTGCCAAATGACTTTGCTAATTTTCTAACTTTCTCCCAATTATTCTCCAATTGACTTCAAATCACACCAAATAGTTCCAAATATACGTTGAATGCTATAACCACCATCCTACACATGAATTAACATAAAACAAGTAAAACTGAACATGATCACAAGAATTTAGCAACAAATAAGCATGAAATGAATATTGAATCGCATATATAAAATCCACTTATCAAGACTACATATCTATGACACCCAATTGTTTAAACAATTTATAGAATTATTGGAATTAATGGTCAAAAGTCATTGACCGAGCATGACCAAGTTTTATGGGTTACCCAGAAAACTAATGAACACGAAGAACAACCTCTGACTGTACTTTGACCAATATATATCGAGACCTTAGAATCATACTTTATCCAAATCAGTGTTACATACATATACCTTGACATATAGACTACCTATTACAACAAACAAAACACAAATCTATCACACGGATTGAAAGATATAGAAGCTATAAAACCGTTGACCGACCATGACCACTGTTCTGGGTTACAAAGAAACTCAAGAACAACTCTGATAGTGACTTTGAGCCTCTATAACTTCTTGTTATATGTGACGCCCCCAAAATAGGCCCAATCCACCCAACACATTTTGAGTCGCCAAATACATGGTACAGAAAACAACTACAACTTCATTATCACATTTGTCGTGTAAAATACAACAACACATATGTTGTGAGTTTTGATACAAATATATACCAAATGTGACTCATGTCCTAACCTTGGATAGCACGTCACAATGGCACCTTACAAAAAGGTACACTCAATAACTGTTTTAGAAATTAAAATATTTGGAAAGTGCTCAAGGAAACCTTTGTACATGGGAGGCCATTCGTCTAGGTTATGATAGATATCATATGTCCACAGAATTATCCTTGGTTGACCCAATAGACCCCAAAGAAAAATGAGAAGATTACTATCATATTCTTTTCAATGGTGAGTCTTCTCTTGATATATAATTATCTCCATTGTCTCCAATTGAAAATTATATTTCAACCAAACTCCAAGGTTATATAGGTAGTGCTCGTAGATATACTCAACAAGTGGATGTGCACAACTTTGTCTTATGATAACATGAAGTTGTATGTCATTAGACATCTTGTATGATAGTGACAAAATACCCTTCTAACGTTGGGTTCACCTCACCCTATTTGATTCACCAAATATAACTATTAAATGACGTATAAAATACAACACACTTATCTAAAGTTCTTAGTAAAATTATTTCCATACTGTTTAGGGAAAACCTCAACAGCTATAGACCACCATTCTATTCCCCTGTTACCCCCGCTCGACCCAGTTATACTCTTATTACCTGAAAGGAATTGTGAAGCAAAAGGGTGAGCACAAATAGCCCAGTAAAGAATATCATGACTAAAGATAATTAAATTATCAATAGCCTTCGTTAGTAATAAATAAGAGATTTAGAACATATGGTAGATGATAAAACTTTTCAACCATAGTTGCAGCGGAACGAGTAATCCATTAGAAGAGTCAAATAGACCATAAAGTCTATTATCTTCTCCATGTTAAAAGTTCACCAATAATGTTTTATCCTTGTAACATCAATCAACAGTTCATGTCCATAATCATGTGAATAACTCATAATCATAATTGCAGTTCTAAATTCTTCTTCTCATCCAGGACGAAGATAATTTTCATCATTTGTCTTTACCTGAAACATCAAACATCATGGTTATACCAAATCACAGTTCCTAATCATAATCATACTAATAAATTCATCTTTGCACTACGAGCCAAAGATATTCATTAACAATTCATCTTTACACTACAAGCCAAAGATATTCAACAACAGGTCATCTTTGCACTACAGGCCAAAGATATTCAACAATAGGTCATCTTTGCACTACAGGCCAAAGATATCAATCGACAGGTCATCTTTGCACTATGAGCCAAAGATATTCAACAACAGGTCATCTTTGCACTACGAGCTAAATATATTCAACAACAGGTCATCTTTGCACTACAGGCCAAAAATATCAATCAAAAGTTCTTCTTTGCACTACAGGCCAAAGGCATACAACTATAAAACCAATAAACAACAGTCCATCTATGCACTACAGGCCAAAGATATACAACTGTAAAATCAATAACGGTGAGACTCAGCTCAATAGTATCACGACCACGAATTATCCATGCACTACGGGTCAAGGATATTCGTGTTTCAACATTACTGTTATGATTATTCCGAATAATCCCTGGCCATAATCATACCAAGTCCATCTATGCACTACGGGCCAAAGATGAGTTTTAACACAATATAAGCATGAGGATCATGACAAGGATATAAAGAATCAATCACATGAGATAAATGATAAATTTTAAAGACTTTAACAATTTAATTTATCTAAAATTCAATAACATCCAAATTGTCAACATGATACTGCTTTATAGAGTAAAATTCAAGAGTAATATTATATCAAAAATGATTTGAATAGAAAATAATATTTCAGCTAATATTTAACGAAGATAATAACATTATTCATTATATTATAAACTCCATTTAATATTATTCATTATATAATAACATTAAATTCATTTACTTAATATTATTAATCATTAAATAATATTTTAAATCAATGATTTCATAACACCTTAATCCAAATATTATAAATCACTTAATAAACTCATAATCTAATATTATTAATATTACCACAATATTTTAATCATTTCTAAACTTATAAATAATTTATTTTAATTGTTTACACTTTACTAATTAATGCATTTAATCATCCTAAAATGCCAATCTCATAAGATTTTATCACCAATAACCAAAACCCTCATCAAAAATCTGCATATACCTTATATAGGATTCTCAAGCCATAAAATCCTATTTTCCAATTTTCTTACTTCACATAACATATTTAATTCATTTACTCATAACTAGTCCTTTTTTCATGAAAAATACCAAATCAGTCCCAGAAAATTTTCTTTTCTGGTATTTAACAGAATATAGTCCATATTAAACATATATTTTTCTCGGAATTTTTAAAATTCATTTACTATTTTTCATATGGGCAAAAATGTCGAATATTTAAACATTTATCATAAACTGTACTTTTATCCAAAAATTCCAAAATTTACAGAGTATACTGCTATTATATGCATGTACTCCCAATAAAAATTCCACCAATTTTGGAGTTAACCACAAGGAGTTATAAGGGTTTACTTTTAAAATAGTTTTTTTCCCATAAAATTCATAACTTCTAATCTATACGTACAAAAATCGTCATTTTTGAACACAATCTAGAAAACTCATCAAATTATTATTTCAAATTTTTCCAGAATTTTTGAAGATCAGAAAAGTTACAAAAATGAAAAACATAATAACTCTTACAATCCCTTACCTCAAAAGAACAGTATTTCTGACTGGAATATTGGATGTAATACTGAAGAAAATTTGTACTGAATAGTAACTCTCAAAGTATATAAATACTCACAAAAATACGCTCGATAATATAAAGAGAAAAAAAAACTTGTTTCTGGTGTGATTTTTAATTCTAACCTAAGCGCCTATTTATAGGAAAATGCTAGAACGCCAAAGGAGACTAAATAATAAAATAATATTATTTTTATTCTTTCACTTCTACGCCCACCCATTTTGATCAAACAATCAGCCACCTCTAGTTGGGCCCACCAATTCAGCACATGTTTTCTACACCAATCAAAAGTGGGTCCCACCCAATTTTAATAAAAATCATTTTATTTTCCAAAACATTAGTAATTCATAATAAATAGCTCCTTTATCAGAAAAATACAAATTGTATGTCCATTCCACACGAAATCGAATTCTCTACAACTTTGTAGTTTTAAGTTTTTCCAAATTCCAGACAGAAAATATCTGAAATCCACAAACAGATGATTTTTAACACTTTTTAAAATTCATAACAAATCGTACGCTAATTTTTAACGGTTCAAAATTTGTGGACATATACTCAACTTATATATGTATAACATATCCAAAAATCACGACAATCCAACAGTCGTATTAAAATTATAACTCACGCAATAGAGCTTTAAGAACACTGATTTGATTTTTAATGCCTTCATTCTGACAAAATACTGAAAAAAACACCTCAACATTAATTCTTTCATTTATAACCACATAAATAAATTCATCATTTATATCCACATCAAATAAATATTTTCTTATCATATAAATCAATAATTAATTATGTATAAATAATATTACAGAATCACAATAATGACAACCAGGCAGTTCCCAGGAAAGAGGGGGCTTTCTGATAAGGATTTCTCCCTATTGGCGTGCAATTAGATGACCTAACCTCTCTTTGATAGAACTTTCTAAACATTGCCAATAATGTTATCTAATAATATTATTCAAATAATATAAATTATTGGTCTGATAATGGAAATATTGTGCAGTGACAATTATTGAAACAACAATAATATAAAATATCAACGCAACAATTATTGAATCAATAAAATAAAATATTGAACAATAATTACTGTAACAATTATTGAGTAGTGTCTTCTTACGTAAGAATCAATAATTCAAAAATACTATGCAATACCGTAGTGCTATCTCTGTAACCAACTATGCGACATCGTATTTTAACCACTGTGTATTTCAACAAGTGTTAATTCTGTAATAATTACTTACGTTATTTATAAAAAACTCAAACCGTCATTTTATTCATCCAATGCTTATTACGTTATGGGGACCACAAATGGTTGCGCCGTCGTATGAATATTCCCCGACAACAAGAATATTCCACGACCAAACGAATATTCCCTGACAACAATAAGTATTTTATAGCCACTTGCTTATTTTAAAAAATTTCATATATCACCCTTAACTTTAACATTTTATCAATTTAACCATTTACTGAATAATAATTATAAGAAAAATTAAAAACTTTTATTTCATAAAATTCGGGGTCTTACAATCTCCACTTCTTATGAAATTTCGTCCCCGAAATTTACGTACCTGGTATTTTGAAGAGTCGATAATACCTTGCTTTTATTTCAGATTCCATCTTTCCTGTCATCATGATTTATCCATTGCTCAACTCCTGTATTTCAGATATCATTCTAGAATACAATTTCAAAACAAAGGTTAATTGATATATCATAATTTGTCAACTTAAGTAAGAAAATTCAGCTTAGGTAGGACACACACTAGTGAAGGATATTACTCGTCTCTCCCTTCCTAGTTCTAATCCCGGATCTCCGCCAGAGATCATATCCCTAAGCTCTGATACCAAATGTGATGCCCCCAAAATAGGTCCAATCCACCCAATCCATTTTGAGTCGCCAAATACATGGTACAGAAAACAACTACAACTTCATTATCATATTTGTCGTGTAAAATACAATAACACATATGTTGTGAGTTTTGATACAAATATATACCAAATATGACTCATGTCCTAACCTTGGATAGCACGTCACAATGGCACCTTACAAAAAGGTACAGTCAATAACTGTTTTAGAAATTAAAATCTTTGGAAAGTGCTCAAGGAAACCTTTGTACATGGGAAGCCATGCGTCTAGGTTATGATAGATATCATATGTCCATAGAATTATCCTTGGTTAACCCAATAGACCCCAAAGAAAAACGAGAAGATTACTATCATGTTCTTTCCAATGGTGAGTCTTCTCTTGATATATAATTATCTCCATTGTCTCCAATTGAAAATTATATTTCAACCAAACTCCAAGGTTATATAGGTAGTGCTTGTAGATATACTCAACAAGTGGATGTGCACAACCTTATCTTATGATAACACGAAGTTGTATGTCATTAGACATCTTGTATGATAGTGGCAAAACACCCTTCCAACCTTGGGTTCGCCTCACCCTATTTGATTCACCAAATATAACTATTATATGACGTATAAAATACAACACACTTATCTAAAGTACTTAGTAAAATTATTTCCATACTGTTTAGGAAAAATCTCAACAGCTATAGACCACCATTCTATTCCCCTGTTACCCCCGCTCGACCCAGCTACACTCTTATTACCTGAAAGGAATTGTGAAGCCAAAGGGTGAGCACAAATAGCCTAATAAAGAATATCATGAAAAAAGATAATTAAATTATCAATAGCCTTCGTCAGTAATAAATAAGAGATTTAGAACATATGGTAGATGATAAAACTTTTCAACCATAGTTGTAGCGGAACAAGCAATCCATTAGAAGAGTCAAATAGACCATAAAGTCTATTATATTCTCTATGTTAAAAGTTTACCAACAATGTTTTATCCCTGTAACATCAGTCAACAGTTCATGTCCACAATCATGTGAATAACTCATAATCATAATTGCAGTTCTAAATTCTTCTTCTCATCCAAGACGAAGATAATTTTTATCATCTGTCTTTACCTGAAACATCAAAGATCATGGTTATACCAATCACAGTTCATGTTTATAATCATACTAATAAATTCATCTTTACACTACGGGCCAATGATATTCATTAATAGTTCATCTTTGCACTATAGGCCAAAGATATTCAACAACATGTTATCTTTGCACTACAGGTCAAAGATATTCAACAACATGACATCTTTTCACTACAGGCCAAAGATATCAATCAATAGGTCATCTTTGCATTACGAGCCAAAGATATTCAACAACAGGTCATCTTTGTACTACGAGCCAAATATATTCAACAACAGGTCATCTTTGCACTACAGGCCAAAGATATCAATCAACAGTTCTTCTTTGCACTACAGGCCAAAGGCATACAACTGTAAAACCAATAAACAATAGTCCATCTATGCACTACAGGCTAAATATATACAACTATAAAACCAATAACGCTGAGACTCAGCTCAATAGTATCACGACCACGAATTATCCATGCACTACGGCCAAGGATATTCGTGTTTCAACATTACAATCATGATTATACCGAATAATCTCTGGTCATAATCATACCAAGTCCATCTATGTACTACGAGCCAAAGATGACTTTCAACACAATATAAGCATGAGGATCATGACAAGGATATAAAGAATCAATCACATGAGATAAAGGATAAATTTTTAAGTCTTTAATAATTTAATTTATCCAGAATTCAATAACATCCAAATTGTCAACATGATACTGTTTTGTAGAGTAAAATTCAAGAATAATATTATATCAAAAATGATTTGAACAGAAAATAATATTTCAACTAATATTTAACGAAGATAATAACATTATTAATTATATTATAAACACCATTTAATATTATTTATTATACAATAACATTAAATTCATTTACTAATATTATTAATCATTAAATAATATTTAAATCAATGATTTCATAACACCTTAATCCAAATGTTATAAATCACTTAATAAACGCATAATTTAATATTATTAATATTACCACAATATTTTAATCATTTCTTAAACTTATAAACAATTTATTTTAATTGTTTACACTTTACTAATTAATGCATTTAATCATCCTAAAATGCCAATCTCATAAGATTTCATCACCAATAACCAAAACCCTCATAAAAAATATGCATATACCTTATATAGTATTCTCAAGCTATAAAATCCTATTTTCCAATTTTCTTACTTCACATAACATATTTAATTTATTTACTCATAACTAGTCCCCTTTTCATGAAAAATACCAAATCAGTCCCAGAAAATTTTCTTTTCTGGTATTTAGCAGAATATAGTCCCATATTGAGCATATATTTTTCTCGAAATTTTTAAAATTCATTTACTATTTTTCATATAGCCAAAACTGCCGAATATTTAGACATTTATCATAAACTGTACTTTTGTCCAAAAATTCTGAAATTTATAGAATATACTGCTATTATATGCATGTACCCCCAATAAAAATTTCACCAATTTTGGAGTTAACCACAAGGAGTTATAAGGGTTTACTTTTAAAATATTCTTTTCCCATAAAATTCATAACTCGTAATCTATACATACAAAAATCGTCATTTTTGGACACAATCTAGAAAACTCATCAAATTATTATTTCAAAATTTTTCAGAATTTTTGAAGATCGAAAAAATTATGAAAATGAAAAACATAATAACCCTTACAATCCCTTACCTCAAAAGAATAATATTTCTGATTGAAATATCGGATGTAATGCTGAAGGAAACTTGTACTGAATAACAACTCTCAAAGTATATAAATACTCACAAAAATACGCTCGATAATATAAAGAGAAAAAAAACTTGTTTCTGGTGTGATTTTCAATTCTAACCTAAGCGCCTATTTATAGGAGAATGCTAGAACGCCAAAGGAGACTAAATAATAAAATAATATTATTTTTATTCTTTCACTTCTACGCCCACCCATTTTGATCAAACAATCAGCCACCTCTAGTGGGGCCCACCAATTCAGCACATATTTTCTACACCAACCAAAAGTGGGTCCCACCCAATTTTAATAAAAATTATTTCATTTTCTGAAACTTCAATAATTCATAATAAATAGCCTTTTTATCAGAAAAATACGAATTTTATGTCCATTCCACAGGAAATCGAATTCTCTACAACTTTGTAGCTTTATGTTTTTTAAAATTCCACATAGAAAATATCCGAAATCCACAAACGGATGATTTTTAAGACCTTTTAAAATTCATAACAAATCATACGCTAATTTTTAACGGTTCAAAATTTGTGGACATATACTCAACTTATATATGTATAACATATCCAAAAATCACAATGATCCAACGGTCGGATTAAAATTATAACTCACTCAATAGAGCTTTAAGAAAACTGATTTGATTTTTAATGCCTTCATTCCGACAAAATACTCAAAAAAACACCTCAGCATTAATTCCTTCATTTATAACCACATAAATAAATTCATCATTTATATCCACATCAAATAAATATTTCCTTATCATATAAATTAATAACTAATTATTAACAAAGAGGGGGCTTTCTGATAAGAATTTCTCCCTATTGGCGCACAATTAGATGACCTAACCTCTCCTTGACAGAACTTTTTAGACATTGCCAATAATGCTATCTAATAATATTATTCAAATAATATGAATTATTGGTCTGATAATGGAAATACTGTGCAATGATAATTATTGAAACAACAATAATATAAAATATCAATATAACAATTATTGAATCAATAAAATAAAATATTGAACAGTAATTACTATAACAATTATTGAGTAGTGTCTTCTTACGTAAGAATCAATAATTCAAAAATCATGCAATACCGTGCCACTCCGCGTGCAACTACGCCGTATTCTCGCATTTTAACCACCGTGTATTCCAGCGGTGTTAACGGTAACAATTACGCCGTTATTTATAAAAAACTCAAACTTGTCGTTTTCTTCATTCGACAGTTATTATGTTATGGGGCCCTCAAATGGCTGCGCTGTCGTACGAATATTCCCCAACAATAAGAATATTCCACGACCAAACGAATATTTCCTAACAACAATAAGTATTTTATAGCTACTTGCTTATTTTGAAAAATTTCATATATCACCCTTAACTTTAACTTTTTATCAATTTAACCATTTATTGAATAATAATTATAAGAAAAATTGAATACTTTTATTTCATAAAATTCGAGGGTCTTACATTATATGTAGGTTAAAGCATGAATTTGGTCTGATGTTGTACTACTGTATGAGTACTGTAACATCTATACTTGACCAAAAGAATCATTAACAGTAACAAATTGGATAAAGGTCAAAATGGTCCATAGGCCATGACCGACTGAAACCTAGAAACTTAAGAACACCTATAGCGACACTTTCTGTCACTATAGAGCTTTAGCGACAGACAAAAAATATTTTCTATTAAATTAATTAATAAAAAATAGAAATAATTAATAAATAAATATATAAACAGTTTAAAAAATTATTTTAAGTTATAATATTTAACTTTTAATATTTTTTCATAAATTTAATAATTATTTTTAATTTATTTGGATATTATTAATAATTAAGTTAATAATAAAGTAATTAGAATAATTACTTATAAATAATAAATAATTGTTGAAAAATAATATTAGTGATATAAAATCATAATAAATTATTATAAATTATTTAAAATAGTAAAAAAAGTGTTTATAATATTCTATGTAAATATTAAATTATTTAAAATGGAAATAAATGATTTAAAAATCATTTAAGGGATAAATAAATACTTTAAAATTATTATAAGCTTCCAAAAATTATTATAAAGGATATTTAAATTATCTAAAAATATAATAAAGCTTATAAATAAAATTTAGTCGATTTATCAATTTATTAAATACTCGGTAAAGTCTTTGGACACCGAAACCATATCAAACTTAACCCAAACGTGTGTAGTTTATGTAGTTGAGTATTGTTATCAATACTAATGTGTTAGATTTATAAGAATGAACATCTTAGGTGTTTATTAATGAATCGAGTAACATTGCTTGACTGATCTTCGCTCAGACAAGTTTACTAAACCCAAATTATTATTTACATAAATTTCTCGAACCTTGTGTATTCGTTAAACAAGATTCCTATCTTGAATTGCTTTTGATATGATATACCAAATCTAAACTTGAATTGCCACTTATTGAAATGTTATTGCTATAGCTTCAGCGTAACTAAGAAATGAATTGTTTATTCATATGATATTGTTTATTAAGCATAAACTGTTGTGTCAAACCAAATTGTTTTGGTAAGACATCCTATACTGAAGTTGTGTATCCCGTAAAGGGATCGATGTTTGGTCAATAATATATTGACGTTGGGTGCATGTGAGCACTAGTAGGATGAGATACATACTCTTAGGATATTAAGTAGGCTGATCCCCTATCTCATATCTAAACAAAGTCTCTAAGTCTGTGTGACTGACAGAAATAAAAAGTCCAGAAATGGTTGAAAAAGAAATTCCAGAAATGGTAGCAACAATTAGTAAAATTTTGAACTATTATACTTCTTCAAATCAGATATTGTTATAAATATAGAACCTGCTGAGCATGTCATAGCTCACCCTTGTAAATTATTCCCTTTGCAGTATTAGATGGTAACCCTGGCACTTCTGCAGTTAATAAAGGGAAGCGTCCCTGTTTAGATTAGTTTATTTTACTGTCTAGTTGAATGTAATACTTTGTTATAATAAATTCTGTATGAAGAATCATGTAATCGAACCATTATATATATATATATATATATCATCTTTTATTTCCGCAACCGTGTTTTATTTACATATATAGATGTAATTAAAATTTCCAATCTTGTTTGAGATCCTTGGGAACTATTTATCTGAGTGAGGGTATTGACAACATGGACTGTTCATGTTGTTGTTGATACTCTGTATTTTGGATAGATAGGTACTATCGATACGATAGTGTAAATTTGCATGATATAGACTATACATCTGAGTGAGGGTATTGGTAATATGGACTGTTCATGTTATTACTGGTACTCTAAATTTCAGATAGATAGATATTATTCACATATATAGTTCATACATCGAAGTGAGGGTATCCAAACACAACAATAGTTCTCATGAGAATTGTTATCTGTTATGGGATACTGTGACTCTTGGATCTATGGGAATTGCATCTGGTTATAATTGTATAGTCACTCAATTAGATATAAGCATATAATCAGATACAATGGGCGTATAGATTTGAATGCGTTATATATATATTAACTAGCAGTAAGCACCATATCGGATACCATGGGTGTATAGATATGGGGGCGTTACAGCCTATTTCCTAGGGGAATGCGCATGCATTCGCAGGGTTTGCAAGAGGCATGGCTAGGATTTTACCCGTTTCTGCTGGTTAGTATTTCTCTTGTGATTTCCCATGTACAGGTTAAGAGTGTTGACTAACCGTAGATGTTTGCCTTTGTATTGGCAGTTTTAGGCGTATGAGAGGCTTCCATATTTGCTTCCCATTAGCGTGTTAGGTCCAGATACCTATCCACGAGGACGTTGATGGCATCACTACACTTTGGTGGAGGTTCCTGTAGCTGAGGGTTTCACCCATTGTCGCTACTTGGGTTCCCTATTCAGGGGACCATTTGATAGTTGGCTTTGAGGATGGGTACCCGACTGGTGTCGTGTATGTGATATCCACCCCTCGGATTCTTCTTTTCAAAGATAGAGGATGGGAGTTCTATCTGGGAAAGCGCGTTATTAGGAGTACTACAGGAGAGATTCGTGTACCAATCTTGCCTCCTGCCAGGCTTTATTTTCCTGTGTTGCGGTCGCCTGTCAGTGATATCCCATTGATGGGAGTTGACGACTTTACATTGTCAGAGGGTCCATTTACTCAGGAGGTATTCTATCGCTGGTGGTTCCCTCGTACCATCTGTTTACTCAGTTCATGGGGGATATGGTTCCTGGATCCATGATGATGATGGATTGGATGGCCTGTATCCGAGATCCTACTTATTTGACGTAGATTGACAGTTTGACCCGGTTATTGGAGTGGGCACATTATTTCATCCGGCACTTGGGCAGAGATCCTTCAGAGGCAGATACTTTTGATCCTTCCAACTTTGGGGCTGGCCCTTCAGGTGACCCATATGGTTTTGTAGGCGCAGATCCTCTATTGTATAGGCCTGGCATCCCTTTTGGTGGGGATCCAATGACTCAGGAGGAGTTACATCAGATGGACAGGATAGATGATGTAGACATCAACACCATTAACTTCTTCTGATGTGTTTCTCACTATATCTTTTGATAGGCCTCTATTAGATACTGGGTGACTGTGCCCCATTCTCGTTATATCTTTTGATAAGCCTTTGTTTGTTATTGGGCATCTGTGCCCTATTTCCCTATATTTTCCAGCTGTACACAGAGATGATATATTAGATGATGATGTACTTAGGAATGTATATATGTTATTTTTCATTCTCTACATCATATTTTCACTAATTATTTATCATATATTTATTATGTTATGCATATATATGTCCAAAGATATTCAACATTGACCCCTGGATGGTCTTATGATACTACCCCACTGAGATGTCTTCTTGACGATTAAATTTGCATTGATCATACCCCACCAGTATTGGTAGCCTCATATTTGAGATCATGGTATGATAGTTTGTCACCTCCAGATCGAATAACTGTAGATTAGCTACTGTAGAACTCCATGACCCTCCTAATATTCCATGTTCTTGTGGGTTTTATAGAGGGCATGCTACAACATTGGGTATCGGATAGGTAGGTGTTCCGATTTGAGACCCATGAGTTAACTCCCACATTAGAGGAGTACGAGCGATTGATGACTTTGCCATTAGACAGGCCTTGTGCTCGGATGGCTATCAGCAATATGAGCCAACAGTTTATGACCCTCATCGGGTTGAGGTGTAGAGTAGTTTAGGATGAGATCACATCCGTTCATGTAGTGTCCCAAGATTTTTTGATATATAGATTTGGCCGTGCGGACAGTTATGCGTAGCACTCCGGAGATTTCACCACATTAGAGGATTAGTGGCGTGTTGCCAGAGTAGACGTACTCATGATGTGTGTAGTGGCTTATGTATACATGCCATTATACATGGATCATCTGGACATCAGTGTCGTTATGGCAGTGAGAGCTCTCAAGGAGGGTCTTACCATTATACCGATGATTGTGGCAGAGATATTGAGGTTAGCCATGTACTACCATACCCATTCTGCAGGGATATTTATAGGCGGATCGGTCTTGCTGTACGTGTGGTTCATGTCACACTTGAGACCTATTGGCACCTTTTGATGATATGGGTATTGTTTTTCCTATGAGATAGCCATGTCTTACTCCTTTTAGCCAGCGGAGTGTACAGACGCTGCATCTTGGTCGATGTTCTTAGTTGGGATTGAGGATCCATTTGATATTTTGATGTGCTCAGGGCTTAGTTCTCCCTAAAGCTTCATTACCCATGCACTTGGCATGGATTATCTCCCTCTGGCTGGTTTGAGGGGCATGACCACATATCACCCACTAGTTGTGATTGCACAGTTTGGCCAGTTTCAGGATGCTCATCCTTTTGAGGGGGCATTGGTCCAACACTTATCTTCTCGGCATTTGTCAGCAGAGGATAGATTCAGGGTGTATGCTTATTGGACTCAGCGTGAGTGGGCTGAGTTTTCTGTTAGCCATCCGAGCCATTCTATTGAGTATTCTGCATGGATGGATGCAGAGATTACATCAGTCGGGGTTATATCCACCGTGCCGGGGATTGATTTTGACAGTGGGGAGCCCATGGAGGATGCTGATTCTCCCACTAAGGAGGAGCTCTTTGCTGGGTTGACAACAACTCTTGTTGATTCTCCCACTACGACTGCTACTGTGACCCTGCATTTGATAGAGTATTTAGAGCAAAATTTGCATCTGGCGACATATGAGAGAGATCAGGCTAGGGTTTTGATGTTGACAGCTGTTGCTGGGAGAGGTTCCACTCTATTGGAGAGAGATGATGCCTTAGCTCATAGAGATACCGTTATTGCTGAGCGGGATGAGGCTAGATCATCCAAAGATGCATTGATTATTGAGCGGGATGGTGCTATATCTTCCCGGGATGTCGCCGTTATAGATAGTACTGCAGTGAGGTCTCATACTACTGATATCATTGTAGAGATGAACACTTATATTGATGAGTATAGTGTCACCATGCAGTTGACTGTGGATCTGTTAGCTCGTGTTAATACCCTTGGGCAGAAGCTTATAACTTTACCCCCTTCTTCGGAGAGAGATGCTATGTTGGATCTGATAGCACGCATATCTACTGGATTATAGATGGGCTTGTATTTTCCTGAACAGACTAGCTTAGCCATTTTTGTCATGTACAATACACATTATATATCAAACAACATTATATATGGCAGGAAAATATATTTTGATGCACTTCCCTTTTAGTTATACCTTGTTACTTACTTGATATTTTCCTATTTCTCAAGGGCTTGTGATCTTGATGTATTCTAAACTCCTCCTTGATGGACGGACATTGAGATGTCTCAGGGTCTTTCAGAATGGATCATTGATCTGTGTGTATCCCCTACCCTTTGGTGTCTTGGGACTTGTTTATGTATGTGGTAATGGAGAGGAGTATGGCTTTCCTCTCTAAGGTTGACTGTACCACAGATGGTCGCCGATACTCTTTTGTATGGGGGAACCCAGGTAGTTCCATCTCTTATGGATTGGTGTTTCTCTTTGAGGATTCAACTGCAGCTTAGATGGTCGCCGATTCTCCCATTGGTGTGGGGAGACTAGGTAATTCCATCCCTTTGGTCTAAGCCGATGAAGTGTGGTTGATTGAAAGATGACCCTAGTACCGTTGATAAGTTTTTATGTTTCGGTAGGAGTAAATCTAAACCATGAATAGCTGCCTACGTACTCCTATTAAAGAGGAGTTCAGGTCTACATAGTTCGAACCTGGTGTGAAAGGTTCAAAGTTGTATGTGAAAAGGGTGTAGAGATGTTTTTTTTTCTGTGGTGAGTCCGGACCATAAAAATGGATGCCTATGTACTCCTGTGTATTAGGGAGATCAGTTCTGCGTAGTTCGCCCCGTGTATAGGACATACTGTAGATGAAAAGTTTGATCCCATGTACAGGAAAAACTTAAGGTGTGAAAAGTTTAATCCCTGGTGGGACAAAACTGAGGGTATGAAGTGTTTATCCCGAGTGGGACAAACTGAAGGTGTGAAAGGTTCTAAAAACCTGAGTTGAGTGAAGGATCTGATGATCCACAACCAGGCTGCTGGTTTGAATGTATGTTTATCCCTGATAGGGAAAATGAATGTGAAGAAGGGTTGCATGTAGTGAAGGGTTTTGAAAACCTGAACTGACTGGGGATCTGGTGATCCAAAACCAGGATGTTAGCTTGCTGGTAACTTCAGACATAGTACCATTTCATGGTGTCTGAGTTAATGAGTTGCAAAAATTCATCGCTATCCATCTCTTGTAATCTGAGAGCTCCTCCTGTCAATACCTCCCTGACAACAAACGGGCCTTCCCAGTTTGGGGTGAATTTTCCTTTGGATTGATCTTGGTTGTCGAGAATTTTCTTCAGGACCAAGTCATGCTCTTTGAATTGTCATAGCCGAACTATTCTGTTGTAGGATCTGGCGATCCTCTGTTGATATAACAGACCATGGAAGATGGCAGTGGCTCACCTTTCTTCTATTAGAGACAATTGGTGATACCTATCTTGTAACCATTGGTCTTCATCCAACTGAGTGTCTATCAACACTTTGAGGGATTCCATTTCCACCTCTTTGGAGAGCACTGCTTCCATTCCATAGGTTAATGATTAGGGTGTTGCCCCAGTGGAAGTGCGTATTAACGTTCTGTAGGCTACTAGAGTCAGAGGCAACAAGTCAGGCCATCCTTTGTGATTGGCAGACATCTGTTGCATGATCATTTTGATATTCTTATTAGCTGCTTCAATAGCACCATTCATCTTTGGACGATAAATGACGGAGTTGAGATGTTTGACGTGGAATTTACTACATAACTCCTCCATCATTTGATTGTTGAGGTTTTTGGCGTTGTCTGACACAATCACCTCTGGTTGTCCATATCGACAAATGACATTGTTTTTGATGAAACCAATGATAACTTCTTTAGTAACCATGGGGAAGGAGGCTGCTTCTACCCACTTGGTGAAGTAGTCGATAATGGTGAAGATAAACCGATGCCCATTACTGGCTTTTGGATCGATGGGCCCGATTATGTCCATTCCCCATATTGAGAAGGGCCAGGGCGAACTCATATTATGGAGCTCCCTTGGAGGGGTGTGGATAGCATTCCCATGGATTTGGCATTGATAACATCTCTTGACGTGATCATCACAGTCAGCCTTAAGAGAAAGCCAACAATGCCCAGTTTTTAGGATTTTCTTGACAAGTAGAGGGTCGCTCATGCGTGGGCCACATATTCCACACTGGATTTCATCCATGAGCCTTTGAGCTTGGTCTTTGTCCAGAAACCTGAGGAGACCTAATCCTATATCTCTTTTATAGAGTGCGTCCCAACTTAGGTAGAATTTCATAGCCATTCGATGGATCCGCTTTCTTTCAACAGACTCGCCTCAGCGAGTGTAGATCCATCTCGCAGATACTCCTTGATATGCTGATACCAAGGGTGGTGGACGGGAGGTAGCTAATCCGATACTTCTCCAAAGTAGTTCCCCATAGGCTAGAGCCTTTTGCAGGGAAAAGGTGATGTTTGGCATGTCTTCCTTATCAAGTATGTTGATCAAGGAGGCCAAAGTTGCTAGCGCATCCGCAAAGTTATTCCTATTGTGAGGAATGTGGAGGAAGGATATTTCTTCAAACTCCAAAGCCATCTGTATAAACTGCCGATGGTAAGGCAGCAAATATAGCTCTTTGGTGTGATAGATCCCAGTGGTTTGTCTGATTACAAATTTGGAATCTCCAAAGACAGTTAACCGTCTGATGCCCATTGATTGGGCAAGTTTCAACCCCATGATACAACCTTCATACTCAGCTGTGTTGTTGGTGCTGACAAACTATAATTTGACGGCGACGAGATACTGCTCCCACGTAAAGGATACTAGAACTGCTCCATCTCCAAAACCTTCCATGTTTACGGCTCCATCAAAATACATCTTCCATGATTAGTGTGTATTGTCCTGATGGTGTATCTGAACTATCATTACCCCTTCATTGGGGAAGTATGTTTCCACGGGTTTGAAATCCCCTGAAGGGGCGGAGGCCTGTTGATCCATAATTCCTTGACCTTTGATGGACTTTTGAGTCACGTAGAATATGTCAAATTATTGTAGGATCAACTGCCATCTGGATAGTGGACAGTTCAATATGGGTTTGCTGAACACGTACTTTAGAGGATCCACGTGGGATATGAGATGGGTTATGTGACCATGGAGGTAATGCTGTAACCTTATGGGAGCCCATGCTAAAGCATAAAAAGTTTTCTCAATTAGAGTGTACTTGTGCTCACTGCTGCTGAATCTTTTATTGAGGTAATAGATAGCTCGTTCTTAGCCTCTATCATCTTTCTATCCCAACATGCAGCCCATGGCATTGTCATTGATCGACAGGTACATGAATAGGGGAACACCATCCCTGAGAGGTACCAAAATAGAAGCTTTGACTAGCTGCTCTTTAATTGTAAGGAAGGCTTTATGACACTCATCATTCCATTTCATGGAGGAGTTCTTCCTTAGTAACTTGAAGATAAGCTCACAGGTTGCTGTGAGTTGGGAGACGAATCTGCTGATGAAGTTAATTCTTCCCAAAAATCCTTGTATTTCTTTCTCTATCTGAGGTACGAGCATTTTTGTGATGGCCTGGATTTTTATGGGATCTAGCTCAATCCCTTTGTGGCTGACTGGGAATCCTAGTAACTTGCTTGATTTCACGCCAAAGGCGTATTTGGCTGGATTCAACTTCAAGTTGTACTTACGAAACCCGTTGAAGAGCTTTTTGAGATTATCTAGGTGGTCTTCCTCCCTTCGGGACTTGACAATGATGTCATCCACATATATTTCTATCTCTTTGTGCATTATATCATGAAAAAGAGCCATCATGGCTCGCTAGTAGGTAGCTCCGACATTGATGAGGTTGAATGACAACTGTCTGTAGCAAAAGGTCCCCTAATGAGTGATGAATGCAGTTTTCTCACGATCCTCTTCAATAACCATGATTTGATGGTACCCCGCAAAGTAATCAGCAAAGGAGTACATGTCATATTGAGGTGTATTGTTAATGAGTATGTGGCTGAATGGCACGGGAAAGCTATCTTTAAGACAAACCTTGTTCAGATCCCTGTAATCCATGCAAACTCGTACCTTCCCTCCAGGTTTAGGCACAGGGACTATGTTGGATAGCCACTCAGGGTATGTGGATACCATGATGATGCCGACTTGAAATTGTTTCATAATTTCTTCCTTAAATTTTAAATTCCACTCAGGTTTTAATCGCATGAGCTTTTGCTTGACTGGCTGAAATCCCTCTTTGATGGGTAAGCGATGGATGACAATGTCAATTGACAGATCGACCATATCTTTATGAAACCATGTAAACACATCCTGAAATTGGGTCAATAGAGCAACCATGTCATTCCTTTGGTTTAGAGTAAGGTCCATGCCAATTTGGATTTGTTTGGGGTTTTCTGAGGTTTTGAGGTTAGAAGAAGTGGTTTGATCAAGATTTGGCTTGGGTTTGTCTTCGACCCATTCTTTGATCTCTTGAGGTATCTCATAGTCCTCTTATATTTCCATCAATTCTGAGTCCAACTTTACATCAAAGTTACAGTCCTTGTGGAGAATAGGCACCTCATCAGCAAGTTTAGGCACATCTAACTTTAGTGTCCTGAAACAAAATGCTTTCAATTAATATATGAAACTGTTCAATCATACAAAGTGTTAGTGTGAAATGACAAAAACAACTGATAATACTGTATAGCAAAAGTAAGCAGTTATAGTTATCTACAGGGCAAAGGGAGTTTCTGCCCTTTTTACCCTTGTCGGCAAATGCAAGGAGTGCTGCTCCAATTGCCAAGGGTGAAGTCCTGGTGGACAACAGTGATGAATGGGCTGTTGTCGTCCTCCTTCTTCTGAATAATGACCAAAATGTCTAGACAATCATTATCAGAAATGTCTCTATTCATACCCTCTGTATGGACTATGACGCGTATGTTTGACAACCGCCTTGCAATGTCTTATTTACGTCTTTGATCCTTTTCCTCTACCTCAAGGTCTGGAATTACGACTTCCTTTCCTTTGACCGGTATTGCCTTAGGAAACAACACAGCTACCACATGGACAGGAACCTTTAATGAAGGCCGTACTGTCTCAACATCTGTAGGTTGAGATAATCGTCGTGTGGTTGAAGATGAAGGAATATGTTTGTGCTTGTGGGGATTCTTGTGAGTGGACCCAAAAGAATAGCCTAGCTCGGCTATCCCTGTTTGACTGAGAATTTGAATTATGCACTTGATGCCCTGATGATCCTTTACCAACCCTTATCCTGGTTGAAAACCCAAAGATATCATCTCTTGACTTGCCGACATTACTTATGCAGAAACTCTGGGTTTTAGAGGTGGTACCCTAATGGGTTGATAGTGTGTGTTGCTCACCTCAAGGGCCTGAAAACTGACAGGCTCCACTTCTGCATTGAAACTGATGAGCGGTATATCACCTTCTATAGGATATTATGGCTCAACATTAACAATGACCAGGCTACTGTTAATGATGTATTTGAGCTGCTGATGAAGGGTGGAAGGGATGGCTCTAGCCATGTGAATTCACAGTCTTCCCAAAAGTAGGTTGTATCCTGTAGCTATTTTGAGCACATGAAAGGATACGCAGAATGTGTTGATAAGTGGTATTTTTATCTACTTATTGAATACCAATCCAAGCGAATTATGCCCACCTCAAGTACATTTCATTATGTTTTAGTTGCATTTCACGTTATTTTGCATTGCATTTACTTAAAACTCCTTTTGGTGAATAAGTGCAGGAATCAGCTTGATTTTGGTGGAATTAGAAGCAACAGGCGAGCGGATGCGTGAAGGCTAGTCACAAGGCGAGGATGTGCATGGCATGGAGGTGCAATGAAGCATGGAGACCAAGCAAGCAAGAGGATTAAGCATGAATGAACAAGTAGCAATGAACAACAAGACAAAACCGAGCAGAAACTCAGAGAATATAAGCATGTGGCAGGCAAAGCTTAGACTCGCGCACTGCATGCGAGAGTGTATGGCTAAACAGGGAAGACCTTCTGCAAGTTGAGCGCCCGTGAGGCATGAGCGCGTGCCCGTGTGAGAAGTCGACTGGACTGGACATAATACACAACAAGTCTCACGGCCGCGAGACAGAGAAGCTAGAGAAGCGCGCGGCCACGTGCGATGCTGTAATTTTGTTTTATTTTTAATTCTCAATTAAATGATGTGTAATTGGTTTTTAAACGATTCTGACTAGTGTCAGAGAGAGATTTGATTACTTTTATGTATTTTCATCTTAGAAAACTAGGGTTTACACCTTGGGAGAGATTCCAGCGTAGAACAAAGCCATAACGTCTACTTCTCTACTTCTTCTTGGAATTCTTTGTTATTGTGGATTTTAATTATTATCTATTGGATTTCTCTGAGGATTGAATAGTTAATCATTGGTTTCTATTCAGCGATTGGGTTTGATCGTTCTATCTTTCTTACTTCACTCGTTTATTTTTTGATCATGTTTAGCATTGATCCCATAATGGCTTTTGGTTCAGTCATGAACTAAACTCCATTATGGGATTCTAACGGATTTTAATATGTAGTTTGGTTGTACACTTAAATGCTAGAGTTGTTTTGCATATCATGTGGGATATCTGTCATGGTTGTTTTACATGTATGAATGCTTGATCACCATTCGTTTCAGTATTTGTATGGGATTGACAATGAACATATAAATATGGATTGTAATCATGATAGCATGCGAATATGGGGCTAGTGTAATGGCTTGCGTATTTTGTGAACCAGATAAACATATACTGTTTCACCGTATGAGCTAGAGTAAGGGCTTGTGCTTAAAATCAATAGGATTGCAATTGTGCATAGACATAGGGTGATTGTGATTGTATTGGTGATTACATAGAGTCTAACATCTGTAGATGCTGTGTAAGTAGGTTATAGTGCATTAAAAAATGGTTATAACTCTCTTCGTGCTCTTGGCTATTTTCCTGTGATATGTGAACGCTTCTTGCATGAATGTGGCGATTAAATGAAATATTAAATGAAGTTAGGGTCCCATTGTTTCCTTATTATATTTATTCCATTTATATTCTTATTTCTAGTTAGTAATCATAATTAGTCTAATTCAACAATTTTAGTCATCAGTCTAGGCATATAAGTATAGTGAGTTAATTAATGCATAATAATTTAAGGTTAACAACTTTCTTTGTGGGATCAATACTTTACTTACTCTGTATTACTTGTTGACTCATGTATACTTGCATGAGTTAGAGCTCTTTTATTAGAACTATAAAAGGGGCAACATGTGTATGGACCAATCTCCACAGGTAGTTTAATCTCTCCGATAGCGTTTCGTCGGGATCCATCAAAAGATTTGATAATTGTATGGCTGCTTCGGATCCTGTTGAGATTGATGTTCATTTTCTCCAAGGTGGAATAAGGGCAGAAGTTTAAGGATGATCCCCCATCTATAAGAACTCCTTCCACCATGTATCTAGAGGACATAATCGTTATATGAAACGGTTTGTAATAACCCATCCCTTCGGGAGGTATATCATCATCGGTGAAAGATATCACCTTACTGTTGAAGATGTGATCAAGTAGATGATGAAACTTTTCAACATCCACTATTTTTGGTAAGTGGGCTTCTTCTAAAACTCTTAGTAAGACCTTTTAATGATCTTCTGAAGAGAAAACTAAGTCTTGTATAAAAATTTGTTGCGAAGCTTCTTTCAAGCTTAAAACCACCTTGGCTTCATTGTGTCCCATAGTACAGAGTAATTCTTTAATCTTCTCCATGGGAACTTTCCCCTTTGACTTGATGGTAGGTTTCATCATCCGGTGGGGGAGGTACTGTGGATTTTCTTTCGACACTGCAATAGTTGTATTGGATGTAGATCTTTCAGCCTCTCCATAATTCCATGACACTTTTTTGTGGCTGACAACAAGATATTGTGGCCTGAATGGCAATATGATTGGCTTTGGCTCAGCCACTTTCAAAGGATTTTGAATACCTTTGAGCTGAATTGGTTGTATTATACGTGGTGTGACAGCCAAATCTTCCTCAGAGGATACAACTACTACGAAATCCTTCCATTTTGTAAGAAATATGTCCCCACTCTCAAGTAATATAACATCATTTTCTGCCATCTGTAGGACACTGCTGTCAATCAAGTTCTGGATAAGATGGCAGAGTACCCAACATTCCTCAGTGCTGTGACCGCGAGAGTGGTAGTGGTATTGGCATACTCCAATAGGATCAAACTATCTTGAGTGTGATCTGATTGGAGGTAACAAAGTTGTGATTCTTCCCTCATTGATCAACATTTGTAATATATCTTCCATCGGTTGGCCTAAATAAGTGAATTCCTTTTTATTGGCGAAGTCCCGATGGGCTTTAGCTTTTGTTCTTTTTGTAATTTTATCCTCCAAGGTTTCACCTTCTAGAGTAAGTGGTGGAGTACTTGTAATAAGAGGAAGGAAGCTAGCATGCTCTTGGCTGAATAATTGACGTGTGACTTCGTGCTAACGAACCACCAATTCTGCCAATTGGTTAACTTGCTCGCTAAGAGCTTTCATTTTTCGTTCCATCATAAATTGGAACTGTGCATAAGCCCATTTTTCAACATTGTCCTTGCTGGTTTGGGATGATCCACCAACATAATGGGAACTCTGTCCACTGCTCCAACTAATTATGTTAACCTCTTCTTCCTTGTGTTGAGGGAGAGGGTTGTCTTGCACATGGGGTTGGTCGGGTTTGGTTACCACGATTTCACCATTGTCAATTAAATCCTAGATTTTGTGCTTCAAGGCCCAACAATCCTGGGTGTCATGTCCTGGAGCTCCAGCATGATAAGAGCACTTCTTACTAACATTAAAACCCTTTCCACTCGGGTTGGCTGGTGGAAGAAGATGAGTAATTTTCTTTTGAGTTGTCAGTAGTTTAAGAATGTTCTCGAGTGAGTCCCATAAGGGTATGAACACTCGAGTGCGTTTGACTTATCCATCTTTTGGCAATGACAGATTTGAAGACTGTGCTTGGAAAGAGGAGTAGTTTCTCCTCTGAATAGGCATGTTCTGACTGCCTTTTTGTCCTTGTAGTATCAAGGAAACATCCTCCTCTTTTTTCTTATGGACCCTCCTGGGGTTGTTTCCATAACTTCCAGACTGGATGTGTTCAGCCACAGGTTTTAATGCTGTAAGGTCTTGAATCTTCCCAGACTTCAATCCCATCTCAGCCATTTCTCCATGTTTGATCATTTTAGAGAATGGTTTGCCTATGCCAGCTAAGATCCTCTTGAGAAGGTAGCTTCTTGAATGTCTGTGAAGGTCATCACTAATTCAGATTCAGTCATAGATTGAATAACTTGAGCAGCAAGGCGCCTCCACCTTTGGGCATACTCTCTGAAAGACTCACTGACTTATTTCTTGACCTTGGTAATTTGATACCGGTCTGGAGCCATCTGAGTTTGGAAACTGTACTGGCTGAGGAAAGCATGGGCTAGCTCCACCCAACTATGAATCTTGGAGTTTTCTAATCTGGTATACCATGCTCTGGCTTCTCCAGTCAGACTTTTCTGAAATAACTGCATTCTGAGCTTTTCATTCTCGACATAAGATCCAATGAATACCTTCAAATGTGTGTAAGGATCCCCCAACCCATCATACTTTTCAATGTCAGGTGTCTTAAACTTCTATAGATAATGAACACCAGGTAATACATAAAGGTCTGAATATGAAACACTCCCGTGTGCTCTAATCCCTTTAATAGACCGAATGGTCTCTTCCATTTGAAGGACTTTCTTCCTAATATCAATGGTGTTTGGACCTTCTCTGAGATGGGTGATTTAAGGGGTTTTGTTGGTTTTGTCCAACTAAAACTCAGGTACTGGAACTTCTTTGTCCGGACCCTGGGTTCCTCCATGTGCAGAGGATTCTGTATGTATAGGTATTTGTGGACCCTGAGTAGACTTGTGTAGTTCTTTGAGTAGAATAGACAACTTTGTAATTTGATTTCTTAATCCATCTAACTCCTCACGAGAGACAAGAGTAGGATTAGGCTGACCAGATGTATCCAATATTGACTGTAGGTTTTTTACCTTTTTGGACTTGGAACGGGATACCAGACCAATTGCTTCCCTACAAAAGACTTATATAGTTTAGTCTTAGGGAATGTAGAAATGAAATGTTACATGCCAGGTAATGTGTCCGTTTTTAGGAGTATTATCCTGCTAAATGGATGTCAGTTGTTTACATGATAAAATAGTATGACATGTTTTGATATAAAAAGGAATGCACATAAATATATTCCTTCATACTTTCCATTACATTGAGCTTGACATGGAAATGAAATTATAAGTAATTGAAATTACAAGTAATTAAAATGGGAAGGTATGAAGAGACTTCCCCCTGTATTGGGTTTATCAGAGGCTGACCTATCTTAGGTTACTCTCGTGGCTTTTTGGCATAAAGGTTCCCAGATCAACACAATTTACTAGACAGGAAGTTAATCCGGTCTTTCAACTCGAGCGAATCTAGGTGGTGTCTTTCCTGAGCCTCGTTTGAATTAGTCTCCCTATGAGTCCATTAATCAAACACTGACATGATAGCCTCCTGGTGGAGGGATCACACAACATACATTCACATACAACACGTCTCACTGTATTGAAATGATGACATGTGCGAAGCACAAATATAATAGGAAGATATAGTGTGAAGCATAAAGTGCAGTAAGTAAATGCATTCGTACGTATTCATTCAAATGTAAATGCAACATCTACACACAAGCAAATAAAATGTTTTAAAAATCTTTGAATAGCGGCTTAAGCCCTCTTATTCGATGTCCCTAGCAGAGTCGCCACCTGTCGACGTCGGGATTTTTATTTGTTCCTTTCTGTTCATGTCTTTTGGTGTTCTCATGTTAGGTGAGATTTGTTTGAAAAAACAAGTTTGAAAAGGTCCGACATGTATATGTGGATGATTGGACTGTAAGAGTCGCCAGTTGGTATTTTTTTAAATGGTTGCACCAACTCAATCGAGAAATAGTTTGCACATAGACCTAGTGATGTAACACTGCTTAACTGGTCTGTGAAACCGAGATTCATTAGGGTTCGGGGGCTTGATTAACTAGAGGGAAGGTGTTAGGCACCCCTCGACTTTCGTGGTGACACGGTGACCACCACTTTTCAATTAAACTTTTATTTGAATGTGCGTGTGTAGGGGTATGTGCTGTTGTCTGGAAGTAGTGCTATGCCTCGTTTGCACATATATATAAAGGGTTTGAATTTTGTTTAAAAGTTTAATTTTAATAAGATATAGTAGTGATGTTTTGTAAAACAGGTTTTTCAAACCCTTGTGCTCAAACTCCTTTAATACTTCCATTTTATTGTATGTTCGACTTGTTTGCTTTTATTATTTTCGAGATACGAAGCATCTTCGAGAAAATAATGTACATAGCAGTGCTAAAATCCTTGTGGGCATGAGAGCCATCTAAGTATATTTAAACACCGTGAATAATTTACAAGTTGGTATCAGCTGAAAATGCCCATCACGGGAACTAAATCTAGATCCAGAAACTGAATGTGTGATCACATGATTCCTAGGCTCACATGATGAAGCAATATGTGAAAAAAGCTGTAAATAGTTATATATGTAGACACTCGAATTTTTTTTGCCTACCTGTTACTAACATTGCAAGAAGTGCAGAATCTTCTTTCAGAGATAACCCTGGAAGACAGCTCAGCTTAATCCCGGAAATACCACCAGAAGTTCAGTTCCAACCTGAAAAACACACCGGGAGTATCATTTTCCCACCTCGGAGATAACCCCAGGGAAAGCAGTGCAAATACCGAAAATTCCACCGGAGAAAGTCGATTTGTCTTGGAGATAACCCCGAGATGTTCAGTCTCAATCTCAGAAACAACACTGGGAAAGATCATGTCAACCTTGGAGATAACCCCAAGGAGTGCCGTTGCAGTTCCGGAGATAACCCCGGAGATACTCATTTCAACCTATGCAGCCAGCTTCAACCTCGGGACTCACACCGAGGCACTCAATTCCCAAACCCGGAGATAACCCTGGGAGGACAGGCACATCTCAAAGACAACCCTGAGGTCATTCCACACTTGCAGCAGCCCACTCTCAGAGATAACCCTGAGTAACGTCTGCTTTATCAGCCAAAACCGGAGATAACCTCGGTGAAGGGCAAAATTGTCAAATTGCCACCTCAACCCCACATAGCGCCATCTCAACAAACATCTCAACATACATTCTACACGATAATGTCCCACAAGAACCAAGGATTTGCAATCCCGAGTGACTACTACGCAAGACAGAACACCAGATATAATTTGAAGCTTGAAGACATATGACATGGTTCCATCTTCCCGACTTCGTACAACCTCTAATCTCATGTCATTGCATAGCTCTCAACAACAGCAGTCCGAAAGAGGTCTTATACACCTCAATCGGATGCTCAGATTGAAGTTCTGCAAGTTCGAGCGGACATCACGTTGCACGCGTGCATGTACTTCGAGACGGCGGGACCGCGGAGCAGGGCACCTCAGGCAGCCTTGCAGTGCATCTGCTGTTGTCAGAGTGGTACACTGCTGCTCCCACTCTATAGATATAGGGCTTGGGGTGGCCATATTCAAGAAGAAAAAGGCGAGGAAACCCTGTTAAATTTGCTTTGTACACACCCTATATTGAGTGCTTTCTAATTTTTAACACTTGTGAGCTCACATATAACTATATTTTTACCGGCGAGAGCTTAGTGTTCATCCACTTAATGCTATAGAATTCTTCTTTGGCAGTCCATTATAAGCCTTCTTACACACTATAAAGCCTTTCTCGTCATCTTTGCACACACTCTTCTTCACATTGAGAGTCGTGTTGTGTGTGTATGCAGGACTTTGATCCATGGTTTTCATTTCTATTTGTATATATATATATATATATATATATATATATATATATATATATATATATATATATATATATATATATGGACTAACATTATCGAGTTATGCCTCGATTGAGCACAGACTCACATCAAGGCGTTTATTTACTATATATATATATATATATATATATATATATATGACAAATCGTTGGAAATGGTAAACCG
Organism: Panax ginseng; assembly: GCA_020205605.1. Lineage (NCBI taxonomy): Eukaryota > Viridiplantae > Streptophyta > Magnoliopsida > Apiales > Araliaceae > Panax > Panax ginseng. The sequence continues at coordinate 33,298,923 of CM035129.1, read as the reverse complement.
AAATAGGGATCGATATATATCCCAGACGTTTACCACTTTTATATATATATATATATATATATATATATATATATATATATATTTACATTTTTGTCAGGCCTGGAGTTTACTTCGTGGCCTTTTACTGCTTTATTTACATTTTATCCCGCCTGGAGTTTACTTCGTGGCGGTTGATCGTTTTTATTGCTTTTTTTACATTTCTGATCCCCCATGGAAGTGCTCCGTGGTGGTTGATCATGTCACTATATATATATATACCACTTTTATACATTTATATTTCTGATCTTCTATGGAGGTGCTTCGTGGTGGTTGATCATGTCTCTATATATATATATTTACCGCTTTTATATATTTACATTTCCGATCCCCCGTGGAGGAGCTTCATGGTGGTTGATCATGTTTGTATATATATATATTTACAGATTTTATATATATAACTGCTTATTTCTTTTCATATAAACTGCGGCATCATGAGAGCCTAGGAATCATGTGATCACAGATTCAATCTACTGAATCCAGATTCAGTTCCCGTGATGGACATTTTCAGCTGTAAGCAGCTTGTAAATTATTCACCGTGTTTGAATGTCCTTAGATGGCTTTCATGCCCATGAGGAATTTGGCACTGTTATATATTATTTTCTCGAAGATGCTTCGCATCTTGAAAATAAAAGTAACCAAGCCGAACATTTAATAATAAAAATGAAAGTATTAAAGGTCTCAATTACTATTGAGCATAGGATTTGAAAAAACCTCTTTTACAAAACCTCATTGCTATATCTTGTTTAAAATTGAATTTTTCATACAAAATCAAACCCTTTGTATATAGGTGCGAACGAGGCCTCACACTACTTCCAAATAACATCACATTGACCCACACACACATACATTCATATAACAGTTTCTTAAAAAGTAGCGGTCACCGTGGTAACATGGATGTCGGGGGGTGCCTAACTCTTTCCCTTCACATAATCAAGCCCCCGAACTCAAATGAATCTAGATTTCACAGACCTGTTTAGCAGTGTCACATCACTGGGTCAATGTGCAAACCTTTTCTCGGTTGCGTTGGTGCAACTAGTTAAAAACACCATCTGGCGACTCTTACAGTCAAATCGTCGACATATACATGTCGAATCTTTTTCACTTATTTTTTCAAAAAAATCTCGCATAACATGAGAACACCAAAGAACAAGAACAGAAAAAGGGAAAAATAAAAATCCCGACATCGACAGGTGGCGACTCTGCTGGGGACACGAGTAAGAGGGCTTAAGTCGCTACTACAAGCTTTTCAAAACTGTTATATGCTTATGTGTGAATGTTGCATTTGCATTTTTTGATGAATGTGTACGAATGCATTTTATTTACTACACTGCAATATATCTATCTGTGATATTAGTGCTTTACACATGTCATCATTTTCATAAACGGTGAGACACGTTGTATGTGAATGTATGTTGTGTGGTTCCTCCACCAGGAGGCTATCCTGTCGGTGTTTGATTAATGGACTCGTAGGAAGACTAATTCCAATGAGGCTAAGGAAAGGCACCACCCAGATTCGCTCCAGTTGAAAGACCGGATTAACTTCCCGTCAAGTAGATTGCGATGATCTGGGAACCTTCATGCCAAAAAGCCGCGAGAGTAACCTAACATAGGTTAGCCTCTGATAAACCAAACGCGGAGGAAAGTCTCTTCATGCTCTCCATTTTTCAATTACTTTTAAAGACAATTACTTGTAATTTTATTCCATGTTCATCTCTATGTAATGGAGAATATGAAGAATATTTGCACATTCATATTAATACTTGACATGCTATCAAATGACACCTGTTTTGCAGGATAATATTCTTAAAATGGACACATTATGATAGCATGTAAATATTCATACATTCCCTAAGACTAAACTATATAAGTTTTTATAGGGAAACAATTAGGACTGTTACCCGCTCAAAATCCAAAAAGGCCACGAGCCTACATCCAATCATGTCTTCATCTGACTAGTTTAATCCTGCTCCTGTCTCTCGAGAAGAGTTTGACGGATTAAGCAAACAAATTACAGATTTGGCTGTTCTGCTTAAAGAACTGCATCAGTCTACTCAGGGTTCGCGAATACCCATACATACAGAGTCCTCTACATAAGGAGGAGCACAAGGTTCAGATAAAAGAATTCCTGAACTTCAATTGGATACGACCAACAAAAATCCTAAAAACACCCAAGGAGGAGCACAAGGTTCAGATAAAACAATTCCTGAACTTCAGTTGGATACGACCAACAAAAACCCTGAAAACACCAATCTTAAAGAAGATCCAGACACTGGTGATATCTGGAAGAAAGTCCTTTAAATGGAGGAAACCCTCCATTCTATCAAAGGAATTGGAGCACACAGGAGTGTTTGCTATGATGACCTTTGTATATTCCCTGGTGCTCATTATCCAGAGAAGTTCAAAACTCATGACTTTGAAAAATATGACAGGTTAGGAGATCCTTACACACATTTGAAGGTTATCATTGGAGAACTTGGATCTTATGCAGAGGATGAGAAGCTCGAATGCAAATTTATTCTAGAAGAGTCATTTGGAGAAGCTTGGGACGTGGTATACCAGATTAGACAACTCAAAGATCCATAGCTGGGAGGAACTAGTGCATGCCTTCCTCACTCAGCACAGCTTCTAATCTTAGATGGCTCCTGACCGGGAACCAGATTACCAAGGTCAAAAAACAGTCCAATGAGTCTTTCAGAGAGTATACTTAAAGGTGGAGGCGCCTTGATGCTCAAGTTATTCCTTCCATGACGGAATCAAAAATGGTCATGACCTTCATATACATACAAGAAGCTCCTTTCTATGAAAGGGTCTTAAATTAGTATTAGCAAGTCATTTTACGAAATGATAAAACACGGAGAGATGGTGAGATGGGATTGAAGTCGGGAAAGATTCAAGACCTAGCGACTCTTAAAGCGATTCTTGAGCACATCCAGTCTGGAACTTATGGAAATAACCCCCGGAGGGTCCATAAAAAGAAAGAGGAAGATGTTTCCTTGATACTACAAGGTCAAAAAGTCAGTCAAAATATGCCTATCCAGAGAAGAAACTACTCCCCTTTACAAGCATAGTCTTTAAACCCTCCATTGCCTAAAGGTGGAGAAGTCAGATGCCACCGAGTGTTCACACCCTTAGGGGACTCGCTCGAGAATATTCTTACTTTTCTGACTGCTCAGAAGAAAATTACACATCTTCTTCCACCAGCCAACCCGAATGGGAAGGGTTTTAATGCTACTTGGAAGTGTGCTTATCATGCCGGGGCACCGAGACATGACACTCAGGATTGTTGGACCTTAAAACATAAGATCCAAGACTTAATTGACAATAGGGATATTATCGTAACTAAGCCCGACCAACCTCATGTGTATGACAATCCTCTTCCTCAACACAAAGAAGGAGAGGTCAATATGATTAATTGGAGCAGTGGACAGAGTTCCAATTTCGTTATTGAATCTTCCTAGACCAGCAAAGACAGTGCTGACAGATGGGATTATGCGTAGTTCCAGTTTATGATGGAGCAAAAAGTTAAGGCTCTTTGCAAATAAGTGGATCAGTTGGTAGAGCTGGTGATTCATCAACACCAAGTCACACGCCAATTAATCAGTTAAGAGCATGCTAATCTCCTTCCTTTTGTCATGAATATCCCATCCTTGCCTTCAGAAAGTGAAACACTGGAGGATAAAGTTGCGAAAAGAGCAAGTGCCAAGGCCCATAGGGATTTTGCCAACAAACGTGAATTTACATATCTTGGCCAACCTATGGAGGAGATATTTCAAATGTTGATCAAAGAAGGAAGAATTATATCCCTTCTACCTCCAATCAATCCCTGTTCCAGACGGTTTAATTATGAGGGAGTATGCCAATATCACTCCCACTCTCGCGGTCACAGCACAGAAGAATGCTGGGCACTCCGCTACCTCATTCAAAATTTAATTGACAGTGGTTTCCTGCAAATGACAGACGATAACACTTTGCTACTTGAGAGTGGGAACACATGTCCTATAAAATGGAAGGATGGCATAGCAGTTATATCCACTAAGGATGATAGAGCTGCTAAACCACCCACAATCCAAGCAAATCAACTCAAAGGAGCTGACAATCCTTTGAAAGTGGCTACACCAAAGCCAATTAGTTTACCATTTAGACCACAGTATCCTGTTGTCAGCCTACACAAAGTCCCATGGAATTATGGGCAGGCTGAAGGATCTACATCACATATAATTGTTGCAGTGTCAAAGGAGAATCCACTGTATCTTCCCCATCGGGTGATGAAGCCCACCCTCAAATCAAATGGGAAAGTTCCCATGGAGAAGATTGAAAGTTTCCTCCGTACCATGGGTCATAACGAAGCCAAAGTGGTTTTAAGCTTGAGAGAAGATCCACAGCAAATTTCCATACTGGACTTGGTCTTCTCTTCTGAAGATCACATAAAAATATTGCTAAGGGTCTTGGAAGAAGCCCATTTACCGAAATTAGTGGATGTGGAAAAATTCCAACATCTGGTTGATCACATTTTCAACAACAATGTGATATCTTTCATTGATGATGACATACCCGCTGAAGGGACCGATCATTGCAAGACGTTACACATAGCGGTTTTGTCCTCTCGATATATAGTAGGAGGAGTCTTGATAGATGGAGGTTCATCTCTAAATATTTGTCTTTATGCTACCTTGGAGAAGATGAATATCAACCCCAAGAGGATCAAAAGCAGCCATACGATTATCAAAGCTTTTGATGGGTCCCGATGAAATGCTGTTGAAGTAATTGAATTACCAGTGGAGATTGGTCCACATACATTTAGTGTATCCTTTCACGTGCTCAAAACTGCCACAGGATACAACCTATTGTTGGGAAGACCATGGATTTATATGGCAGGAGCTGTCCCTTCCACCCTTTATCAACAACTCAAGTACATTATCAATAATAGCCTAGTTACTATTAATGCTGAGCCAGAATGTCCTGAACAAGGTGAGATACCTCTCATCAGCTTCAATTCAGAAGTTGAGCAGGTCAGTTTCCATGCCCTGGAGGTGAGCAACACTCATTACCATCCAATTGGGGTGCCACCTCTCACACCCAAGATTTCTGCCGAAGTAATGTCGTCTACTCAAGAAATGATATCATTGGGTCATCAACGTGGACAAGGGTTGGGCAAAGATCATCAGGGTATTAATCACCCTATTCAAGTGCCCAGTCAAACAGGGACAACTAGATTAGGTTATTTTGCTAGCTCCAGTCACATGAATCCTCATAAGCATAAGAAAATTCCTTCAACTTCAGCCACACGACGATTGTCTCCACCTGCAAATCCTGAGCTTGTACAGTCTCTGGTAAAGGTGCCAACCCATGTTATGGCTATGCTATTTCCCAAACTGATACCAGTTAAAGCAAAAGAAATCCTAATTCTTGATCCCGAAGTGGAAGAGAGGGAATAAAAACATAAACAAGACATCGCCATGATGATGTCAGACATACACATCATTGTCCATGATGAACATATAAATAGGTACACCCCAGACGATGATTGCCCAGATGTCATGGTCATCATTAGGGAAAAGGAGGACGATGATAGCTCCTCCATCACTGCATTCCATTAGGACTTTACCCTTGACAATTGGAACAATACTCCATGCATTGGTCGACGAGGGTAAAACGGGCAGAAATTCCATCTGTCCTATAGTTAACTTTAACTGCTTACTTTTCTGTACAGTATTAACAATTATTTTATCAGTACATGCTAACACTTTTGTATGATTAAACAGTTTCATATATTAAGTGAAAGCATATTTTGTTTTAGGACTCTGAATTTAGATGTGCTTGTACTTGCTGATGAGGTGCCTTTTCTCCACAAGGACTGTAACTTTGATGAAAAGTTGAACTCAGACTTGATGGAAATACAATAGGACATTGAGATACCTTAGGAGATCAAGGAATGGGTCAAAGACAAACCAAAACCTAACCTTAATCAAACCACATCTTTCAATCTTGGAACTTTAAAAAACCCTAAGCTAATCCAGATTGGTTCAGACCTCACTCCAAACCAAAGGAATGACATGGTTGCACTACTAACCCAATTCCAGGATGTGTTTGCATGGTCTCATGAAGACATGGTGGGTTTGTGCACTAATATTGTCCTTCTTCACCTTCCCATTAAAGAGGGATTCAAGCCAGTCAGGCAGAAGCTCAGGCGATTGAAACCTAAGTGGAGTTTAAAGGTTAAAGAAGAAATTGTGAAACAATTTCAAGCAGGCATCATCATGATGTCTACATACCCTGAATGGCTATCAAACATAGTCCCCATGCCTAAACCAAGAGGAAAGGTGCTAGTTTGTGTGGATTACCAGGATCTGAACAAAGCTTGCCTTAAGGATAGCTTTCCCATACCATTTATCTACATTCTCGTTGAAAATACTGCTCAATACGGCATGTACTCCTTTGCAGACTGCTTCGCGGGGTATCATCCGATTATGGTTGCTGAGGGGGATCGTGAGAAAACTGCTTTCATTACGTGTAAGACCCCAACTTTTATGAATAAAGAATAATTTTCTCGAAATATATTTTTGAATATTATGGTGTGGATTTGATATAATGTTATAGTTGTGGGTAATATTTACAAATTTTGCAAAGTAAGCAAGTGGTTATATAATATTCGATTGGTGGGGAATATTAAATACGATGGCACAATCATTGGTGGACCCATAAGGAAATCTTTGTCGTAGTTAGAAAATGACAGAATTATCTTTTTATAAAAATAATGGCGAAAGTGTTACCGTTAAAATTGTTGAACTACCCGGTAGTAAATGTACAGTAATACACGTGGTTGCATAGTAGCACACTATATTGATTATTGATGCTTACGTGAGAAGTCACTCAGTTATACTCAATTATTGCTACAGTAATTGTTGCATCATATCTCTGATATTATTGATTCAATTATTGTCACAATATCATCAGCATAATATGTTATATTGTTTGGTCACCTAATTGCGCGCCAATAAGGAGAAATCCTTATCGGAAAGCCCCCTCTTTCTTGGGAACGACTTGGTTATGAAATAATGTGAATTATAATATTAACGATGAATAAGTTTGTGTTGATTAAAGATGAAATTAATAGTTCCATTGTGTTGGAATTATTAGTGTTAGTGAAAATCGACATTTATTTCGATATTAATTGATGTCTGGAAGTTATACTGACCAATCAGGTAATTAATTGAATAAATGAGCAATGAATTGCTATTAATTCACATGATTATAACTATTTGTTCACATGTGCATACTATTGATTCACATTCTTGTACTATTAGGGGAGGTGGTGCAAGATTGATAATACTTGCATGACTAAGTTAAAAATAGAGGTATAGATGGAGGTATTATACTGTAATTCGTATTTTCACATGTATAGAACTATTGATTCACATGATTTACTATTGATTCACATTATTTACTATTAGGGGAGGTGGTGCAAGTTTGATAATACTTGCAGGACTAAATTAAAAATAAAGGAAAAGAGGAAGGTATTATACTGTAATATTTCGAGCCCCAAAATGTGCAATTATCAAAACTATATTTTCTTATAATAGAAGCTCATTCTTCCTTCATTTCTCACCAATTCACTAAAGCTATAGAGACGTTATTACAGAGAGAAATTATAGAGAGAAAAAAGAAGAGAAGTCTGCTACCTCACTCTTCCAGTATCCAGTTTCTTTTAAGGTAAGAGGTATTATTCTTTCATATTCTTGAAGAGAGTTATTTTCTTTCAATACTCGTAAGGGTTGTTATTCCATTCTTTATTATTATGTTGGAATAACTCATCTCATGCGAAACTCTACCGCATACATGGTGAAATTCTTCTATTATTCCATTCTTTATTATTACATTGGAATAACACATGCATGCGATCTATCGATGCCCGGTGAATTCTATTGTTATTCCATTCTTTATTATTCTATTGGAATAACTCCATGCATGCGGTCTATCGCATGCCACAGTGAAATTGTTGTTATTCCATTCTTTATTATTCATTGGAATAACTTTTATGCATGCGATCTATCACATGCTCGATGAATTACATTGTTATTCCATTCTTTATTATTACATTGGAATAACTTCGTCTGTGTGTCTGATCTATCGTATGCCTAGTGAATTCTTCCATTATTCCATTCTTTATTATTACATTGGAATAACTGCTCTCGCGACTACCGCATGAATGGTGAATTCTTCTGTTATTCCATTCTTTATTATTCTATTGGAATAACCTGTCTATGTGGATTTCCACATGCATGGTGAATGATCCTTCGTATTCATTCCTTATTAAATTGTGGAAATGATCTGTCTACGTGGATTACCGCATGGCGGGCAAAAATCCATTTGCAGTTTCATATATTCTATTATACTTTGTTGGTTAAAGTTTTGGCTTCTATACTCCATGAAATTAGTAGAATATCCTGGATATTTGCGCTTCATCCATTATCTTTTCATGGAAATATTCTCCTGAGCATTCCTGAATTTTACTCCACAAAGCAGTATCATGTTGATAATTTGGACGTTATTGATTTCTGGATAAATTAAATTATAAATCTTTAAAATTTATCCTTGAACTTGTTTTATTAAATTATTATGTCATTGTCATCATCCTCATGCTGATATTGTGATGAAAGTCATCTTTGGCTTACGTGCATAAATGGACTTGGTATGATTATGACCAAGGATTATTCGGTATAATCATGACCGTAATGTGACGAATTATGTCGTGAGAGTCCTCATTGGCTTGTAGTTCATTGATGGACAGTTGTTGGTATGATTATGACCAGGGATTATTTGGTATAATCATGACCATTGATGAGTACATGAATATCCTTGGCCGTGATGTAGGGATGATTTGAGTTTATTTATTAAGCTGAGTCTCAGCGATAAAGTTGATGAATAACTTTTTAAATCATAGAAGATAGTGAATTTTATACTCTACTTAACTCTTCTAATGGATTGCTTGTTCCGCTGCAATTAAACTTGTTGTCTATTATATTCTATCAGTTTAACATTGTTGAAGGCTAACGATAATTTATTCTATCTTAATCATAATATTTCTTACTGGGCTAGTTGAGCTCACCCTTTTGCTTTCATTGTTCTCTTCAGGAAATGAGAACATAGCCGGGACTAGTCGGGGAATGGAGTGATGGTCCGAGGTGGTGTCATAGTAGTCCTCACTATTCTATAAAATAGTGTGATAATAAATGTAATGAGGACTCTATTGAGTGTGGATATTGTCTAGATGACAATATTCTTATTAAAACTATTAGATTATGTTTTGTCGTATTTTACACGACTGTTGTATAATTAAGTTGTATTTGAATTTTGTACCATGTATTCGGTGACTCAAGATGGGTGATGTATACCTATTTTGGGGGCGTCACATTACGCCTTGGGGAACCTTTTGTTATAGACGGTTGTCATTCGGCCTCATCGATGCCGGAGCAACCTATTAGGGAGCTATGATGGCTCTTTTCCATGACTTAATGCACAAAGAGATAGAGATCTACGTGGATGACATCATTGTCAAATCAAGAAGGGAGGAAGACCACTTAGACCATCTCAGAAAGCTTTTCAACAGGTTTCGTAAGTACAACTTGAAGTTGAATCCAACCAAGTTGCTAGGTTTCCTAGTCAGCCACAAAGGGATTGAGCTGGATCCCACCAAAATCCAGGCCATCAAGGAAATGCCTATTCCTCAGATAGAGAAGGAAATACAGGGATTTTTGGGAAGAATAAACTTCATTAGTAGGTTTATTTCTCAACTCACAATAACCTGTGAGCCCATCTTCAAGTTGTTAAGGAAGAACTCCTCCATGAAATAGAATGATGAGTGTCAGAAAGCCTTCCTTACAATCAAAGAGTAGTTGGTTAACGCTCCTGTTTTGGTACCTCCCAGGGATGATGTTCCCCTGTTCATGTACCTGTCCATTAATGACAATGCCATGGGCTGCATGCTGGGATTGAAAGACGATAGAGACCAAGAGCGAGCTATCTACTACCTCAGCAAAAGATTCAGCAGCAGTGAACACAAGTACACTCTGATTGAGAAAACGTGTTGTGCTTTAGCATGGGCTTCCATGAGGTTAAAACATTACCTCCATGGTCATACAACCTATCTCATATCCCGCATGTATCCTCTTAAATATGTGTTCAGTAAGCCCATACTGAATTGTCGGCTGTCCAGATGGCAGTTGATTCTGCAATAATTTGACATCGTCTATGTGACGCAAAAGTCCATTAAAGGATGAGGAATTGCAGATCAACTGGCCGCCGCACCCGTAGGGGATTACAAACCCTTAGAAACATACATCCCCAATGAAGGGGTCATGGTAATTCAGCAACACCATCAGTACGATGCATGCCACACGAGGAAAATGTATTTTGATGGGTACATTAATATGGAAGTTTACGAGTGGAGTTTTTCTAGTGTCCGATGCACGGGAGCGATATCCGTTGTTGAGTCAAATTGCAGTTGTGAGCACCAACAACATAGCCGAGTATGAAGGTTTTATCACGGGGCTAAAACTTTCTCACTCAATGGGCATCAGACGGTTAACTGTCTTTGGGGATTCAGAGTTGGTAATCAAACAAACCATGGGAATCTATCAAACCAAAGAGCTACATTTGTTACCTTACCATCAGCAAGTTTTACATATGGCTTTGGAGTTCGAAGAAGTAAACTTCCTCCACATTCCATGGAATAGGAATGATTTTGTGGATGTGCTAGCAACTTTGGCCTCTTTGATCAACATACATGATAAGGAAAACATGCCAAACATCCCATTTTTCCTACAAAAGGCTCCAACCTATGAGAACTATGTTTGAGAAGTATCGGATGAGCTACCTCCCATCTAACACCTTTGGTATCAGCATATCAAGGAGTATCTGCGAGATGGATCTACACCAGCTGAGGCGAGCCCGACTGAAAAAAGGTGGATTCATCGAATGGCTATGAAATTCTACTTTGAGCGGAGATGCACTCTACAAAAGAGATACAGGATTAGGTCTCCTTAGATGTATGGACAAAGACCAAGCTCAGAGACTTATAGATGAAATCCATGGTGGAGTATGTGGTCCATACATGAGTGGACCCTTACTTGTTAAGAAGATCCTCAGAACAGGGCATTACTGGCTTACTCTCAAAGCTGACTGTGATGATCATGTCAAGAGGTGCTATCAATGCCAAATTCATGGGGATGCTATCCACGCCCCTCCAAGGGAACTCCACAATATAAGTTCACCCTGGCCCTTCTCAATGTGGGGAATGGACGTGATCGGGCCCATCGATCCCAAAGCCAGTAATGGGCATCGATTTATCTTCACCATGATCGACTACTTCACCAAGTGGGTAGAACCAGCCTCCTTCCCTAGGGTTACCAAAGAAGTCATCACTGCTTTCATCAGAAACAATGTCATTTGTCGATATGGACAACCAAAGGTAATTATGTCAGACAATGCTAAGAACCTCAACAACAAAATGATGGAGGAGTTATGCAGTAAATTCCACATCAAACACCTTAACTCCGTATCTACTAGTCCAAGGATGAATGGTCTTTGTTGAAGCGGCTAATAAAAACATCAAGAAGATCATGCAGAAGATGTCTGCCAATCACAAAGGATGGCCTGACCTCTTGCCTCTGACTTTATTAGCCTACAGAACTTCAATGCGTACTTCCACTGGAGCAACCCCCTACTCATTAGCCTATGGGATGGAAGCAGTACTCCCCATAGAGGTGGAAATGGAATCCCTCAGAGTGTTGATGGATGCTCAGCTGGATGAAGACCAATGGGTACAAGACAGATATCACCAATTGTCGCTAATAGACGAAAGGTGAATCACAGCTATCTTCCATGGTCAGTTATATCAACAAAGGATTGCCAGATCCTACAATAAAAAATTCCGGCTACGGTAGTTTTGTAACAACCCGGAGAATCCGGATTTTTCAAAATTTAAGTTTAAAGAATTAGTTATTAATAAAATAAATTTTTATTAATAATATTCTGTGCTATGTGTTTATTAATCGTTCTAGAACCTAGGATGATTATAAGTCGGGAGGATTCTGGCTATGAGCTAGATTGAATGAGTAAGAATTTTCAAGACGAAAATAAAAATTTTCTGGGAACAAAATATTTTTGGGGAAAAAGACGAAATAGGGACTATTCACTTGACGAAACCTAAGAGTTAGGGTTTGAATAACCTAAGCCTTTCCGAGAGTTTGGTATGTCAAAATGACATATGTCGTGAAAAGTTAAGTAAGCCGATAAAAGTTTTTTCTCGAAAAATTTGCAGAAATTGGACGAAATAAAAACGACGAGAAGTACTGTTATGTACTTTTCACTCGTTTAACTACGTTAGGGAAAACGTTAAGGAAACCGCTTGACACCAAAAAGTGTTTTTCAGTTTTTTGGAAATCCGAAGAATACGTAAAAGTTAATCGATAAAGGAAAGATGAAATATCCAAAAATATTTGGATTTCGAGAATCGCAATTTTTAAAAACTGTCGGACAAAATCCGAAAGACAGAACCACAAAACTTACAAGCTAAGTTTCGTGAATAGTAAGGAGGTTAACTTAAGGAGTAAGTAAACTTAAGGGCTAAGTAAACTTAAGGAGTAAGTAAACTTAAGGGCTAAGTAAACTTAAGGGCTAAGTTATCTTAATGCTTAAGTCATGAATAGTAAGGAGGTTTGAGGGGCGAAATGACTATTTTGCCTCTAGCCTTGGATTTTCTATAAATAGGAATCTAATTTTTATTTATGTGGGATTTGAAAATCCTATATCATGAGAGAGAGAGAGAGAGAGATTGGAGAAGATGGAGAAGGAATAGAATGAGTATGAATGATCAGATTGAAGGTGATCGTGAAATAGAAAAGCTTGCGAATCACCGGCTTTGTCTAGCGAAAGAAAAATAAAGAATAGAGGTAACCTAAAACCTAGTCGAATTCAAATTCTCTTTAAGTCCTATATGTTAATAACATATCTTAATGAGAATAAAGAGTAAAAGAAGTTAGGAATTATTTCATATGGTTGAAATCGTAAGAAAATGAAGAAATAAGAATTAGAAGTTTATTTTATAAATTTCTTAAGGAAGTATAAGTTTCGTAATGAATTAGAACGATCCGAGTGGATTATATGAATGAGTAAGTGAAATAGGTAAAGAATGGGTTTCTATAACATCAAATTCCAAGAAAAAGTGAAATTGTAATCCAAAATATTGATTAAAAATGAAGAACGAATGAAGAACACGAAGAGCATGCGAAGAACACGAAGAACGTTGTTGATGGACAAATTTAAAACTGTCGTAGGATAATTGTTGTTGATGGACAAGTTTAAAACCATCTTGTATAAGTTAGATGCTTATTTCTTGGATAGGAACGGTAGAAACGTTCATGAAGAATGGATTAAAACTGAGCTATAACGAAGTTATGGCAAAAAAATTTGTATAAGACGAACGAGAATTAGAAAGTTAGTAAATGAACCCGAATATGTAGGGTTTCATAAGAAAGTAAGAGAACATAGAAAACGTGAGTCGTGGACTCAAGAATGAATGAGTTTCAAGTTCGGATGACCGAATTACGGACGAACGAACGAAGAACGTAAAAACGTAAAATGAACGAAAGACAAAGATTAAGCCAATCGAATGGCACGTTAACAGATTCAGAATGAAGTTCTGTTTGAGGGGGATTGAAGTACGTAAGATAAGGAAGAGAATGGCTTTGGAACGATCTTGTTTCGAGTTATAACGAAGAAGATACGAGATCACAAAGTACGCATCTCAAACTTGATTTAAGACTTAAAAAAATTTCTAGGTTTTGTGCTCGGCGCCACAGTGCCAACTGAGCCTTGGGAGACCATGCCACAACGTGAGATCAGCCATCAGCTACTAACGAGTCACGTCGCAGTGCGAGAGGAAAGGAAGAGAGTGGCACCATAGCGCCAGTTTAGGGAAAAAGCCAGAGAAGAGCTTTTAACTGTTCAACTCTTGGGGGAAACATAAGGAAAGATACAGAACATAATGTTCAACTAATGTAACACTTAATCAAGTGTTTTAAACCTTTATTGAAGGTTGAGCGAAAAGATTAAACATGATTAAAAGAATATGAACGCGGGTTACAGAACTGATATTCGGGGACCGTAGTCGCGATAAACGAGCGTGAGAGATTGCTATAATTGTGATTCCTTAAACGTTGAGTGACTAGAGTAACGTATAACATTTCGATGTTATGATATGGTAGTGAAAGATAAGTGTAAAGCGTTTAGACGCTGTGAACACAAAACATTTGGGTTGAATGACCGGTCTTAACATACCACAAACTGTATGGCTTTGACATTAAGGAAGGATAACGAATGGTATTAAGAAAGCCGTAGCGAACGGTAAGAAGACTAATGAAAGTTGAATGTGAGTCGGATGAGAATGTTAGAATGAAATATAAGCGTTGAGCACTTTAACCGACGTGAAGGTTGAGTGTATGCAAATATTAAACGGGCTGAACCTACACCCCGTATATGGTTTGACCGTATGATAATGAAGACCAATGATTAAATCATGAATGGTAAAGAAGTTGAATTAAAGATAATAACTTTTAACATAACGAAGCCGAGTTAATGATTAACTGGAATGATCGCTCTAAGTATACAAAAGACTGTATGACTTAGACGATAAAGAGTGAATCCTGAGGTGTGGCATTTAGTTGCCAGGAAGCCATAAGGAAAGAGAACTTGACTTAATGAATATTATAGTTTAATGATTCGGATAAGATAAGTTTAGGTTGTGATACAATCGTAACCTTTGATGGTTGACATATTGGAGCTGGGCTAAATAATTCCTTCAGAGAGCGAAGGTATATACAAAACTGGCAACCAATCTAACTCACTGTTATGGGCAGTATAGATGAGACGGGAACTTATTTGTTGGTTGTTTGTGGGAAACCACTCAGAGTACCATATGGACTACTAGCAGAGACGCAATGTGTGCTGAGTCCTAGAGAAGTTATAAGAAGAAGATAAGAATGTAAAACATTAAAGATGATGAACGTATAAGTAAGACATCTTCGTATGTCATGAAGACGTAGAATGGTAGTGAAAGTGGTCGCATAAACTTAGGTTGCAAGAATGCGAACCCTAAGAAGTAAATTTAAGTAAACTAATGCATAAGTCAAATATACGCGACTAATTGGTATATGTGTTATTTTTCTTATGTGCTATATAGGAACTGGAATGAGCAGTTCAGCGTAAGCTGTAGCTGGGCGTAAGGCAAGTTTCCTAACTCAATTCATATTTCAAATGAATGCTAGTTTCTTAAAATTCTCAGATGTTGAACTTGAGAAGTTCTGTCTATGTGTGAATGTGTGATATTTGTATAAGGTGGTATAACGTATGAGGCCTTGTGCCACAACGTGAACACTTCGGTATTTTTATGAGATGAACTGTTCTGTGATTTAACTGTTCAATAAGAGAATGCTCTGTTTATACATGATCCGTTATTGTTAAGTCTGTGCTAATGATTCTAGCCAGACAGGATGTGTCTGAAAAGGTAGAAGAATGAAAGTATTTTAAAATGAATGTAACTAATGTTTTAAAATGATAGGAATCGAGATTATTCCTATTATTCAAGCTGCTTCACAACCTTAGTTCGGTTATTAAAGTTCTAAAGGAATGTTTGAATTCTTGAAGTTATTTGTTCAACTGCTATGACTTGCTGAGCAATTGAATGCTCACACTCGCTTTAAATGAAAAACATTTTCAACGAATGATGTTAGAAGAACTTAAGGATCCCGTAAAGATCAAGATGACTGGTATCCAGATGCAATGCCATTTAGTATGTAAATGAGCATGAAGATCAAGCGAAGACTTGTAATATAAAATAAGTTAAATGAACTTTAGATTAGTTTAATGAACCGTTATGTATCCTTAGTGGCAGATGAAAGTCACTCGTGTAAGATGTAAAGAATAATGTAATTATCATTATTTGTAATGAAAGGAATTATAAGGTTTTAGAACCTGGTAATTTAGAATGTATGTTGTTATATTTCAGTATATAATGATGTATGTTTGGATGAATGATGTACTCATGACGTACGAAATCCGGGTGTAAAGATAGACCGAATTTTGGGGCGTTACAAGTTTAAACAACAGGACTTGGTTTTGAAGAAGATCATTAACAAACAAGATCAATCTAATGGAAAATTCACTCCAAACTAGGAAGGACCGTTTGTTATCAATGAGGTATTAACAGGAGGTGCTCTCAGATTATAAGAAATGGACGATGATGAATTTCCACAACTCATCAACTCGGACACCATGAAATAGTACTATGTCTGAGGTTACCATCAAGCAAACATCCTGGTTTTAGATCATCAAATCACCAGTCATTCAGGTTTACTAACCCTTTCTTATATACAAAATCTTCTGCATACTCTTTTTCCCCTCAGGGAAACATAATCTTTAAGCCAGCAGCCTGGTTTTACTTCATTTCAAATCTTTCATATAATTTTGGTTATCCCACCAGGGATTGAACCTTTCACACCTGCAGTTTGTCCTGAACATAGGATCAAACTTTTTCACGCTTGCAGTTTGTCCTGAACTTAGGATCAAACTTTTTCACACATGCATTTTGTCCCAAACATGGGATCAAACTTTCTTTTCCCCACAGTTTAACCTTCATATGGGATTCAAACTTTTCTTCGGCTGCAAATCGTCCTGAGGGGCGAACTACGTCGACCTGATCTCCATAATACCTGGGAGTACGTAGGAAACCATATTCTATATGGCCCGATCACAATATAAAAAAATAATTTCTACCCTCTGTCTACAAAAATAAAAAATAACAAAAACATTTCTACACCTTTCTACCCTTACACCATTCAGCGTTGCACCTCTTACACTGTGTTGAACTACGCAGAAACCCGATCTCCTCTTTGATAAGAGGAGTCGTAGGCGACCATTTATGGTTCGGTCTAACCCCCTACCAAAATACAAATACTTATCACACAATACTGGGATTAAATTTCAATCTACCACATTTCATCAGCTTCAAACCAAAGGAATGGAACTACATGACCTCTCCTCATAAATAGGGGATCCGACGACCATCTAAGCTACGGTTGTGCCTCAAAGAGCAACACCAATCCATAAGAGATGGAATTAACTGGGCTCCTCTTAAATAAGAGTACTGGCGACCATCTGTGGCGCGGTCAATCTCAGAGAGAAAAAGCCACACTCCTCTATTCATTTCCATATAGAAACCAGTCCCAAGACACCAATGATGGTAGGGATACACATAGATCAATGATCCATTCTAAAAGATCCTGTGATGTCTCAATGTCCACACATCAAGGATGAATTTAGAATACATTAAGATCACAAGACCTGAAGAAACAGGTAAATATCAAGCAAGTATCAGCGCACAACTAAAAGGGAAGTGAATCAAAAAATATTTCTCTGCCATATATAATGATGTTTGATATATACATATGTGTTGTACATGACAAAATGGCTAAGCTAGTGTGTGCAGGAAAATACAAGTCTATCTACGGATCTGTATATATGCATACTATCAGATCTAACATAGCATCTCTCTTCGAAGAAGGAGGTAACGCTGCATGCTCCTGCCCAATGGTATCTACACGAGCAAGTAGATCCGAGGCTAACTACATGGTGGCATGATGCTCATCAATATATGTACTCATATCGGCAAGGATGCCAGTCGTAAGGGATCTCACTGGAGTACTATATGTGACGGCCACATCCCGGGCAGATAGAGCAGCATCCCACTCTATAATCAATGCATCTCTGGCTGATTTGGCCTCGTCTCTCTCCATTAGAGTAGCGTCTCTCCTATCAAGAGCTGTCAACATCAAGACCCTAACCTGATCTCTCTCAAAGGTTATCAGATGAAGACTCTGCTCCAGATATTATGCTGAATGCTGAATCACGGTAGCACTTGTACTGGGAGAATCCATCATAACTGCTGGCAGCCTAGTAGTCGAATCCTCATCGGTGGGAATATAAGTCTCCTCCATCAAAATCAATCCCCTGCACTGTGGATACTGTCCTAATTAATGTCGTCTCTGTCACCATCCATGCGGAATACTCTGCAGAACAACCTGAGTGGCTAACAAAAAACTCAACTAGCTCACGCTGATCCCAACCGACATACAACCTGGATCTATCCTCTACTGATAAGTGGCGAGAAGCTAAGTGCTGACTCAATGCCCCCTCAAAAGGATGGAAGTCCTGGAACTAGTCAAATTGATACATCATGTCTAGTGGGTGGTAAGTAGTCATGCCCCTCAAACCAGCTAAAGGGAGATAATCCATGCCCAGAGCATGAGTGATGAAGCTGTAGGGTGAGATAAGCCCTGTACACGGCAATATATCAAATGAATCTCCGATCCCTGCCAGGAAAACAGACCAAAATGCAGGATCTGTACACTCTACAGGCTGAAAAGAGTACGACATAGCTATCTCATGGGTGAAACAATACCCATGTCATCTGAAAGTGACAATCGGTCTTAAGTGTGACATAAACCACACGTACAACATGACCGAGCTGCCTGTGAATACCCCTGCAGGTTAAGTGCTACAATATGTGGCTGACCTCAGCGTCTCTACAATGATCATCTGTATAATGGTGTGACCCTCCCTGAGAGCTCTCACTACTATGATGACACCAATATCTAGCTCATCCATTTATCGTGGCATGTATACATAGGACAATACTCACAGTAGCAAGACATCTTTTCTGGCCGAGTGCCAACGATCCTCCAGAATGGTGAAATCCTTGGGGTACCGTGTGTAACTATCCTCAGAGCCAAATTTGTCCATCAAAAAATGCTGGGATACAACGTGACCGAATGTGATCTCATCCTGCACAACTCTACGCCTTAGCCCGGTGAGAGTCATAAACTGTCGGCTCATATCGCTGATGGCCATACGTGTGTAAGGTGTATCTAATGGTAGCGCTGTCAACCATGCATACTCCTCCAGAGTAGGAGTCAACTTATGGATACCAAACCGGAAGACCTGTCTCTCCAGTATCCAATGATCCAGCATACCCTCTATGAAGCCTGTGGGAACCTGAAACATCAGGAGAGTCATAGTATACTGTAATAACTGATCTACAGTCACCTTGTCTGAAGGTGACATACTATCATATCACGATCATAGACGGGATGCCACCAATACTGGTGGGGTATGATCAATGCGGCTAACTGTCGAACAAGACATCTGTGTGGGCCGTATTATAAGACCATCCAGGGGTTAATGCTGAATATCTCTGGACATACATATGCATAACATAATATATGCATGATGAACAATAGATGGCAATATGATATAGGGAATGAAAAACTGTACATACATTCCTAAGTATATCATCATCTAATACATCTCTGTATAGCTAGAAATATAGGAAAATGGGGCACAGACACCCTATATCTAATAGAGGCCTATCAAAAGATATAGCGAGAATGGGGGAAATCCACCTAGTGTCTAACAGAGGCCTATCAAAAGAGATAATGAGAATATACATCAGAAGAAGACAATGGTGTCAATGTCTACATCATCAATCCTGTCCACCTGATGTAACTCCTCCTGAGTCACTGGATCTCTATCCATAGGGATGTCAGGCCTATACAAGGGAGGATCTGCACCGGCAAAGCCATATGGGTCACCTGAAGGGCCGGCTCCAGAGCTAGAAGGATCAAAAGTATCTACCTTTGAAGGATCTCTACCCAAGTGCCGGATAAAGAAATGTGCCCGGTCCATCTGTCGGGTCAAACTGTCAATCTGTGTCAAATGAGTCGGATCTCGGACACAGGCTAGCGAATCCATCATCATCACGGATCCAGGAACCATATCCCCCATGAACTGAGTGGCGCGGGTCTAGGCTCCAATGGTACGAAGGAACCACCAATGCTGGAATATCTCCTAAGTGTAGGGACCCTCTGATAATGTAAAACTGTTAACACCCAATAATGGGATATCAATAACGGGTGACTGCGAAATAGGCCAATAATGCCTGGTAGGAGGCAAGATCAGCATACGAATCTTTCCTATGGTGCTCTTGATAGCACACTCTCCTAAATAGAGCTCCCATCCTCCATCTGTGAAGAGAGGAATCCTACGAGGAAATAACATACTCGATACCAGTCGTGTACCTATCCTCAAATCCAATGCTCAAGTGCTCCCCTGAATAGGGAATCCATGTGATGATATTAGCTATCAACAACTCCAGCAGTAGGCAACAATGAGTGAAACCCTCAGTTACAAGGACCTCCACCAATATGGAATGATGCCATCATTGTCCTCGTGGGTAGGTATCTAATCCTAACACACTCCCTGGACGTAAGCATGGGAGCCTCTTACAGGCCCAAAACTGGCAACACAAAGGCAAACATCTGCTGTCAGTCAACGCTCTTAACCTGTACATGGGAAATTATAAGAGAAATACTCACCAGCAGAAATGGATAAAATCCTAGCCAAGCCTCTTGCACTACGGGCCAAGCAAAAATGAGTAAAATCCTAACCAGTACACGAACGCTTGCACATTCCCCTGAGGAAATATGCAAAGGTGTAGGAACCCCAATCATACTCTCCAATATGGTCCATGTGTGATGTGGCACTGATCAAAGAAAATGACACCGTAGAAGAGTTATCAGCTATGAAGCAGCCCCTAATGATCATCAGGAACAATCACCGAAGAATGCGATTCCTGACTGTCACATCAGCGGGTACGGTCTCACTCAACAGCCCACTCATAGCATCTACGCTCAAAGGACACTGTCTGACGACGATCCTCCCGCCTTGAAGCACCTCTGTTGGAACTCCTAGTAAGGATCGGCGGCGATCGGGTAATATCCGTCTGAAAGGCATCGGTGCCCATCCAAACTCCATACCTGTGATAAATTGCCAATCCATTGACGTCATCATCACCTTACAATCTAATAAATGGAGTGACTGAGTCTGGTGAAACCAGCGCTCAGACAATGCCCTGAGGTAACCCCATGGACAATGGCGGGGAAGGATAGAAAAGAATGCTCCAAATCCCCAGTCATGCACGATCGCTCTATAGTCAGGATGTAGAGCCTGGTACATGGAGTAAATGCTGAACCATTTCCCTTTAGGCTGTGTAAAATTAGAACCTACATCACTAAGCAGATAAACATCAGAATACTTTACTCCTCATCAATAGGAAAGAAGGAAAATCAAAGTCTAACTTTATACCTCATTTGCATGTAAGTAAATTGAGGGATGTCTACTCAAATCGCCCAACAACTCTGGGTTCACCACCTGAATACTCGGGAGGTCCCTATGGGGTACATGTGCAGCAGGAGTGGGAGCCTCAATCGGTATATCCTCCTCTTCTTCATCCACATCCGATACATCAACCCGGATAGGACGTATCACCGCCTCCATCAAACGACGAGGCTGTCTAACAAAACAGGGTCGAGGCACTTTAGAAGCCCTCCTCCGCACACCAGAAGTGGTCCTACAGGAACTACCCGGCTGATCCGGATCCATATATCTAGATAAAAATTCTCCAAGTCACCTTCGAAAGGGTGTGGTAAATTCTTATCTAGAGCTTTTCAAAATGCAGTTTTATGACTATATGAATGCATGCATTATTTTAACATACATCTACAGTAGAGTAAAAAATGCATGACTATCCAATGCCTACATTTTGGAAATTTTTTGCTATAGTCCCCTTTGTAAATAGGACTATCCATATGCCTAGAGGGAACTGGTTAAACATTTACTCAAAGTGGCCATTCAGTAGCACACCTATCCACAGTCATATACATCCTACATGCATTAATACATCAAAGTAAAAAATCCGTACGGGTAGCCTAATTACCAAGATTATTTTACTTTTTCACCTTTGCTCATTTGTCCTCAAATAGGATAAAGAATAGCAGAAAAAAGGTGTTAATTTGACTGTTTCAAAAGTCAAATTTTTTCACATCATTATGTTTAGCATGGTTTAATACTAACATTTACTATGTTGAATATTTTTTATCAAGTCATTTCAGCATGCATAATCACTACTATGTGTTTAGATGCATTTCATGTGATATTTCATTTTCCAACGGACAAAAAGTGGAAAAGAAGACATGCATACATTACTAGGACAGTGTAGAACACATGTACAGCGACAGAATATGCAGAAAGTCATCCAAACTCAGCAGATTTGAAGAAGAGCTCTCAGGTTTCCTTCGCGACGCAACTTGAAAATGACTTGGGAAAGCAACCAGCCCATTTAAGGACATTCATGGTTGGCCGCAGGTCCACCTGTGGCTGCTGTAGGTGTACCTATGGCACCCCTATGTGGGTCCCACCCCTTTGGCTCAGTTCAGTTCGAGTTATAAAGGAGTTCTTACAAGCTGAAAAGGCCAAATTAGGGATAAAAATGCTACGCGATTGAGCGGAATAGCCTGAAATCCTAGTTTTCACGGGCCAAACTGTGGCTTTACATAACACTCATTGGTATTCACCCAAACATAGGGTACACTATACCGATGATCTCAGCTGTTGCAAACTACATTCGGCAATACCTCACGAAGGTTCGATGCCATCAGTTTAGGCTCGTAGCCCTAAAACCTTTTCCCCAGTAAGGGCATCACGCATTTCTATACATTGATGTTCAAGTTCCCCGGTGGGGGCGTCATGCATTTTCATCCATTGATGAACAGATCCCCGGCGGGGGTGTCACACATTTTTAAATGTTGATACGCACGTTAATGAAGGTCAAGCAGCCTTGACATTATCCCCAGCAGGGATCTCATCCGTTGATGCACATGTCAATGAAGGTCAGGCAACCCTGACAACACCGACTGTTGGTAGTAACTCCAACAGAGCAGCGGAAAGACCTGACGATACAAACCAGGGAAGGACATCCTTATGCCTCGATTGAGCCTGAACTCACGTCCGGAGCGTTTATTTGCTTATATATATATATAAACTGTTGTCGGACTTTTTTCGATGAGCCTGGATTTTATATCCGGTGCGTTTATTGCTTTTATATATATATATTTACATTTCTGTCAGGCCTGGAGTTTACTTCGTGGCCTTTTACTGCTTTATTTACATTTTATTCTGCTTGGAGTTTACTTCGTGGCGGATGATCGTTTTTACTACTTTATTTACATTTAGTCTCGCCTAAAGTTTACTTCATGGCGGTTGATTGTATTTATTGCTTTATTTACGTTTCTGATCCCCCATGGAGGTGCTTCGTGGTGGTTGATCATGTCACTATATATATTTACCACTTTTATACATTTACATTTTTGATCCCGCATGGAGGTGCTTCGTGGTGGTTGATCATGTCTCTATATATATATTTACCACTTTTATATATTTACATTTCGATCCCCCATGAGGTGCTTCGTGGTGGTTAATCATGTTTATATATATATATATATATATATATATATATATATATATATATATATATATATATATATATATATAGGAGCCCTTCCATAGCAATTAGGTTGCTTATGAGTGTGCAACACCCTCTTTTGGACCGTTGATAAATTGAATTGATGGTCGCGATTAACTTTTCTATTTGATAAGTTCGTACGAGGTTGTTGTGCCTAATTATTTACCCTGTCATTCTGGCTTCTATTTTAATAAGTGAGGCCCACGTAAAATTATATTGTCAATATAGTTATAAAAGTGAATATTTATTATTAAAATAATTCTACTTAAGAGCTTCTACCTACACACATTTTTTTTTAATTTTTTTTTATTTCCTACTTAAGACAAAATGATACTGGTGGCATTAAAATAATAAAATAATCCCAGTAGGAAGAGCTCTTATCGAATTTTACATTTTTTTTTAATTTTTTTTTTCTCCTACTAAGACAGTCGATACTACCGGCATTAAAATAATAAAAAATTCTACTGCATCTGACGTACTACTGGTAGTATTAAAAATTGAAAAATAATAATGGTAGATATGATTTTGTCACTACCGACAATAAAAAATTGAAAAAAATTATTTTATTCAAGTAATTTGCTGCTAAACAGATTCGAACTCGCAACCTCAAACTCCAAACACTCGTCATGTGACCACCCGAGCACCACGGGCCTAGCTGTTAATTTCAACCAAGGATATATCTTTATATTAAAACTTCACCATCCCCCAAAATCTATATTCTTGCATTAGTATTATATTACGATTTATTATTATTAATAAGTCTATATAATACATATGGGGGTTTTCTATTTAGAAATAAGTTAATATCTATATTTATTAAGCAATGATTATTAGTAATGATTTTATATATTAAGCAATGATTTTATTATTAAGAAATGATTTTATTATTAATAAAACTAGTGAAGTATAATAATAATGTGATTATCGAATTTATAAAAGTAGTGAAGTATTATAATAATAATAATAATAATAATAATGTGATTATCAATATTAGAAGTACAAATTATACCAATACTAGTACTGCATAACATTAAGAGGAATAGTACATATTACATGTTCATTTTCATAAAAAAAAAACATAGAATGATTAATACAATCGATGCCTATTTTTTTGGCTCAGGAATCCCTAGCACTCGATAGTGATTTCGCTTATCGTGGTCGGTTTCAAAGCCACAAATTGCACATTTTCGATGAGTCTTAGAAGGAATGATTTTCTCGAGTGCACTCTTGAATCTAGATTGTTTTTTGCGGCCCTTTGTTTGAGAAATATTAGGCGGCAAAAACTCTTCTTCTTCTTCCACCTCTGCATCTTCATCGTCATTATCGTATCCCATATCATGATTTGGATCTCCAACTTTGCAATCAATGTCGTCATCTGCCAGTTCAGTAATATTCTCATCCGGATCATACTGGTCAACCAACTCTTTTCCTTGTGCATTCAGTTTCAGAACAGTTTTGTAACCTCGGACTGAGCAAGCCGCTTTGCTCGCTAACTCCTGGTAATCACCCATCAAATGATTATAACGCATTGCTTGATTTTGTTCGAAGTTAGCAGATGTGGAGTTAAAGAGTAAGTCTTCACCATTGCTTTTGTTCGCGTCTCTTGTCCACCGATGAAGGATCATGTCGGTCGGTATTTGTGAAATACTCTTTGCTATGAAATATCTCAAGATGTGCCTGCATAATTCACCAGAGTGAGAAAACATTTGGCAGTTACATGTTATCGATCCCAGTTGTCGATTGTTGACAACTTCTTTATATCTTCCACCACTTTCGGGCCAGCATCTCGCATTATATAATCGTATAAACCTTAGTATCGGTGACACACAACTCACAAAGTTTATGAACATTGTATTTCATGGAATCGACGAATTGACGTTGGAAACGTCTAAACATCTCTTTGTGTACACTTGTGCAAAGATGAACTTCTAAAGATGAACCGAAGTACCATAATCGTTTTACGATGTTTTGTTATGTAGTCGGCCTTCCTCTCCTCGATAAACCTGTCTTTTTCTACGCCTTTTGACTCATGAAGACAAAAAACATAGCGTACTGTTGATGCATTAACATACTCATCAAAAAAAGGCATTCATGCTCTCGCTTCTTCTAGTGGTAGTCATTCCCGCGGAAAAATATCTCTTTGTATATGCTGGAATCCATTTCTGTCGTACATCATACAAACTTCCAAGCCATTCATTAGTATACAATTCATAGGAACTTATCAGAATATGCCAACGCTCTTCAAATTCCTCGATGGACAATAAGTTATACACACAGTTGTTAAAATCATTTTTGAACGATGGGTGCTCAGAAAAAACATGATGCAATTTTTTAGGAAATTTATTGCTAATATGCCAAGAACACAATAAATGATAACTAGTTGGAAGTACCGTAGCAATAGCATTACTCATGGCTCGCTCTTGATCGGATGATGATGGTTGTAGGTGTTTTGTAGTCCATGGCTTCAAGCCATGTCTCAGTAATACCCAAACGAAAGTGTCCTCTTTCTCGCCTCGTGAATAAAGGCAAATCCAAACAATAAAGACTGATAATGGTGGTTGACCCCGGCAAATGGAACAAACGGCATGCCATACTTATTTGTACGGTATGTACTATCAAATGTCACAACGTCTCCGAACCGTTGATATATAAACCTTGATCGCAAGGCCAACCCACAAAAATACAAGCTATGCAGCTTGTTTTCACCGGGTTTCACTAGAAAAAAATTTGTTGGCACTTCCCGGATGCAAGTTTGTTCAAATGATTGACAATGAATTTGTGCATCATTTTCATCTCGCAGAATCACGCCTTCAATCTCGCATGCACATTCTCAACATTAGCAGTAGAGAAAGGAACATTTTGCAACCCACCTCCCATTGTGCTCAAAACATTCATCATCTTACTAGGACCAATACTGGACTTATTTAAAGTGTCAATTAAATTTCTTGCAACAAGAGTAATATTTCTGTGAGTCTCGATCAAATCTACTTTGGTGGGGGTCACTAAGTGATGATTGTGCTCTAATTCAACAGTAGATATACGCCAATTGTCCTCTTTCTTATTGTGGACAACATATATTCTAGCTTTGCACATTGTTCATCCTATAGAGTCTCTCTGTCTAGTTATTTTATTACTACTATCTTCATTATCAGGTAAACTCTTGCCAACAATTGGTGTACCGGCTTTCTTACATACATACTGCCTAGATCTGATATCATTCGTATTAGCATGTTTATGACTAGTTGCAATTCTAATCTCAAATCCATTTTTGCGAGCATATGATCTATAAAAATATTCAACCTCTTCCAACGTACAAAATAATTGACCAACGTACGGAACAATATAAGATTTATTACTGTCAACTTCACTAACAAATTCAGATGTATTATATGACATTTTGAAAAACTTACTTGTGAATAATAGTGATGAATTTTGCTCGATCAGAACTTTAACTTGATTTTCTGAAGTGAAAGTGAGTAACCAGATGAAACAAATTATGAGTAGAGGAGAAAAGAGAAAATAATATCAGAGAACAAATTCTATGGAAGGATAAGAAGATAACTTGAGAAAATAGCAGCTTCCTAGACAATATTTAAAGGTAAAAAGATCAGCCGGTACAGCTTGTAGCGGTTAATGCTCAAGAAGTCAAACTAATGTACTTTTCCCATATAATCAATGTCAGCTTTTTTCTATTCCCATAGTGTTATATTATTATGTTTGACTACTTATTCACCAGACATTGTTTATAATAATAATAATAATAATAATGATAATGAAATAATAAAAAGTACATAAGCCGCTAGAATATGGAACGGCTTTATACTCAATTCGTAATAATAATAGAATAATAATAATAATCGAATAATTATAATAAAATATTGAGAAATTTAATTTGGGGGGAGATGGAATGTTTTAAGATATATCCAAATCCAAGGTAAGATTTGACAGCTAGGCCCGTGGTGCTCGGGTGGTCATATGACGAATGTTTGGAGCTTGAGGTCGCGGGTTCGAGTCTAGCTAGCAGCGAAAAATTGATTTATTCGGTATTGTTATAGCCTCTACCTAGTTAACGGTTTTTATTAATAATATATATATATTTTTTATTTCCAGCCGTTATAGCCTCTATCGGCCGAACGAATTTATTAATA
Organism: Panax ginseng; assembly: GCA_020205605.1. NCBI lineage: Eukaryota > Viridiplantae > Streptophyta > Magnoliopsida > Apiales > Araliaceae > Panax > Panax ginseng. Next base: position 33,271,266 of record CM035129.1, on the reverse strand, counting down.
ATATATAGATTTTTTATTTTCAGCCGTTATAGCCTCTACCGGCCGAACGAATTTTGAGAAGAATATATATATTATTTTTAATTCCAAATAGGGTGAAGTTTCATGCATTCTACGAACAAAGTGACAAACCTTTGTCTGCCACATTGCCTCGGGAAATGCACTGAATATTTTTTTGACCACTTTTTCTGCCACATCGCCTCGAGAAAGAACACCTGCAAGCTCGGTAAACTAAAAAGCTGAGACATTTGTTTGAATTTGGTCCTAAATTAATTCATGTACCGGACATTTGCATGAGCTTATTTAAACGTCTATTGAGAACACATGTTGTTCAAACTAAAGTTCACTTGCCAAGCTAGATAAAATAACAATAACAGAGAGTAGAGAGGGAGTATTTCGGAAGAGAGGAGCAAAAAAACTTCAACAAGTTGAAGCGGCTGGAATCCATTTATTATATTCTGAAGACACCGAATTTTTTGTAAGATATATTGTTATTGGTACTCCATTTCATATTATTATTTGCAGCATGTAAGATATTGTTGTAGCTGTTATTGTTATTTGTTTTGTTTGAAATAGTTTTTATTTATTGTTATTTGTTCAATTTTTATTACATTATATAAATGAAAAAAACTTATTCCAGTGTACTCAATTGTTATTATTACATGCATGTTATTACTTTTGTTGTTAATAGTTTTTCTTGTTAATGTTATTATTTCTTGTTAATGTTATTATTACATGCATGTTAATAGTTTTTAACATGCATAATGTTTAAATTAGGTTTTTAATGCATGTTAATATTATTACATTATATACATGTATGTTATTATTATATGCATGTTGTTTAGTGATGACTAGTTTTTAATGCATGTTATGTGTATTGTTATTAATGTCATTTTGTAAAGATGTTACTTTCAACTTCATTTTGTCATGCGAATACTAATATGGAATTGATGTATTTTTTAGGTAAAAGATGGACAAATTGGGAATATGGGCCAATTGATCCAGTGTTCTTCATGATCAACAAGATCATGTATCGATGATATATATCATGGAGAGATAGGGGAAAATTAGGCTCCGATCAATATATAATCGATCGTAAATATAATCATTGGGCTTTGACAAAAGAACAAAAATCCTATTAGATAAATGTGGATTTGGAGTATTTAGTTTTCGAGGTGTTGTACACCAAACTGACCTTGGTCTGATATCTGCCTTAGTCGAGAGATGGCGCCCGAAGACCAATACTTTTCATTTAAACTGTGGAGAAATAACAATCATGTTAGGGTTCATGCAAGGCATACCATCAACAGCCAAAAACCATGGTGACCTTAGGAAGGAGAAAAAATTTAAATTTATTGATGTCGAGGATTGCATGGCCTTGAGAGGGGAATATATTTCGATGTAGGAGGCATACATGGATCATCTCGAAGGAAAACAAACTGAAATTTATGATTATGTCCCAATAGATGATTACATGGTCTGGTATAGGAAAATTACACGTTGGAAAATTCACCAGCCTCGACACCTCGAAGCGAAATGACGACCACGACAGTTGTTATGAGCCTCGGGCCATTTACAACCAACAACACCTTATTCAAATGGTATAAAATTATATTCTTCTTTAATAAATCATGTATTGGAGTAAATACTTAATATTACATTTATTTATATTTGTTGTTAATAATATTTGTTTGTGTTTGTCTTACATGACAGGTTGAGAGTGCAAAGTCGTTACTTGATAAATTTTCAGTACTTACTCAGCTGCCTCCCGAGTTGGTTCTGCAAAAAAATAATTGGGATTTCAAACACGCCTATCGACTTTCAAGCAAGAGGTAAACAAATACCTCGACAGAGGGGTCCCACAAATTTTGGACCACAGTCCCAATACACACAACTCAATGAAGGGCTTGGGAAATAAACTGATTATGTTGTACAAGAGAGCTACATACCCACCCCACAAGTAATCTAGGAGAGTTCAATTCCCACCACCCAAGCCTACGAGGAATGTTGCATTCCAACCTTCCAAACCTATGAGGAGTGTTACATTCCAACCAACTCTTCATTTGCGGGACTTTCTGACGCCAAGGGATCTAGTTCACAAAAGGTATATATAGTTATGTTAATAGTGATGGTTTTAATTATTATTGCTATATAATAATAATGTACATTTGGGTCTCAATCAGGTACAAGATGCGGGAGACCACATCTCTTATGGACCAAAAGGGTCCTTATCCAAAAGACTTAAAGATTGGAAGGAGACATTTATAAATAAACGTATGTTTGGAAACGTTGTGGCACCAGAAGAGGATTTATATCCTTTATCACATCTGCGCCAGTTATATGAATTAGAACACAATGCAGTGCAATCCTTAGGGCCTGGGAGTTGGATATTCGAGCATGTCATCGACGCTTATATGTTGTTGCTACGAGACAGAGAGGAATACTACAGGTCGCGGGGAATATAAAGGTGGTCCCAATTTGGTTTCATGAATTCATTCTTCATGCATCTTGGGCAGACCTATGTGCCCTGCACTAACGTGAATACTACATGGAGTTTTTGCAAATCGTATGTTAACCAAGATGTTGGTCCACCTTTACATGAATGCAAATACATATTCATGCCGGTGTGTACTACCAATCAACGCCATTTTGTCTTGTTCTTATTCGCAGTTGAAGATTGGATGGTTACCATAATTGACCCACACTACAATGACACTATGTATATTAAGTTACATGAAATGTACTCAGAATTCGTTAAAGTTGCGGTATGTTTAGTTTTAAAATATTTTAATTTTATAATGTCCTTTAATATTAAAAAATTATTTAACCAACTACTTTGTACATGCAGGTACATTTGATACCATTTTGTTTGCGAAATGGTAATCCGATGCGTGAGTGGCCCAAATGGTAATCCCACATGCGGACATCTTAAAGATTAACCAAAACAACACAACAACTCGAGACTTGGCATTTTGTATGCAAGTATGTTGGATCGCTTCGTTAGGGCCAATGGTAATATTTCAAGAGAAGTGGTCCTTGGAAGATGTCACGATCTTTTCGTTTCTGATCGCATGGGAGCTCTACAAGAAATCCGCAAGATTACTTAGGCCTCGAGATATAGAACTTATCCAACGTTATCTAATGTACATATTAATTAATAAGAATGTCTATTTGGTTGAACTTTATGGGATTTTCAAATTCATAACTTAGTAATATTAATAATCCAACTTTATGGGATATTTTTATTAGGACTAATATTAATAATCACATTATTTATATTAATATTAAAATCATTATTAATATTATTTTTAATAATAGTAATACATGAATATAATACTAATAGTAATACATGAATATAAAATCATTATTTATATTTTATTAAAGAATGATATTTTTTTAATATATTAATAATCCTTTTATTGATATTATTACAAAATAAGAAAAAATATTAAAGGGATAATAATAAATATAGATATTAACTTATTTCTAAATAGAAAACCCCTATATGTATTATATAGACTTATTAATAATAATAAATCGTAATATAATAATAATGCAAGAATATAGATTTTGGGGATGGTGAAGTTTTAATATAAAGATATATCCTTGGTTGAAATTAATGCCTAGGCCAAGTGGTGCTCGGGTGGTCATATGACGAGTGTATGGAGTCCGAGGTTCATGAAGTTCGAATCATTTAGCAAATGAATTGCTTGAATAAAATCATTTTTTCAATTTTTTATTGTCGGTACCGTGACAAGTTGCATTCTAAACGTTATTTTTTTCAATTTTTAATACCGGTAGTATCGAATTATCTTAAGTAGAATTTTTTTATTATTTTAATGCCGGTAGTATCAAATTGCACCTACGGGAGAAATAAAAAATTAAAAAAAAAAATATGTGTTAGGTAGAAGCTCTTCCGGTGAATTATTTTAATAATAAATATTCACTTTTTATAACTATAATCGACAATATAATTTTACGTGGGCCTCACTTATTAAAATAAAGCCGTATACAGGTAAATAATTAGGCACAACAACTTTGTCTTGAGCTTATCAAATAGAAAAGTTAATCGCAGACCATCAATTCAATTTATCAACGGTCCAAAAAGGGGTGTCAGACAAGACTCATAAGAATCGGTCGCTATGGAAGGGCTCCCATATATATATATATATATATATACAGCTTTTATATATATAACTGCTTATTGCTTTTCATATAAACTACGACATCATGTGAGCCTAGGAATCATGTGATCCCAGATTCAGTCTACTAAATCTAGATTCGGTTCCCGTGATGGACATTTTTAGCTGTAAGCAGCTTGTAAATTATTCACGGTGTTTGAATGTCCTTAGATGGCTTTCATGCCAATGAGGAATTTGACACTGCTATATATTATTTTCTCGAAGATGCTTCCCATCTCCAAAATAAAAGTAATCAAGCCGAACATTTAATAATAAAAATGGAAGTATTAAAGGTCTCAATTACTATTGAGAACATGGTTTGAAAAAACCTCTTTTACAAAACCTCATTGCTATATCTTGTTTATAACTGAATTTTTCATACAAATTCAAACCATTTGTATATAGGTACGAACGAGGCCTCGCACTACTTCCAAATAACAACACATTGACCCACCCACACATACACACACACATTCATATAACACTTTCTTGAGAAGTGGCGGTCACCATGGTAACACGGATGTCGGGGGGTGCCTAACACTTTCCCTCCACATAATCAAGCCCCCGAACCCAAATGAATCTCGGTTTCACAGACTCGTTTAGCAGTGTCACATCACTGGGTCAATGTACAAACCTTTTCTCGGTTGCGTTGGTGCAACCAGTTAAAAATACCAACTGGCAACTCTTACAGTCAAATCGTTTATTATATACATATGTCGACCTTTTCACTTGTTTTTTCAAAAAAATCTCACATAACATGAGAACACCAAAGAACAAGAACAGAAAAAGGAACAAATAAAAATCCCGACGTCGACAATATATATAAAAGCTGTAAATATATATATACTGAACAATTAATTGCCACGAAGTAAACTCTAGGCAGGACATGAAATGTAAATATATATATATATATATATATTATTCTTGAACTCAAACACATCCGGTGCGTTTGTTGCTTCTATATATATATATATATAAGTATTTATATATATAAAAGTGGTAAACGCTTTGAATATTATATTTGGGCTCAATCGAGGCATAACTCGATAATATATCCCATAATGGTTGTATTCTCTTTTCTCTTTAATCTCGTTGTTTTCATTAAATCTTCTCATGCTTGGTTTATATCCCATAATGGTTGTTGATTAAGAGATGAACTAACAACCATTATGGGATTCTAATGGATCTTATTGTGTAGTTCAGATTTATATGTCTTGTTGTGTTGCTTGAATGATTATAGTTGGATTGCCTAACTTGGTTGTGCGTATTGATTAGATACTTGATCACTATCTATCCTAATAACTTGTATGGAATTGAAAAAGGAAATATAAGTTCAGATTTGACCTTGTTGGCATATGTTCATGAAATTTACATGTGATAGATTTTGTGATTCGCACTCTGGATAGACATATACCGGTTTGCCATGTGTAGTCACTAAGAGAGCTTGTGTTTAAATTAATATTGCTTGTAATTCACATAGACATATAGTGGGTTAGGAAATATTGATGTTCATATGATTTCTATCTGTTTCGTGGATTTTGTGTGATATGGACATGATGTATTGAAAAATAGTCATGTTTTATTTTCATGCTCCCGAATAGCAATCCATAATAATTAGTCAAGTTAAACAAGAGGTGTATAATCTGGATGAAGCATTAAGTGAAATTAGGGTCCCATATCTTTCCAATTTGAATCTCTTCGTTTGTTAGATAGTTATTTTTTGTTGATAATTATTTTAGTTTTTCATTCAACTGTTATTCGATCGTTTAAGCAGTTAGAAATAGCTATAAATTTGTTGCATGATAGATTAGGAATAATTACCTTTCTCCATGGGAATGATACTTTACTTACTCTATATTACTGTTGACCATGTATACTTGCACGAGTGTGACTGTTTTGTTAAACCCGAAACAAGCACCAACAATAACCCCGAAAAAGTCAGTTCTAACCCCTATAGAATTCAGTTTCAACCTCGGAGACAACCCCGAGGCACTCAGTTCCAACCCCAGATATAACCTCGGGAGGTCAAACACACCTCAAAGACAACCTTGAGGAAATTCAGTAACCATGGCAGCTCAATCTCAGAGATAACCATGAGCAACGATTGCTACATTTGCATAGAGCCGGTGATAACCCCAGTGAGGGGTAAAATCATCATTTTTCCAACTCGATACTACAATCACATCATCCCAACATCTGTTCAACCCACATTTCACATGAAGTGTCCCACAAGAATCATAGCTCAAAATCCCGAGTGACTACTACACAAGACAATACACCGGATAGAATTTAAAGACCTTAAGATCTGGTCATGGACCCATCTTCCTGACTTCATACAACCTTTTATCCCATGTCATTGTGTAGCTCTCGACAACAGCATTCTAGAAAGGTATATCACACCTCAATCGGATGCCCGGATTGAAAGTTATGAAGGTTTGAGCGGACAGCGCGTTGCATGAGTGCACGTACTTCAAAATGGTGGGACCCACATGGCCCGAGGCAACCCGAGCAGCCGCAGGTAGACCTGCAGATATCGCAGGTAGACCCGCGGCTAGTAGGTCTATAAATAGAAGGCTTGGGATGGCCATTTTAAGAAGAGAAAAAGCGAGAAAACTCTGCCTATTTTGCTCTGTACACACTTCTATAATGCTCTAAATTGAGTGCTTCCTTTTTCTAAACACTTGTGAGCTCTTGTTTTATAACATACTGAAATTTACCAATGGAAACTGAGTATTCATTCATCAAAAGCTATCTGAAGTCTTCTTGGCATCCCACTATAAGATATTTCAAATTTTTAAGATTTTTCTTACTTCCATACATACATATCTACTAACGTTGAGAGTCGCTCTGTGTGGATATGCCTGGGTCGTCGATTAGTGGCTTTTGTTACTTATATATATATATATATCTACATTTTAGTGAGGCCTGGAGATCACTTTGTGGCCATTTACCGCTTATATATATTTATATATGTATATATATATATATATAATTGTTTCTCAGCCTTTGGGTTAGATTTTACTAAATCTGGCTATTTCTCACTTTAACCGGTTCATGGTGACTAAACTGGAACCGTTGAAGCTGGAATACTTAGATTTACTCAAATCCAATTCCTTTTCTAACATTTGCTACGGGCTAGATTCGTCTCAATTTGGCTATTTCACACTTTAACTGGTTCATGGTGACTAAACTAGAACCGATGAAGCTGAAATAGTTTAGATTTCTTCAAATCTAGTTCTTGTTTTAACTTTTGTACATATTACTTTATCATTTGAGCCTAGGAATCATGTGATCACAGATTCAGTTCCTAAATCTAGACTCGGTTCCCGTGAAGAACATTTTTAGCTGCAGCCAGCTTGTAAATTACTCATGGTGTCTGAATTTCCTTAGATGGCACTCATGCCAACAAGGAGTTCGGCATCGCTATGTATCTTATTTTCTCGAAGATGTTTCGCATCTCAAAAATAATAAAAGAATCAAGCCGAACACATAATAAAATGGAAGTATCAAAGGCCTCAATTACTATTGAGCATAAGGGTTTGAAAAACCTATTTTACAAAATGTCACTGCCATATCTCATTAAAATTGAACTTTTATACAAAAGTCAAACCCTTTGTATATAGGTGCAAACGAGGCATAACACTACTTCCAAATAAACTACACATAGACCTAATACATACATACACGCACATTCAGATAAAAGTTTAAATTGGAAAGTGGCGGTAACCGTGTCATCACGGAAGTCAGGGGGTGCCTAACACCTTCCCTCCACTTAATAAAGCCCCCGGACCCTAACAAATTTCGTTTTTGCAGACCAGTTAAACAGTGTCACATCACTAGGTCTTTGTGAAAATCTTTTCTCGGTTGAGTTGGTGCAACCATTTAAAAATACCAATTGGCGACTCTTACAGTCAAATCGTCATCATATAAATGTCGGACCTTTTCAAACTTGTTTTTTCAAATAAATCTCACCTAACATGAGAACACCAAAAGACAAGAACAAAAAGGGACAAATAAAAATCCCGACATCGACAACGTTTATGGCTAAAATATTCGAGGAAGCGTATGACTTGATTGAGACTATGGCAGCTAATAACTACCAGTGGCCCACAGCAAGAATGACACAACCAAAGGCAGCTGGATTATTAGAATTAGATGGAGTGACAGATTTAGCGGATCAGATTTCAGTGCTATCAAAGAAGATGGACGCTCTCACGAGAGTTCGAGTTCAGCAGGTGGCGTATGTGTGTGAAATGTGTGTTGGGGAACATCCGAAAGAGCAGTGTGTTATCAATCCGGTAGCAGTTCAGTTTGTAGGTGTAACAACCCGATATTTTCTATATAAATAAATCAGAAATTTTGCGTATAATTTTTTAAAAAAAAATGAATATGGGGAATATGTACAAGATAATAATTCATTAATTAATTATTATTAATGATACTAAGTTAATTATTTTACCTTAATTAATAAGGTTATATATATATGAGATAAATCAGATATGGAATCCTAACCCTAATTTTGAATTTTGATCAACGTGTGAGGATAATAATACAATATTAATTATATTTTGACTTTTCAGTGCTATAAATATGTACTGTATGTACGCATTGATAATGGTTGGTCAATTATGGTGTATTATGACCAAACCCTAGCAATATTTTTATAAAGCCTAATATTACTATTAAACCCTAGTTTAGAACTCAAATGAGACTTTAATTAAAATATGTTAAGACACTATGTTATGTGTTATACGATTTGTATTTTAGGTAAAACCTTATTATTATGGAAAACCATAATTGTAAATTAAAACCCTAATTTCTAAAATTAGAAACCCTAATGTGAAACTTAAACTGGAGTTTATGCTCAGTAAGAAATAGTATTAATATGATTAATATCATGTATGGTAGATTTTATTGCTAATTAGGAAGAACCTAATTAGTAATTTAAAACCCTAATATCTAGAACCCTAATTTGGTAATTAGAAACCCTAACTTTAATTTTGTAACCCTAATTATTAAAATTGTAAACCCTAATTAGTAATTTTAAAACTTAATTGCTAATTGTAAACCCTAATTGCTAAATTAGCAAGGTTAATTAAAATTAGTAAATTTTAAACCCTAATGTTTCTGTATAATGTAATTAGAAACCTAATCTAATTAACAAACCCTAATTTTCTAGTTTTAGAAACTAATTTTAATTTTATTTTAAACCCTAAATTTAAAGCCTAGAAAATTTAGATTTTGAAAATCTAAGGGTTAAACCCTAAGGGTTTGCCAAGTTACAAGTTTGCCATTAAATTTGTGAACCAAATAACCAAAAAGCCCTTATGAACATTTTTTTATTAAGCTTACTTGTGAATCTTGCCAAGATGGGAGTTGGTGACCAAATGTAACTACTCTTTTGATATAAAATCTCCAGCACATCGACTCTAGATCTCAGCCATGTGCATTATATCAATCTATAAATAAGATTGAGAGAGAGAAAATGGCACTTGTTAGTTCATTTTTACATAAACCCTTAACCAATTCTCTCCTTCAAAACCTACGAAATAATAAGGCATATCAGTCCCCAAAAGCAGCCACACTAACATCTATATCAAATCAGAACCCTAAGATCAAGATTGATCAAAGTAAAGTTATAAACCCTAACTTGAAAATCTGACCATTGATATGTTGTTAGATGTTAAATTCTTTGTGTTAAACATGTTATATATAGTGTATAATGATGATTTGGGTTGCTAGATGTTAGATCCATAACATGTAGAGGCTCGGATTTGAAATTTCACAAAAAACGGAAAAAATTTTTTTATGCTGACCTAATGTCAGACCATGTAGATCTTTCTCTGTTTAAGTTTTTGGTTGTTTTAAGCTTGCAATATGATATGTGCTCTTTAAACTGGAAGTTGAATCAAGTTCATAGCATTAACTGATTTGAAGTTATTGATAGTCAAAAGCCGCGTTTGATGAGCGGCCATGATTGGGCGTTTACGGGTAACAGAAATTGCCCTTAAATTTTGAACGACAACGTTTTAAATCGATTAGATCTGTAAGTGTTTTGTTGTTTTGATGTTGTTCTTGAATCTAAGTTGTATCTTGTTATATGTACTACAAATTCCTGCCTTTATATCACCCAGACATCAAACACTTCGATCATGGTGACTGGTCAAAGCAGATAGGATGGGCATGATTTCCATTTTTTAGGTAACCTAGAAAACGTAAGGATATTATCTCTTGACATAGTTTGGTAGTAGTGTAGCTAGTGATTTGGTTGTTGTTAAGTTGATTTTATGTAATAGAAATGTTGTCCTACATGTTGGTTACATACATTGAAGCTTATAGATCACTAAAACATTACATAAAAAGGCAAGTTGTGGAAGCCCAAATATGAACAGTCGAACTGTTCTTCATTTCCGGGTAACCCAGAAAATGAAGAACAGCTCTGACAACTATTTTGGGTGATCAGATCTCTTTCTTGTTATGTGGTTTGTTCATGTTTGTTGTTGGGTCTTGTAGTATTACACTCGTACTGCAAGATCAAGGTACTAGATCTCCCAGAAACAAACACTGATTTAAGTTTGGTCAAACAAAGCCCCTCGAAACTGACATGAATATTCTGGGGTTTGAGGAAGAACATGAATAACACCTATAACGACGGTTCTATCGTTATAACGACGGTTCTGTCGTTATAGGCGGTCTTTAGCGACAGTTTCTTTATAAAAATTATATTTTTATTAAATAATTATAGAAAATTAGTTTTTAATTATTCAAAAATACAAATTAAATTACTAAAAAATTATTTTAAAGTCTAAAAATTAGTTGTTAATAATTTTTAATATATTTCATAAATAATTAATATTTTTGAAATATTAAAGGTATTTAATTTATTTAATTATTATATAAAATAAATTATTTAAAAATGATTTTAATACTTGAAAAATCATTTAAAATTATATAATGATATAAGAAAATATTTGAAGTTATTTTTAATGACTTTTAATATTTTGTGAGGAATTTCATTGATAAATTAATATTAAAGATAATTAAGTTATTTAATAAATGAAATAAATAAATAAATTAAAAATGATTTTATTATATTAAAAATCATTTTAAATAATAATAAGGTATTTAAAAATATTTATAAAATATAACTTTCAATATTTAAAGGTAAATTTCATTAATTAATTATTATTAATGATACTAAGTTAATTGAAGTTATAAAATATAACTTTTAATATTTAAAGGATAATTTCATTAATAATTTGATATTAATGAATATTAATGATATTAAATTTATTTAATAATTATATTAAATAAATATATTTTAAAATAGTTTTATTAATTTAAAAATCATTTAAAAAGGATATAAATTTGAATTAAAAATGTTTTATTATAATTACGATTATTGAACTCTTGAATAGAGTCTAGACTCGATAAATACCGATAAAGCCGCTTAAAGTTTAATCGACATGTTTTAGAAATTGATCTGGACTTAGATAATTTGAATATATTAATGTTTGTTTGTGATTCAATGACTGTTGGATATGTGTGACAAGGTAATTAGGTTATGTGCTGACTGTAATAGGCAATATTATGTGTTACGATATGTTATTCTAATCAGTAAAAGGATCTTATTACTGATAGGTGGTTATATAAAAGACAAAACTAAGTTGCGAATTGCAAGCAGCGTACCAGGCAATATGTAAAAATTTCTCGAAATATTTTTATGAATAAAGAATATTTTATGAATAAAGAATATTTTTCTCGAAATATATTTTTGAATATTATGGTATGGATTTGATATAATATTATAGTTGTGGGTAATATTTACAAATTTTGCAAAGTAAACAAGTAGTTATATAATATTCGATTGGTCGGGGAATATTCGTTTTAACAGGGAATATTCGTACGATGACACAATCATTGGTGGACCCTAGAACGGAAGTATTGTCGTAGTAAGAAAACGACAGAATTATCTTTTTATAAAAATAACGGTGAAAGTGTTACCGTTAAAACTGTTGAACTACCCGGTAGTAAAAGTACAGTAATACGTGTGGTTGCATAGTAGCACACGATATTGGTTATTGATGCTTATGTGAGAAGTCACTCAGTTATACTCAATTATTGCTACAATAATTGTTGCATCATATCTTTCATATTATTGATTCAATTATTATCACAGTATCATCTGCATAATATGATATATTATTAAATCAATAATTGAGACGACAAAGTTATTCATATTATTAAATTACAATGTTTACAATTTCTAGAGGTTCTGTCAAAGAGAGGTTTGGTCATCTAATTGCGCACCAATAAGGAAAAATCCTTATCGGAAAGCCCCCTCTTTCCTGGGAACAATCTGGTTGTTAAATATTATGAATTATAATATTAATGATGAATAAGTTTGTGTTGATTAACGATGAAATTGATAGTTTCATTGTGTTGGAATTAATAGTGTTAGTGGAAATTAACATTTATTTCGATATTAATTGATGTCTGGAAGTTATACTAACCAATCAGGTAATTAATCGGATAAATGAGCAATTAATTGCTATTAATTCATATGATTATAACTATTTGTTCACATGTGTGTACTATTGATTCACATTCTTGTACTATTAGGGGTGGTGGTGCAAGATTGATAAAACTTGTATGACTAAGTTAAAATAGAGGTATAGATGGATGTACTATACTGTAATTTGTATTTTCACATGTCTAGAACTATTGATTCACATGATTTACTATTGATTCACATTATTTACTATTAGGGGAGGTGGTGCAAGTTTGATAATACTTGCAGGACTAAATTAAAAATAAAGAAAAAGAGGAAGGTATTATACTGTAATATTTTGAGCCTCAAAACGTGCAATTATCAAAATTATATTTTCCTATAAATAGAAGCTCATTCTTCCTTCATTTCTCACCAATTCACAAAAGCTATAGAGAAATTATTATAGAGAGAAATTATAGAGAGAAAGGAGAAGAGAAGTCTGCTACCTCACTATTCCAGTTTTCTTCTAAGGTAATGGGTATTATTCTTTCGTATTCATGAAGAGAGTTATTTTCTTTCAATACTCGTAAGGGTTATTATTCCATTCTTTATTATTATGTTGGAATAACCTGTCTATACAAAGTACGGCATACATGGTGAAATTCTTCTATTATTCCATTCTTTATTATTCTGTTGGAATAACTTGTCTGTGCGGTCTATCACATGCCTGATGAATTATGTTGTTATTCCATTCTTTATTATTCTCTTAGAATATCCTATCTGTGCGGATTATGCATGACTGGTTCCATTCTTTATTATTACGTTGGAATATCCCGTCTATCACGGATTACGCTTGACACTGGTTCCATTCTTTATTATTACATTGGAATAACTCCGTCATCATGCGATCTATCGCATGCCTGGTGAATTCCTTTATTATTCCATTCTTTATTATTCTGTTGAAATAACCTATCGGTGTGGACTACCACATGCATGGTGAATGATCCTTCGTATTCATTCCTTATTAAATTGTGGAAATGATCATCACGTGGATTCTTTGCATATGAAAATCCATTTGCAGTTTCATATAATCTATTATATTCAGTTGGTTAAAGTTTTGGCTTTTATACTCCATGAAATGAGTGGAAAATCCTTGATATTTGCGCTTCATCCAGTATCTTTTCATGGAAATATTCTTCTGAGCATTCTTAAATTTTACCCCACAAAGCAGTATCATGTTGACAATTTAGATGTTATTGATTCTTGGATAATTTAAATTATAAATCTTTAAAATTTATCCTTTAACTTGTTTTATTTAATTATTATGTCATTGTCATCATCCGTATACTTATATTGTGATGAAAGTCATCTTTGGCTTATGTGCATAGATGGACTTGGTATGATTATGACCAGGGATTATTCAGTATAATCATGACCGTAATGTGACGAATGATGTGGTGACCATTGATGGACAGTTGTTGGTATGATTATGATCAGGGATTATTCGGTATAATCATGACCATTGATGATTACATGAATATCCTTGGCCGTGGTGTAGGGATAATTTGATTTTATTTATTAAGATGAGTCTCACGATAAAATTGATGAATTTTTTTTTAAATCATAGAAGATAGTAGATTTTATGCTCTACTTGACTCTTCTAATGGATTGCTTGTTCCGCTACAGTTAAACTTGTTGTCTATTATATTCTATCAGTTTAACATTGTTGAAGGCTAATGATAATTTATTCTGCATTATCTTAGTCATATTATTTCTTACTGGGCTAGTTGAGCTCACCCTTTTGCTTTCATTGCTCTCTTTAGGAAATGAGAACGTATCCGGGACTAGTCAGGGAATGGAGTGATGGTCCGAGATGGTGTCATAGTAGTCCTCACTATTCTATAAAATAGTGTGATAATAAATATAATGAGGACTCCATTGAGTGTGGATATTGTCTAGATGACAATATTTGTATTGAAACTCATAGCATATGTTTTGTCGTATTTTACACGACAGTTGTATAAATAAGTTTTTATTTGTATTTTGTACCATGTATTTGGAGACTCAATATGGGTGATGTATACTTATTTTGGGGGCGTCACAGTTGGTATCAAATCTTAGGGATATAATCCCTGGCTGAGATGTGAGACAAGATCCTAGGAGGGGAGAGACGTGGAATTCCTTCGCTAGTATGACCTACCTAAGTTTATTTGGTATTTAATTGGTCGGTCAGAGTATAGGGATAATATGTGATATGTTAATTAACCCTTGTTTTGTGGAAGTATTTGAAAATGGCATCCGAATATGTTGAGATAAGCAATGAAGCACATGAGACCGTTGAGTCACCAACGATCAATACCCAGGGTAATCTGCAATAGGAAGACAATAATCCTCATGGAAACAATAACATCGATGAAATGGTAAACGATGGGATATTCAGAGGCTTTATGCAATTCATGCAACATCAGGCGAGAGCGGCTCCTATCCAAAATGCAGGTGGAAACACTGACAACTCTTGGAAGGTCACTGCTAAGCAGTTCAAGGAGCTGGGACCACCAGAGTTTTTTGGAGAGCCAAAACCACTTAAGCCGGAGAAGTTCCAAGAACTGTTCAATGACAAGTACTTTCCTGAAAGTATTCATCACATGAAGGAGGTAGAGTTCATCAAGCTTGAGCAAAACAATATGATCATGGCACAGTACGAAGCTAAGTTTGCTGAGTTGTCTCAGTTTGCGTCCCACTTGGTTGATAATGAAGAGAGAATGACGTGGATGTTTCTAAGAGGTTTGAAACTCAAGATACGTCAATACCTTATCTCTCACAAACTTTGTTTGTATTCAGATGTTGTGAATATGGCTCAGTTATTAGAGCGCGATAATGAGTCAACCCAACCAAGAGAGAGCAGCCGATAAGTAGATAATACCAGTGGTAGCGATCATCAAGCGGTGACAACAAGCGTGGAGGAATCAACATGCCGAAATGGTAATCACGCCGGTGGTAATCATGGCCATGACAATAAGAGTGGACATTTCAAGAAGAGGAGATTCAACAATGATGGAAAGCGTACGCACCAAAGACCTATTGTTTAGGAAGGAGAACGACCGCCGGTCGTATGTTACAAATCTGAGAGGGAGGACATATCGATCTAAATCTGCGTGATCACGGTCCAAAGCTTGTTACAATTGTTGAAAAGAAGGTCACCTAGCTCGATTTTTGCGTGCACCAAAGTCAAAATCGGTGGGATGGAGGCATCAAAGGGTGTCATGACAAGAAAAAACTAGTAGTTCAAGGAGGCGTTTGTTGTAACCTCCCAAAAAGCGAGGAATCTGAACGAGGTGATCACGGGTAAGCTAATCATAAACTCTAGCGAAGTTTATACTTTATTTGATACCGGTTCTATCCATTCTTTTATTTCTCCTACTTGCGCTCAACGTTTAAATTTGACTCCGGAGAAATTAGACTTTGACTTATCTGTTGAAACTCTGTTAGGAGAAACCTTCATCACATCCACTATTTATAAGTCTTGTTTGATTCAAATCGGTAACCGCACGTTACTTGTTGATCTTTTTCTTTGAAAATACTTGCATTTGATGTGATTTTAGGGATTGATTGGTTAACTACTCATCATGCTTAACTCGATTGTTTTCGTAAGGTTGTTAGCTTTCAAATTCCTAACCAACCTATTATGCGAATTCAAGCAACCAAACCACTAAAATCAATCACTGTCATATTAAGCAATAAAGCTATTCGTTTATTGAAAATGGATGTCAAGCTTTCTTAGCCCATGTCACAGATTTAAATAAAAATACGTCAGATTTGAATGATATTTCTATTGTTAATAAATTTCCTAATGTATTCCCTGAAGAACTTCTTGGCCTACCCCCAGAGCGTGAAATTGAATTTTTTATCGACCTTGAATCCGGTACAAAACCCAATTCTAAAGCCCCATATCGAATGGCTCCTATTGAACTTCTGGAGTTTAAAACCCAACTACAGGAATTGTCAGACATCGGTTTCATTCGCCCTAGTACGACTCCTTGGGGTGCTCCTATTCTATTCATGAAAAAGAAAGATGGAAGTATGCAACTTTGTATTGATTATCGGGAGTTGAATCACGTCACAATCAAAAATAGGTACGCATTGCCTCGCATTGATGACCTGTTTGACTAGTTACAAGGAGCCAAATTCTTTTCAAAGATTGATTTTCGTTCCGGATATCATCAGTTGCAGATAAAAACTGATGACATTCCCAAGACTGCTTTCAGAACTCGGTATGGGCATTATGAATTCCTAGTCATGTCTTTTGGATTGACTAATGCTCCTGCTGCCTTCATGGACATGATGAACCGAGTATTTAAGGAATATTTGGATCACTTTGTGGTCGTCTTTATTGATGACATCCTCATATACTCCAAAAGCCGTGAAGACCATGAGCAACACTTGAGGCTGATACATCATAAGCTTCGTGAAAACAAGCTTTATGCCAAGTTGAAGAAATGTAAGTTCTGGCTTGAGGAAGTTGCATTCCTTGGGCACGTGATATCAAATCATGGAATATCTGTTGACCCAACGAAGATTGAAGCAATTCAAAGCTGGGAGCAACCAAAGTCAGTGACCAAAGTACGTAGCTTTCTCGGCTTAGCTGGTTATTATTTGAGATTCGTGGAAGGATTTTCTCGAATCACTACTCCACTAACTCAGCTGACTCAAAAAGATACAAAGTTCGGTTGGAGCGAGGAATATGAGACGAGTTTTCAAGAACTCAAGAGAAGACTCATTTCAGCACCTATTCTGAGAATACCATCTAGCTTGGAGGGATTTTTCATCTACAGTGATGCTTCAGGCAAAGGGTTAGGATGTGTTCTCATGCAACATGGAAAAGTTATAGCCTATGTGTGAGACCCCAGATTTTATGAATAAAGATTTAAATTTCTCGAAATATTTTTTTATAATATTATGGAATGAATTTGATATAATGTTATAGTTGTGGGTAGTATTTATAAATTCTGCAAAGTATACAAGTTGTTATATTATATTTGATTGGTCGGGGAATATTTGTTTTAGCAGGGAATATTCGTACAACGGCGCAATCATTGGTGGACCCCACAACAGAATTATTGTTGGATTGAGAAAATGACAAAAATATTTTTTATGAAAATAACGGTGGAAGTTTTACCATTAATCTTTGTTGCTTTACCTAGTAGAGTAGTAAAAATACGATGTCGTGTGGTTGCATAGTAGCACCACGGTATTGATTATTGATGCTACGTGAGAAGCCAATCGCTTATACTCAATTATTGCTACAAGAATTGTTGCATCATATCTCTCATATTATTGATTCGATTATTGTCACAGTATCATCTGCATAATATGTTATTTTATTAAATCAATAATTGAGACAACAAAGTTATTCATATTATTAAATTGAAGTATTTACAATGTCTAGAAGTTCTGTCAAGGAGAGGTTTGGTCACCTAATTGCGGCATGATAGAGAAATCCTTATTGAAAGCCCCTCTTTCCAGGAGCGACACTGGTTGATAAATATTGTGAGTTATAATATTAATGATGAATGTTATGAAAATTGAAGTTGTGTTTGGAGACGCGGACGTGATATTTGAGTCCGAAACGATGAAATTAGTAAAAATAGTCTATAAACACAAAAATTTTCAGGATTAACTTTTTGGTTAAAAAGTCAACAGTTGACTTTTTCAAGAAAAGTCAAACTTCAAAAATTCAAATTTATATTGTTGATAAAAATAGTTTTATTGTGTTGGAATTATTTGTGTTAGTGAAAATCGACATTTATTTCGATAATAATTGATGTCTGGAGGTTATATTGACCGAACGGTATTTACTTAGGATAAATGAGCAATTGATTGCTATTATTTCACATGATTATAACTATTTGTTCACATGTGTGTACTATTAATTCACATTCTTGTTACTATTAGGGGAGTTGGTGCAAGATTGATAATACTTGCATGACTAAGTTAAAAATAGAGGTATAGATGGAGGTATTATACTGTAATTAGTATTTTCACATGTCTAGAATTATTGAGTCACATGATTTACTATTGAATCACATTATTTACTATTAGGGGAGGTGGTGCAAGTTTGATAATATTTTCATGACTAAATTAAAAATAAAAGAAAAGTTGGAGGTATTGTACTGTAATTTTTTGAGCCCGAAAACATGCAATTATTGAAACTATATTTCTCTATAAATAGAAGCTCATTCTTCCTTCATTTCTCACCAATTCACTGAAGCTATATAGCAATTATTATAGAGAGAAAATCTATAGAAGAAGAGAAGCCCGCTACCTCACTATTCCAATATCTAGTTTCTTCTGAGGTAAGGGGTATTATTTCTTTTGTATTCATGAAGAGAACTTCTGTTATTCCATTCTTTATTATTATGTTGGAATAACCTGTCTATGCGAAGTACCGCATACATGGTGAAATTCTTCTGTTATTTCATTCTTTACCATTCCATTGGAACATCTTGTCTGTGCTTTATGCATGACCTGGTTCCGTCTTTATTATTCATTGGAACATCCCGTACATGCATTTCTACGGACTGGTTCAATCTTTATTATTATTACTGTTGGAATATCCTGTCTATGCATTTTATGCGGACACAGTTCCGCCTCTTTATTATTACATTGGAATATCTTGTGCGTGCATTGCGTTTGTGGGACCTAATTTAAATCTTTATTATTCATTGGAATAACTCACTGTCATGATCTACCACATGCTTGGTGATTTCTTTTGTTATTCCATTCCTTATTATACTCAGTTGGTAAAAGTTTTGACTTCTATACTCTATGAAATTAGTGGAATATCCTTGATATTTGCGCTTCATCCAGTATCTTTTCATGGAAATATTCTTCTGAGCATTCTTGAATTTTACTCTACAAAGAAGTATCATGTTGACAATTTGGACGTTATTAGTTCCTAGAAAAATTAATTCGTGAACTTGTTTTATTGAATTCATATATCATTGTCATCATCTTCATGTTTATATTTTTGAAAGTCATATGTGGCCTGTAGTGCATAGATGGACTTGGTATGATTATGACCAGGGATTATTCGGTATAATCATGACCGTAATGTTACAAATGATGTTATAAAAGTCCTCATCGGCCAGTAGTGCATTGATGGACAGTTGTTGGCATGATCATAACCATTGATGAATACACGAATGTCCTTGGCCCGTAGTGCATGGATAATTTGTGGTCGTGATACTAAAGAATATCCTTGGCCGTAGTGCAGGGGTGATTCGATGGTGTGGATTATTTATTAAGCTGAGTCTCAGCGATAAAAGTGATGAAAAATCTTTTAAATCATAAAAGATAGTAGATTTTATTCTCTACTTGACTCTTTTAATGGATTGCTTATCCCGCTACAGTTAAACTTGATGTCTTTTGTATTTTATGAGTTTAACTTTGTTGTAGACTAATGATAATTTATTCTGCATTATCTTAGTCATAATATCTCTTACTGGGCTAGTTGAGCTCACCCTTTCTTTCACTGTTCTCTTCAAGAAATGAGAATATAGCTGGGACGAGTCGGGGAACGGAGTGATGGACCAGATGATAGTATTAGTAGTCCTCACTATTCTATTAAATAGTGTGACAATAAATGTAATGAGGAGTTATTCTGAGAGTGGATATTGTCTTGAAGACAGTATTTGTGTTAAAACTCACAGCTCTCTTGTTGTATATTAAAGATTGTATTTGTATTCTGTACCATATATTTGGCGACTCAGAATAGGTGATGTATACCTATTTTGGGGGCATCACGGCTTGGTATCAAAGCTTAGGGATATGATCCTGGTTGAGATGTGAGACAAGAACTAGGAGGAGAGGGGAATACCTTCAGCTAGTATGACCTACCTAAGTTTGTTTGGTATTTAATTGGTCGGTCGAGTATAGGGATAATATGTGATATGTTAATTAACCCTTGTTTTGTGGCGAGATTTGAAAATGGCATCCGAAAATGTTGAGATCAAGAATGAAGCACATGAGACCGTTGAGTCACCAACGATTAATACCCAGGATAATGTGCAATAGGAAGACAATAATCCTCAGGTAAATAACAACACTGATCAGATGATGAACGATGGGATGTTCAGAGGCTTTATGAAATTCATGCAACATCAGATAAGAGAGACGCATGTTCAAAATATAGGTGGAAACAATGGCAACCCATGGTTGGTCACTGCTAAGCAGTTCAAGGAACTGGGACCACCGAAGTTTTTTGGAGAGCCAAAACCACTTAAGGTGTAGACGTGGATAAAGCAGATCTGCAAGATATTTGATGTCTTGGGATGCTCCGAGGAGCAAAAGGTTCCCTTTGCCACCTTCATGTTGCGTGCAGAGGCAGATTACTGGTGGGAATCTGTAAAACGTACTCAACCTGCCGCATTGAAGATGACTTGGGAGAAGTTCCAAGAATTATTCAACGACAAGTACTTTCCCGAAAGTATTCATCATCTGAAAGAGGTAGAGTTCATCAAGCTGGAGCAAAACAACATGACCGTGTCGCATTACGTAGCCAAGTTTGCCAAGTTATCCCGGTTTGCGACCCATTTGGTTGATAATGAGGAGAGAATGACGCGAATGTTTCTAAGAGGTTTGAAATCCGAGATACGTTAATATCTTATCTCTCATAAACTGTGTTTGTATTCAGATGTTGTTAATAGGGCTCACTTATTGGAGCGCGATAATGAGTCAACCCTACCAAAAGAGATCAGCCGACAAAATGATAATACCAGTGATAGCAGTCATCGAAGCGGTGACAATAAGCGTGGAGGGAATCAACATGCCAAAAATGGTGACCACTTCGGTGGTAATCATGACCAAAACAATAAGAATGGACATTTCAAGAAGAGAAGATTCAACAATGATGGAAAGACTTCAACACCAGCACCCGTTTTTAAGGAAGGAGAACGACCACCTATCATATGCTTCAAATGCGGAGGGGAGGGAGACATCAGTCCAAACTGCACGATGCCGTCCAAAGCATGTTATAATTGTGGAGGAGAAGGTGACCTAGCCCGATTTTGTCGTTCACCGAAGACAAGTTCAGCTAGGACGGAGGCACCAAAGACCATCCCAGAAAAGTCAAAGCCGGTAGTGCAAGGGAGAGCATTTTTCGTGACTCTTGAAAAAGCGAGTAACCCGAACGAAGTTAGCACGGGTTAGTTAATTATAAATTCTTGCGAAGCCTATACCTTATTAGATACCGGTTCTACCCATTCTTTTATCTTTCTTGCTTGCGTTCAACGTTTAAATTTAACTCAAGAGAAGTTGGACTTTGACTTATTGGTTGAAACTTCATTAGCAGAAACCTTTGTTACCTCAATTGTTTATTAATCTTGTTTGATTCAAATCGACACTTTCATATTACCTGTCGATCTTATCTCTTTGAAAATACTTGTCGTTGATGTGAATTTAGAAATCGATTGGTTAACTACTCATCATGCTTTTCATAAGGTTGTTAGCTTTCATATTCCTAACCAACCTATTATACGAATTCAAGCAACCAAACCACTAAAGTCAATCATTGTCATATTAAGCCATAAGTAATGAGCCCCGATCCTTTCGTTGTTAACTTCCTTGTGTGGAATACACCGAAGTCAGACTTTCTGTAAGCGACGTCGTAAATGACGATGGCAAGTTGATAGATATCAATGTGACGTACTATCCAAGTTATGGATGAGAGTCACAGTTTTGAATGATATTTCTATTGTTAATAAATTTTCTAACGTATTCTTGATGACTTTTTAGCCTAACCCTAGAGCGTGAAATCGAATTTTGTATTGACCCCAGTACAAAGCCCATTTATAAAACCCTTAAATATTTCTTAAACCAAAACGAATGTATAATGCACCAAAGACGTTTGCTCGAGCTGTTGAAGATTACGACCATACCATTCAATATCATCGTGGAAGAGCGAATGTGGTAGCTGACGCGTTGAGTAGAAGATCGTATGCGGTTACGAGTGTGACGTTGTTAACACAAAAACCCATTTCGTATAACTTACAAATGATGAAGATAGAGTTAAAGAATCTAGGGACCCACGTGGTGATATCAAATATACGAGTAGAATCGACTCTAATCGATAAAGTTAAAGGTCGCTTAAGCTACACACCCGGAGCTGATGAATGTGAAGAAGAAGGTTCAAGAGGGCGTTATTCTAGAAGAAAAAATCGATGATGAAAGGAAATCTCAACCCTCGATTTAATTGGCCCATTTGAAATCCTCGATCAAGTAGGATCTGTGGACTATAGACTCGTTTTACCGCCAAGTATGCCGCGTGTTCATAACATTTTTCACATATCGTTGTTAGTAAAAACTTAGTCTTGGGGGACTTTAGAGACAAATTTTAGAATAATTAATGAAGCTAAAAAATATGAAATCATGGGGGTTTTATAGAGCATGTTACAAGCTTTCCATAGCCTCAAAAATGAACTAATTCTGATAACGGACGAAGAAGTTATGAAGATTTGAAGTATGTGTGCCAAAAATTGCAAAATCTGGAAAATTGGAGTTAAGTGCCAAGGGTCAAGCACCTAGGCGCTAGGCTTGGCATTTAGATTCTGCTCTTAGGCGCCTAGGCGCTTGCCCAAGGCCAAATCTGGGCGCCTAGGCGCTGGTCAAGTGTTAAACCAAAATCTGTCCGGACGTCCTTTAGTAAATTAGGCATAACGTTTTCATACGAACTCCGATTGAGGAGATTCAGGATGATTCGGAAAGATAACGAGTAGGCCTATAACTTTCATTCTTTATGTTTTGAGATTTGAGGTCGGTATAAGGTCCTAAAAGGGATTTTTTAGGGACTAATGTGCATTCAGAGGCAATTGGAGGACATCGAGCATGCACATATGCAACGTGTGATGTTTTCGACGTTAAAGGTATTCAAGGTTATACCTCAAGATTTGTAATATGAAATGAATTCAAGGTATCCTCACCTCTTCGGCATACCAGGTACGTACGTAAATTTCGAGGGCGAAATTTCATAAGGAGGGAAGATTGTGAGACCCCAGATTTTATGAATAAAGATTTAAATTTCTCGATTTTTTTTTTAATATTATGGAATGAATTTGTTATAATGTTGTAGTTGTGGGTAGTATTTATAAATTCTATAAAGTATGCAAGTTGTTATATTATATTCGATTGGTCGGGGAATATGCATTTTAGCAGGGAATATTAAATACAATGGTATAATCATTGGTGGACCCCACAATGAAATTATTTGTCGGATTGAGAAAATGACAAAAATATTTTTACAAAAATAACGACGGAAGTTTTACCGATTATCTTGTTGAACTACTCGGTAGTAAAAGTACAATAATACTGGCTATCGTGTAGTAGTAGTACACGATATTGATTATTGATGCTTACGTGAGAAGTCACTCAGTTATACTCAATTATTGCTACAGTAATTGCTGCATCATATCTCTCATATTATTGATTCGATTATTGTCACAGTATCATCTGCATAATATGTTATTTTATTAAATCAATAATTGAGACGACAAAGTTATTCATATTATTAAATTGAAATATTTACAATGTCTAGAAGTTCTGTCAAGGAGAGGTTTGGTCACCTAATTGCGCGCCAATAGGAGAAATCCTTATTGGAAAGCCCCCTCTTTCCTAGGAACGACCTGGTTGATAAATATTGTGAGTTATAATATTAATGATGAATGTTATTAAAATTGAAGTTGTGTTCGGAGTTGAATTTGGAGACGCGGACGTGATATTTGAGTCCGGAACGATGAAATTAGTAAAAATAGTCTATAAACACAAAAAATTTCGGGATTAACTTTTTGGTTAAAAGGTCAACAGTTGACTTTTTTTGGAAAAGTCAAACTTTGAAATTTCAAATTTTATATTGTTGATAAAAATAGTTTCATTGTGTTGGAATTATTTGTGTTAGTGAAAATTGACATTTATTTGGATAATAATTGATGTCTAGAGGTTATATTGACCAATCGGGTATTTAACCGGATATATGAGCAATTGATTGCTATTATTTCACATGATTATAACTATTTGTTCACATGTGTGTACTATTGATTCACATTCTTGTTACTATTAGGGGAGTTGGTGCAAGATTGATAATACTTGCATGACTAAGTTAAAAATAGAGGTATAGTTG
The DNA here is from genome assembly GCA_020205605.1 of Panax ginseng. NCBI lineage: Eukaryota > Viridiplantae > Streptophyta > Magnoliopsida > Apiales > Araliaceae > Panax > Panax ginseng. The sequence goes on along the minus strand of CM035129.1, from coordinate 33,246,428 downwards.
GTGCAAGATTCGTATTTTCACATGTCTAGAACTATTGAGTCACATGATTTACTATTGAATCACATTATTTACTATTAGGGGGAGGCGGTGTAAGTTTGATAATACTTGCATGACTAAAGTAAAAATAAAGGAAAAGTTGGAGGTATTGTAATGTAATTTTTCGAGCCCTAAAACGTGAAATTATTGAAACTATATATTTTTTATAAATAGAAGCTCATTCTTCCTTCATTTCTCACCAATTCACTAAAGCTATAAAGCAATTATTATAGAGAGAAATTGTAGAGAGAAAATTTATAGAAGAAGAGAAGCCTGCTACCTCACTATTCCAGTATCCAGTTTCTTCTGAGGTAAGGGGTATTATTTCTTTTGTATTCATGAAGAGAACTTACATTATTTCATTCTTTATTATTATGTTGGAATAACTCAATATGTCACAATCTGCACACATGGTGAAATTCTTCTGTTATTTCATTCTTTGCCATTCCGTTGGAACATCCTGTCTATGCATTTTACGCCGGACCTGGTCCGTCTTTATTATTCTGTTGGAATATCCTATATATGCGCTTTTCGCTGCACTGGATTACATCTTTATTATTACATTGGAATATCCTATATCATGCGTTTTACGCCGGACCTGGTTCCGTCTTTATTATTCTGTTAGAATAACCTGCCTGTGCGGTCTACCACATGCTTGGTGATTTCTTTTGTTATTCCATTCCTTATTATACTCAGTTGGTTAAAGTTTTGACTTCTATACTCCATGAAATTAGTGGAATATCCTTGATATTTGCGCTTCATCCAATATCTTTTCATGGAAATATTCTTCTGAGCATTCTTGAATTTTACTCTACAAAGAAGTATCATGTTGACAATTTGGACGTTATTAGTATCTAGATAAATTAATTCATGAACTTGTTCTTATTGAATTCATATATCATTGTCATCATCTTCATGTTTATATTTTTGAAAGTCATCTGTGGCCTGTAGTGCATAGATGGACTTGGTATGATTATGACCAGGGATTATTCGGTATAATCATGACCGTAATGTTACAAATGATGTTATAAAAGTCCTCATCGGCCCGTAGTGCATTGATGGACAGTTGTTGGCATGATCATGACCATTAATGAATACACGAATGTCTTTGGCCCGTAGTGCATGGATAATTTGTGGTCGTGATACTAAAGAATATCCTTGGCCGTAGTGCAGGGGTGATTCGATGATGTGGATTATTTATTAAGCTGAGTCTCAGTGATAAAAGTGATGAAAAACCTTTTAAATCATAAAAGATAGTAGATTTTATTCTCTACTTGTCTCTTTTAATGGATTGCTTATCCCGCTGCAGTTAAACTTGATGTCTTTTGTATTTTATCAGTTTAACATTATTGTAGACTAATGATAATTTATTCTGCATTATCTTAGTCATAATATCTCTTACTGGGCTAGTTGAGCTCACCATTTCTTTCACTGTTCTCTTCAAGAAATGAGAAAATAGCTGGGACGAGTCGGGGAAGAGAGTGATGGACCAGATGATAGTATTAGTAGTCCTCACTATTCTGCTAAATAGTGTGACAATAAATGTAATGAGGAGTTATTCTGAGAGTGGATATTGTCTTGAAGACATTATTTGTGTTAAAACTCACAGCTCTCTTGTTGTATATTAAAGATTGTATTTGTATTCTGTACCATGTATTTGGAGACTCAGAATAGGTGATGTATACCTATTTTGGGGGCGTCACACTATGCCTCACGACAACTAAAAGAATATGAGAGGAATTATCCTACTCATGATCTAGAGTTGGCAGCAGTCGTTTTTGCGCTTAAGATTTGGATGCATTACCTATATGGAGAGAAGGTGGAGATCTATACGGATCATAAAAGCCTCAAATTTCTTCACTCAAAAGGAACTCAACATGCGGCAACGACGATGGCTTGAGTTGTTGAAAGATTATGATCATACAATCCAATCATCCTGGAAAAGCGAACGTAGTAGCTGGCGCATTGAGTAGAAGATCATATGCGGGCACGAGTGCAATATTGTCAACGCAAAGGCCCATTTTGTATGACTTGGAAAGGATGGAAATAGAGTTAAAGACTCAAGGGACCCATATGATGATGGTGAATATACGAGTAGAACTGACTTTAATCGATAAAGTTAAAGCTGCTCAAGCTACAGACCTGGAGCTTATACATATGAGGAAGAAAGTACAAGAAGGTGCTATTTCGGAAGAAAGAATCGATGAAGAATGAATACTTCGAGTTAACTCTAGACTTTGTGTTCCTAACAATTCTAACTTGAAGTATAAAATCATGATGGAGGTGCACAACACACCGTTTGCAATCCATCCTGGGAGTACCAAAATGTATCGTGATCGTCGACATACATTTTGGTGGAGCAATATGAAGAGAGAGATAGCGGGGTTTATCTCAAGGTGTCTAACTTCTCAACAAGTCAAGGCGGATCATCAAGTGCCAAAAGGTCCATTGCAACCACTTGAAATTCCAGAATGGAAGTGGGAGCATATTACCATGGATTTCGTTACTGGTCTTCCCATGGTTTCTCAGGGCATAGATGCGATTTGGGTCATTGTTGATAGATTGACCAAGTCTGCTCATTTCTTACCGATACGAGAAACTTATACACTTGAACGTCTTGCTAGTATGTACATAAACGAGATTGCAAGATTGCATGGTATGCCAGTATCCATAGTTTCTGATCGAGACCCAAGATTCATTTCAAGATTTTGGGTTAGTTTGCAAAAAGCTATGGGCACAGATTTATGATTTAGTTCGGCATATCATCCTCAAATGGATGGGCAGTCGGAATGGACTATTCAAACTCTTGAAGATTTATTAATACTCTGTGTCCTTGACTTCAAGGGAAGTTGGGACAAGTTCTTACCATTGGTGGAGTTTTCCTACAATAATAGTTATCAAGCAAGTATTAGCATGGCTCCATTTGAGGCGTTGTATGGAAGAAAGTGTCGTTCTCCAGTATGTTGGGATGAGGTGGGTGAAGCAACATTTTTGGGACCAGATTTGGTACGTATGACTACGGAAAAGATTCAAACGATCGGACAACGAGTAAAAACCTCACAAGATCGACAAAAGAGTTATGATGATCTTCATCGAAAGGATGTGGAATTCAATATTGGAGATCATGTGTTGTTAGGTATTGCTCCATGGAAAGGAGTTACGAGATTTGGAAATAGAGGAAAGCTCAATCCTCAATTCATTGACCCATTTTTAATCCTTGATTGAGTAGGAACTGTGGCCTATAGACTCGCTTTACCGCCAAGTATGTCTCGTGTTCATAACATTTTTCACATATCCATGTTACGTAAATATGTGAAAGACCCGAACCATTTTATTGAATTAGAACTAGACGAGATAGAGGAAGATTTAACATATGAAGAGTTACCTGTTAAAATCTTGGATCAGAAGGATCATATTCTACGCTCCAAGGTTATACCTCAAGTCAAAGTTTTGTGGAGAAACCACGATGTGGAGGAAATGAACTGGGAGTTAGAATCTGAGATGAATTCAAGATATCCTCACCTCTTCAATATACCAGGTACGTTCCCTAATTTTGAGGACGAAATTTCATAAGAAGGGGAGGTTGTAAGACCCCAACTTTTATGAATAAAGAATATTATTCTCGAAATATATTTTTGAATATTATGGTGTGGATTTGATATAATGTTATAGTTGTGGGTAATATTTACAAATTTTGCAAAGTAAGCAAGTGGTTATATAATATTCGATTGGTGGGGAATATTCTTTTTAAAAGGGAATATTAAATGACGACGACACAATCATTGGTGGACCCCTAACGAAAAGTATTGTCGTAGTAAAGAAAGCATGTAATTATCTTTTATAAAAATAACGGTGAAAGTGTTACCGAATTAAAAACCATTGAACTACCCGATAGTAAAAGTACGAATCTGGCGTGGTTGCATAGTGACACACGATATTGGTTATTGATGCTTACGTGAGAAGTCACTTAGTTATACTCAATTATTGCTACGAGAATTCTTTTGCATCATATCTCTCATATTATTGATTCAATTATTGTCACAAAGATTATCATACGCATAATATAATATATTATTAAATCAATAATTGAGACGACAAAGTTATTCATATTATTAAATTGCAATATTTACAATATCTAGAAGTTACATCAGGAGAGGTTTGGTCAACTAATTGTGCGCCAATAAGGAGAAATCCTTATCGAAAAGCCCCCTCTTTCCTAGGAACGACCTGGTTGTTAAATATTGTGAATTATAATATTAATGATGAATAAGTTCGTGTTGATTAACGATGAAATTGATAGTTCCATTGTGTTGGAATTATTAGTGTTAGTGGAAATCGACATTTATTTTGATATTAATTGATGTCTAGAAGTTATACTGACTAATCGGGTGATTAATCGGATAAATGAGCAATTAATTGCTATTAATTCACATGATTATAACTATTTGTTCACATGTGTGTACTATTGATTCACATTCTTGTACTATTAGGGGTGGTGGTGCAAGATTGATAATACTTGTATGACTAAGTTAAAAATGGAGGTATAGATGGAGGTACTATATTGTAATTTGTATTTTCACATGTCTAGAACTATTGATTCACATGATTTACTATTGATTCACATTATTTACTATTAGGGGAGTTGGTGCAAGTTTGATAATACTTGCAGGACTAAATTAAAAATAAAGAAAAAGAGGAAGGTATTATACTATAATATTTCGAGCCCCAAAACGTGCAATTATCGAAACTATATTTTCCTATAAATAGAAGTTCATTCTTCCTTCATTTCTCATCAATTCACAAAAGCTATAGAGCAATTATTATAGAGAGAAATTATAGAGAGAAAAGAAAAGAGAAGTCTGCTACCTCACTATTCCAGTTTTCTTCTAAGGTAAGGGGTATTATTCTTTTGTATTCATGAAGATATTTATTTTCTTTTAATACTCGTAAGGGTTGTTACTCCATTCTTTATTATTATGTTGGAATAACCTGTCTATGCGAAGTACCGTATACATGGTGAAATTTTTCTGTTATTATATTCTTTATTATTCATTGGAATAACTTTTTATGCATGCGGTTTATTGCATGCACTGGTGAATTCATTGTTATTCCATTCTTTATTATTACATTTGGAATATCACATCTATCTTGATTGCATGACACAGTTCCATTCTTTATTATTCTGTTGGAATATCATGTCTGTGCGGATTACACATGACTTAGTTCCATTCTTTATTATTCTGTTGGAATAACCTGTCTGTGTGGTCTATTGCATGCCTGATGAATTCCTTTGTTATTCCATTCTTTATTATTCTGTTGGAATAACCTGTCTGTGTGGACTACCACATGAATGGTGAATGATCCTTCGTATTCATTCCTTATTAAATTGTGGAAATGATCTGTCTACGTGGATTACCGCATGGCGAGCGAAAATCCATTTGCAGTTTCATATATTCTATTATATTCAGTTGGTTAAAGTTTTGGCTTTTATACTCCATGAAATTAGTGGAATATCCTTGATATTTGTGCTTCATCCAGTATCTTTTCATGGAAATATTCTTCTGAGCATTCTTAAATTTTACCCCACAAAGTAGTATCATGTTGACAATTTGGACGTTATTGATTCCTAGATAATTTAAATTATAAATCTTTAAAATTTATCCTTGAACTTGTTTTATTGAATTATTATGTCATTGTCATCATCCTCATACTTATATTATGTTGAAAGTCATCTTTGGCTTACGTGCATAGATGGACTTGGTATGATTATGACTAGGGATTATTCGGTACAATCATGACCGTAATGTGACGAATGATGTGGTGAAAGTCCTCATTGGCCTGTAGTTCATTGATGGACAGTTGTTGGTATGATTATGACCAGGGATTATTCGGTATAATCATGACCATTGATGATTACATGAATATCCTTGGTCGTGCTGCAGGGATGATTTGATTTTATTTATTAAGATGAGTCTCAGCGATAAAATTGATGAAAAACTTTTTAAATCATAGACGATAGTAGATTTTATGCTCTACTTGACTCTTCTAATGGATTGCTTGTTCTGCTGCAGTTAAACTTGTTGTCTATTATATTCTACAGTTTAACATTGTTGAAGGCTAATGATAATTTATTCTGCATTATCTTAGTCATAATATTTCTTACTGGGCTAGTTGAGCTCACTCTTTTGCTTTCATTGTTCTCTTCAAGAAATGAGAACGTAGCCGGGACTAGTCGGGGAATGGAGTGATGGTCCGAGATGGTGTCATAATAGTCCTCACTATTCTATAAAATAGTGTGATAATAAATGTAATGAGGACTCCATTGAGTGTGGATATTGTCTAGATGACAATATTTGTATTGAAACTCATAGCATATATTTTGTCGTATTTTACATGGCAGTTGTATAATTAAGTTTTTATTTGTATTTTGTACCATGTATTTAGCGACTCAAGATGGGTGATGTATACCTATTTTGGGGGTGTCACATAACTGATCATTGATTATCAACATGATATTATATTATATAATTCATATATATATATTATGTTCGTTAATTTCTATATATGGTTATACATTTGTCCCCACTTGGATAATCATTGTATTTAATCACATGTTGATATATATATATATATATATATACCTATTAATCTCCAATATGTATACATGAAGTAAAAGCCGTCTAAGCTATTTGACCAGCTAGACACAAATTTAAAAATATTGTTGAATATGATAAAAACCCTTTTTGTATCCAATCAAATTGTTTTGGTTCGGATTCCCGACTAAGTATGAACATCCCGAACATGGGAAGACTTTTATGCGCCCAAGGCGGATAGAGTGAACGATACCATCGTTCTTGCATGTAGTATTGATCAATACAGGGCATAACAGGCAGATCACCCCTCGTGCCCGTAAGTTATGACGGTTTGCGGATGAATTTCTGCTAAACCTATTCGAAGATTGAAAATAATGTTCATAGTATGTCACCTTAACCCTATTTATAGTCAGCACGTAGTTTCAAAAATTTGATAGAGAGTTGTTATGTTATTATTATCGGTTCAGCTTACTTCAAAACTATTGATTTGTTGTAGAAGGGTAGTACAAATAAACATTTAATCCTTTCAGCTAATATTTATAATTGTTATTACTTGTTGGGCTCTCAAATGTTCATCCTTGCTTAATTTAAATGTTTTCAACTAAGTGTGAACAACCTGAAGGCTCTGCTAAGAACAAGGGAAAAGGAAAGGTTGTTGAGTGAATGCAATGTTATCTTATGTAATAGTTTGATATTATTAAGACAATGATATATATATTATCTATCATGTTATGTAAGAAATGTATTAAATATTACGTACTTGGGATTTAGACTCTGATAAATATGTAAATTAAGTTGGTATCTATATTATTGTTATTATTATTAGTATTATTCCGCTCATACAAATGGTATCGTGAAGCACCGAGTTCGGGTTTCAAGTACCTGGATTTGGGGGTTTTATAGGTTGGTAGGGTTAGAAACCTTAGGTGGGATAGACCTTAGGATATAACCTTAGAACAGCGAAAAACGTTAAAAATATAAATAACTCATTTAGAGTTTAAAAAGAGATGAATTGAATAAATTCATCGTCAAACAAAATAAAAGATAACTTATATAAAACTATTATTTGCTGTGTAAATACTATATGCTAATCAGGATAATTTATGTGTGTAGATGTCTGGTGGAAAAGGCTTATTGTATGAATATAACATGAAGGAGGATCAAATCCATACACCCGAGCTAATATCGAAGCCAATAGCTGAAATAGAGGCTCACAATGAAAACAACTCAGACGAGGTGGTTATTTTGGAAAACGTAGTACCAGATCCGAAGATGGTGGAGCTGACAGATAGTGATTCGGACACTAAAGTTGAAGCTAAATAAGCATCAACGGAGGTGCGGGATCTGAGGAACAAGGTTTCTTCTCTGAAAAAGCTCTGGGAAATAAAAAAACTGTTGAATAGTCAGTTACGAAAAGCCTTACTAGAAACAATGGAAGAACAAGATAAGCTTAAAATCCAAATTGATCAAATGGGAGCCATAAGCAACACATCGTGTGCAGCTCCAAGCAAGAATGGGAAAAGAAAGATAGAAGACCACGACTTAGGAAAATTCAAAAAGAAGAAATGGAAAAAGATATGTTACCTTTGCGGTTATGAGGGACAAACCACTCTTTATTGTCCCGACTATAAACAAGGTGCATGTTTTATCTGTGGGATAGAAGGTCATCAAGCGAAAGGTTGTCCAAGAAAAGGCGTAGTAAATAGGTAGTATAGGTTCTGTTGTGTAGGTGTGTCTAATGTAATATATATGATTAATTATTATGTTTGTGTAATGTAATGTTCTCAACTTTTGTATTAGTCAAGGTTGTAAATCCCGACTTTTGAAGTCACAAAGGGATAGCTGATGTTTAAAGCAGTATGTGCTATGCTATGTAAAATATTCGTTAAATGAATATGAATATAAGTTTGAGTAATGAAATGAGTTTAATATACTAAAATATGATAATATTTAGAATGTAAAGAATAATTTATGGTTTTACTTAACCAGATAATGCCGCCAAGACGTCAAAACTAGAAACCAAAGGGCAGAAGAATCTGTCAATAACGCGGAGGGACAACAACAAGCAGACCCGATGGAGCACTTTGCAAACATGGTAGCACAAGCTATGCAACAAGGAATGCCATCCGTAGGGAACCAGCAGGATAATCGCCTGGCGAACTTCAAAGACTTTAAGGCTGTAGGACCGCCAGAATTTAGCCCAAACTTGGGTTAAAGAGATTGAAAAAGCGTTTGTGATAGCTAGGGTAGCTGAGGGGCAAAAGACCACTTTTTCCACCTACATAATGAAGGGGGAGGCAAACTTTTGGTGGGAAGCAAATCAGGCGAGGGCAGGAGAAGGTGTAGTTACTTGGGATAGGTTTAAGACTTTGTTTTTTGAAAATTATTTTTCATCTAGTATGCAGGCTAGGATGGAGGTGAAATTTTTAGAGTTAAAGCAGGAGAATATGACTATTGCAGAGTATGCCACAAAATTTAATGAGTCGGCTAGGTTCGCTCCGCATCAAGTTGATACGGAGGCTAGGAAGGCAAGAAGATTTGAGCTGGGATTAAAACCCTGGCTCTATAACAAGGTGGCGGTGTTGCAGATTCCTACATTTGCAGCACTCATGGAAAAGGCTATTATAGTTGAGGAAGGGAGTGAGGCCATGAGCCTCTACAACAAGGAAAGGAAGAATAAGGGTAAGGTCGAAGGAGCTGGGAAGGTAGAAATTAATAGTGGAGGTAGAAGTGGTAATGGAAAGAGGAAGGGAAATTACTTTGGAAATGTCCAGGTGAAACAAGAAGGTGTTAAGAAGCCAGTTGTACAGTGTAAGACTTGCGGAAAGAACCACTCTGGGATTGTTGGAAGGGGAAGTTTGTATGCTACAAGTGCGGGCATGAGGGCCATATCTCTCTCAACTGCCCCAATCCAAGAATGAACAGTGGGTGTTTTTTGTGTGGGTCAACTGAACACAAGGTGAAGGATTGTCCAAAAAGGAAAATAGAGGCAAGAAGTGTGACTACTGGCAAGGGCAACAGAACTCTGGAGATCACGGGACCAACGTCATCAAGCAAGCCAACAAAATCAACAGCAAGGGTCTACAACATGACGGTCTAGGATACCATAGCAGCTGGTGTTGGAACTCCAGGTATTATTCGTATAACTTTTATTTTCTTATATATGATTTTCCTATATATAGTAAATTATTTTATAAAGAAATTTTGAAGGAGGAATTTGAGTTCTTTTAGAAAGCAAATTTCCGTTGAATCAGATAGACAAGCTTTATGTGATTAGTTAAAGATTAGTTCGATCAAAGTTGGTCGAGATCTACTTGCAATGATTGTGTATGCAATGTACCCGTATAGGTATAAGTTTTAAAACGGTGATTCCGGGGACGGAATCTTTATAAGGGAGGGTGAATGTAACAACCCGATATTTTCTATATAAATAAATCAGAAATTTTGCGTATAATTTTTTTTTTTTAAATGAATATGGGGAATATGTGCCAAGATAATATGTATATATATTTATGTGATAAATAAAAATATATTTATTACATGAATATTTACAAATTTAAGTTAATTATTTTACCTTAATTAATAAGGTTATATATAACAGATAAATCAGATATGGAATCCAAACCCTAATTTTGAATTTTGATCAGCGTATGAGGATAATAATATAATATTAATTATATTTTGACTTTTCAGTGCTATAAATATATACTGTATGTACACATTGATAATGGTTGGTCAATTATGGTGTATTATGACCAAACCCTAGCAATATTTTTATAAAGCCTAATATTACTATTAAACCCTAGTTTAGAACTCAAATGAGACTTTAATTAAAATCTGTTAAGACACTATGTTATGTGTTATACGATTTGTATTTTAGGATTTGTATTATAGGTAAAACCTTATTATTATGGAAAACCATAATTGTAAATTAAAACCTAATTTCTAAAATTAGAAAACCTAATGTGAAACTTAAAGCTGGAGTTTATGCTTCGATCGAGAAATAGTATTAATATGATTAATATCATGTATGGTAGATTTTATTGCTAATTAGGAAGAACCTAATTAGTAATTTAAAACCCTAATATCTAGAACCCTAATTTGGTAATTAGAAACCCTAACTTTAATTTGGTAACCCTAATTATTAAAATTGTAAACCCTAATTAGTAATTTTAAAACTTAATTGCTAATTGTAAACCCTAATTGCTAAATTAGCAAGGTTAATTAAAATTAGTAAATTTTAAACCCTAATGTTCCTTGTATAATGTAATTAGAAACCTAATCTAATTAACAAACCCTAATTTTCTAGTTTTAGAAACTAATTTTAATTTTATTTTAAACCCTAAATTTAAAGCCTAGAAAATTTAGATTTTGAAAATCTAAGGGTTAAACCCTAAGGGTCAAACCCTAAGGGTTTGCCAAGTTACAAGTTTACCATTAAATTTGTGAACAAATTAACCAAAAAGCCCTTATGAACATTTTTTTATTAAGCTTACTTGTGAATCTTGCCAAGATGGGAGTTGGTGACCAAATGTAACTACTCTTTTGATATAAAATCTCCAGCACATCGACTCTAGATCTCAGCCATGTGCATTATATCAATCTATAAATAAGATTGAGAGAGAAAATGGCACTTGTTAGTTCATTTTTACATAAACCCTTAACCAATTCTCTCTCCTTCAAAACCTACGAAATAATAAGGCATATCAGTCCCCAAAAGCAGCCACACTAACATCTATATCAAATCAGAACCCTAAGATCAAGATTGATCAAAGTAAAGTTATAAACCCTAACTTGAAAATCTGACCATTGATATGTTGTTAGATGCTAAATTATTTGTGTTAAATATGTTATATATAGTGTATAATGATGATTTGGGTTGCTAGATGTTAGATGCATAACATGTAGAGGCTCAGATTTGAAATTTCACAAAATCTGGAAAAATATTTTTTGTGCAGCCTAATGTCAGACCATGTAGATCTTTCTCTTTAAAGTTTTGGTTGTTTTAAGCTTGCAGTATGATATGAGCTCTTTAAACTGGAAGTTGAATCAAGTTCATAGCATTAACTGATTTGAAGTTATTGATAGTCAAAAGCCGTTGACCGGCCATGATTGGGCGTTTCTGGGTAACCTAGAAATTGCCCAGAAACGGACTGACAACGTTTTAAATCGATTAGATCTGTAAGTGTTTTGTTGTTTTGATGTTGTTCTTGTATCTAAGTTGTATCTTGTTATATGTACTACAAATTCCTGCCTTTATATCCGGACATCAAACACTTGATGATGGTGGGTGGTCAAAGCAGATAGGATGGGCATGATTTCCATTTTTTAGGTAACCTAGAAAACGTAAGGATATTATCTCTGACATAGTTTGATCGTAGTGTAGCTAGTGATTTGGTTGTTGTTAAGTTGATTTTATGTAATAGAAATGTTGTCCTAATGTTGGTTACATACTGAAGCTTATAGATCACTAAAACATTACATAAAAAGGCAAGTTGTGGAAGCCCAAATATGAACAGTCGAGCTGTTCTTCATTTCCGGGTAACCGAGAAAATGAAGAACAGCTCTGACAACTATTTTGGGTGATCAGATCTCTTTCTTGTTATGTGGTTTGTTCATCTTTGTTGTTGGGTCTTGTAGTATTACACTAGTCACTACAAGATCAAGGTACTAGATCTCCCGAAAAACATAGTAAACTTGATTTAAGTTTGGTCAAACTAAGCCCCTAAACCCGAATGAATATTTCAGGGTTTGAGGGAAGAACATGAATAACACCTATAACGGTTCTCGTTATTCAGTTATAGTTATAAGCGGTCTTTAGCGACGATTTCTTTATAAAAATTATATTTTTATTAAATAATTATAGAAAATTAGTTTTTAATTATCAAAAAAATACAAATTAAATTACTAAAAATTATTTTAAAGTCTAAAAAAAATTAGTTAATAATTTTAATATATTTCATAAATAATTAATATTTTTGAAATATTAAGGTATTTATTTAATTTATTTAATTATTATATAAAATAAATTATTTAAAAATGATTTTAATACTTGAAAATCATTTAAAATTATATAATGATATAAGAAAATATTTGAAGTTATTTTTAATGACTTTTAATATTTTGTGAGGAATTTCATTGATAAATTAATATTAAAGATAATTAAGTTATTTAATAAATGAAATAAATAAATAAATTAAAATGATTTTATTATATTAAAAATCATTTTAAATAATAATAAGGTATTTAAAAATATTTATAAAATATAACTTTCAATATTTAAAGGTAAATTTCATTAATTAATTATTATTAATGATACTAAGTTATTTTAATATTAAATTTATTTAATAATTATATTAAATAAATAGTTTTAAAATAGTTTTATTAATTTAAAATCATTTAAAAGGATATAAATGAATTAAAAATGTTTTATTATAGCTTTCAGACAATCGACATGTTTCAAAAATTGATCCGGACTTAGATAATTTGAATGCATTAATGTTTGTTTGTGATTCAATGACTGTTGGATATGTGTGACAAGGTGCTTAGGTTATGTGCTGACTACAATAGGCAGTATTATGTGTTACAATATATTATTCTAATCAGTAAAATGATCTTATTACTGATAGGTGGTTATATAAAAGATAAAACTAAGTTGCGAATTGTAAGCAGCGTACCAGGAAAGTATCCTACCTTTGCATTTCTTTTATGCAATGGACAAAAGTAAGAAAGTTTTAGAATTATATTATTATTGTACCAGATTATTAACCCTATTGTTATATATATTATAACTGATCATTGATTATCAACATGATATTATATTATATAATTCAGATATATATTTTGTTCGTTAATGTGCCCAAGGCGGACAGAGTGAACGATACCATCGTTCTTGCATGTAGTATTGATCAATATAGGGCATAACGGGCTGATCACCCCCCGTGCCCATAAGTTATGACGATTTGCGGATGAAGTTCTGCTAAACCTATTCGAAAATTAAAAACAGTGTTCATAGTATGTCACCTTAACCTTATTTATAGTCAGTTTGTAGTTTCAAAATTTTGATAGAGAGTTATTATGTTATTATTATCGGTTCAGATTACTTTACAACTATTGATTTGTTGTAGAAGGGTAGTACAAAGAAACATTTAATCCTTTCAGCTAATATTTATAATTATTATTACTTGTTGGGCACTGAAATGCTCATCCTTGCTTAATTTAAATGTTTTCAGCTAAGTGTGAACAACCTGAAGGCTCTGCTAAGAACATGGGAAAATAAAAAAGGTTGTTGAGTGAATGCAATGCTATCTTATATAATAGTTTGATATTATTAAGAATGATATATATATTATCTATTATGTTATGTAAGGAATATATTAAAGGTTACGTACTTGGGATTTAGACTCTGATAAATATGTAAATTAAGTTGGTATCTATATTATTATTATTATTATTATTAGTATTATTCCGCTCATAGAAATGGCATCGTGAAGCACCGAGTTCGGGCTTCAAGTACCTGGATTTGGGGGCTTTACAGTAGGTAGTTATAATAGAATACCTCAGAATCTATATCAGAATGCCTACAATCTGGGGGCAAGGAACCATTTGAACTTCTCGTGGGGTAACAACCAAAATCAGTAGGCTCCACGACCATCTTATCCCCCTAGTTTCCAAAATTAGCATCAATAATCAGCTCCACAATTTGAGCAAAAGTCAGATTTAGAAGCGTTATTGTTGAAATATATATCCGGTAATGAGGCAGCTATGAAAACAGAAGCGGCGATGATTAAGAACTTGGAAAATCAAATGGGACAGCTTGCAGTGGCATTAAATAACAGGCCTCAAGGGACTTTACCGAGAGAAACTTAGAAGAATCCAAAGGGAAATCAAGAGCAGTGTCAAGTAATCACGTTACGAAGTGGAAAACATCTTGAGGGGCAAAGTGCAAAAAATTTGCAAAGGAATGGTGTGGAGGAAAAAGAAGAAAAGTTGGTTGAAGAGAAACAGGATGAAGACATGCAAGTGAATAAGAATTAGACAGATGTGGAACCAGTTGTCTATCCTCCACCACCGTTTATGTAGAGAGTTAAAAATTAGAAGTTGACAAATAGTTCTCAAAGTTTTTGGAAATCTTCAAGAAATTATAGATTAATATTCCCTTCGCAGAAGCCCTAGAACAGATGTCGAGCTACGCAAAGTTTATGAAGTGTATTTTATCGAGGAAGAAGAAGTTGGAAGATTATGAGATTGTTGCATTAATGGAGGAATGTAGTGCTGTATTGCAGAGGAAGTTGCCTCCGAAGTTGAAGGATCCAAGGAGTTCCCCCATTCCTTGTACAATTGGGAACATGGCCTTCAACAAATGTTTGTGTGATTTGGGTACGAGTGTAAACGTCATGCCATTATCTGTGTACACTCAGTTGGGTTTACCGGCACCGAAACCTATAAATATCTCATTATAGTTGGCGGACAGATCAGTTACTTATCCAAGAGGGATTGTTCAGGATATACTAGTAAAGGTGGATAAATTTATATTTCCAACAGATTTCATCATCCTGGATTACGAAGAAGATTAGAACATTCCTATTATCTTAGGGAGGCCATTCTTAGCAACTGGGAGGACTCTTATTGATGTTTAGAAAGGGGAGTTAACAATGAGAGTACATGACCAAGAGGTGAAGTTTAATGTGTTCAAAGCTATGAGATTCCCTAATGATGAGGAAGAGTGTTTCAAAATGGATGTGATCGAAAAGATAGTTGATGAAGACTTGATTCGAGACTTGGACAGGGACCCATTGGAAAACACTTCAATGGGAGATGCTGACTTAGATGATCCTAAATTTGTGGACTATTTGCATATGTTGGATGCATTACCTAGGGTGAGTAGATTCAAGGTGCCATTCGTGCCATTACACACGGAAGAGAAAACATCAACACAGATGAAACCCTCACTTGAGGAACCACTTACTCTTGAGCTAAAGCATCTTCTTAAACACCTTACATATGCATTTTTGGGCACTTCTAATACTTTACCTCTTATTATTGCATCTACGCTTAACGATTTGCAGGAAAGTAAGTTACTGAGGGTTCTTAGAGAGTACAAGTCTGCGATAGGATGGACAATAGCTAACATCAAGGGAATAAGCCCTTCATTCTATATGCACAAGATACTCCTAGAAGAGGATGCAAAACTAATAGTGGAATAACAAATAAGGCTCAACCCGATTATGAAAGAAGTTGTAAAAAAGAGATTCTGAAATGGTTGGATGCTGGGATAATCTACCCTGTCTCAGACAGTTCATGGGTGAGCCAATACAGTGTGTGCCGAAGAAAGGTGGAATGACGGTTGTAACTAATGATGATTATGAATTTATACTGATGAGGAAAGTGACCAGCTGGAGGGTATGCATGGATTATAGGAAGCTCAATAAGGCAACCCGGAAGGATCACATTCCTTTACCTTTCATCAATCAGATGTTGGACCGTTTGGCAGAAAATGAGTACTATTGCTTATTGGACGGGTATTCGCGGTATAATCAGATCATCATTGCTATTAAAGATCAAGAGAAGACTACATTCACGTTCCCATATGGCACCTTTGTTTTCAGAAGGATGTCATTCGGGTTATGTAATGCACCGACGACCTTTCAGAGATGTATGATGGCGATATTTTTAGACATGGTGGAATGCAATGTTGATGTTTTTATGGATGACTTTTCAGTATATTGGAATACCATTGATAGATGTCTTGAGAATCTAGTTATGGTATTGAAATGCTGCGTGGAAATCAATCTGGTGCTGAACTGGGAAAAATATCATTTCATGGTTGAAGAGGGAATCATCCTCGAGCACAAAGTCCCTACAAAAGGGTTTGAAGTTGACAGGGAAAAGTTAGAAACTATTGAGAATCTTCCACCTCTAACCTTAGTTAAAGGAATTCACAGAAGTTAACAACAATTCCCGTAATCATAGCACCAGATTAGACGATGTTGTTTGAGTTAATGTGTGATGCTAGCGATTACGCGATAGGGGCGGTTTTGGGACAAAACTGAGATAAGATCTTTCATGTTATATACTATGCAAGTAAAACCCTCATGGATGCTCAATTGAACTACATAACTACCGAGAAGTAGTTACTTGCGGTCGTGTATGCCTTTGAAAAAAATTCACTCATACCTGATAGGAACAAAGGTTGTGGTATACACGGACCACTCAGCGATTCGGTATCTAATTTCCAAGAAAGATGCAAAGCCTAGGCTTATTCGATGGATTCTACCCCTTCAAGAGTTTGATTAGGTAATCAAGGATAGGAAGAATAGAAAATTAGGTAGCAGATCATCTTTCGAGGTTAAAAAATCTGGATAAAGACAAGGCAGATAAATGTTTGATTAATGAGTCATTTCTGGATGAACAATTATTTGGGGTAAATTCAGAATTTCCATGGTGTGCGGATCTTGCTAACTACTTGGTGAGCAAGATTCTTCCTCCGGACTTGAAACGCCAATAAAAAAAGTAATTCCTATATGATGTTAAGTGGTACATGTGGGATGAGCCTTATCTTTTTAGATAGTGTGCAGACAAGATGATTTGATGATGCGTATACCACAATGAAGTTAATAACATCTTGCACGCATGCCACACATCTGTATATGGGGGACACTATGGAAGTGAACGAATAGTGACAAAGGTACTTCAAACAGGATTCTACTGGTCAACTATATTCAAAGATGCCCACCAGTTTGTAAAAAGCTGTGAAAAATGTCAAAGGGTGGGCAATATTTAAAAAAGGAATGAGATGCCGCTCAACACAATCTTAGAAGTTGAAATTTTTGATGTATAAGGGATTGACTTTACGGGACCTTTTCCACCTTCATATAACAATCTATACATACTATTAGCGGTGGACTATGTATAGAAGTGGGTTGAAGCTGTGGCACTCCCTATGAATAATGCCAAAGTTGTTTTGAAACTCCTACAGAAAAACATCTTCATGAGATTTGGCACGCCGAGAGCAATTATAAGTGACGAGGGAAATCACTTTTGCAATAAGTTCTTTACAGCTCTCTTGGCAAAATATAGGGTTAGTCACAGGGTTGCGACGACTTATCATCCCCAAACGAGTGGCCAAGCTGCAGTTTTAAATAGAGAAGTGAAACAAATTTTTAGAGAAAGTCGTGAATCCGAATAGAAAGGACTGGTATCTAAAATTAGATGACGCTTTACGGGCTTATCGAACATCATAAATGAGACCAATTGGGATGTCTCTGTACCAACTTGCCTATGGGAAAGCATGTTATCTACCGATTGAACTTTAACACAAAGCATACTGGGCCATTCAGAAGTTGAATTTTGATCGAACAACTGTCGGCGAGAAAAGACTGCTGCAAATTAATGAGCTGGATGAGTTTCATTTGCAAGCTTATGAAAACTCTAAGTTATATAAAGAAAAGGACAAGAAGTGGCACGACCAGAAGATTTTGAATAGGAAGTTTGAACCGGGCTAAGCTATGTTATTGTACAACTCACGACTGAGATTATTTCTCGGGAAACTCAAATCATGATGGTCGGGGCCATTCACCATCAAGACAGTTTACCCATATGGCACCATTGAACTCTATAGCAGGAATCCACTGGAAATGGTCAAAGTCAATGGGCAGCGTTTAAAGCACTATTGGGGTGGTGACATCGGCAATCAAGCCATCGCAATCACTCTTGCTGATGCGCCATGATACAGGGAGTAGTTAGGCTGAAAGACTCAAAAACAAGTGCTCATTAGGAAGCAACCCAATTTTCTTGTTATTTACAGTATTTAGTTTTGTATTACATAATTCATAGTTAGTAGTTTTAGTATTTCGTAGATCAAATTTGTGTAAAGCTTAGGTAAATAGTTAGTCTTTGTAAGGAATTCACATCGTTCTTGCTCAAACTCCATGTGCTAAACTTATATTTTGGGTTTTAATGGTTTTTAGGAACAAAGGATGAAGTTTACACACATGCAGGGTCAAAATAGCTGAAAATCAGAAGTCCTACAGAAAGCACATGCCCGCCTCGACAGGCCCAATAGCAGCCTGACATTCCAGCCCCGGCTGTGGGGGGTTTTTGTATATGCCCGCCTCGGATGGGGTACTGGAAATCTGCTTTTAAAATAACTTCTGCAGATCGTGCCTGCTCCACTTCTATTGATCAAAATCGAAACCAAGCTATCTCTAAACCCACGAACTCCCTCTATAACCCCCAATCTCCACCAAATTCGTCATCTACTACTATCCTATATAAACCTAACTCTAATTCCATACATTCCTCACCACATAAACCTCAATTTCTCTAATTTCTATACTCAAAACCTAGGGTTTCTTCAAGTTTGGATTTCAAGCAAGGAAGGAGGGGGAAACGTAACAATTGGTCGGATACCACTATAATATCATCACAGAGTATATTAATTAGTGTGGGTAAGGAAATTTTATTAGTTTTTCATCATATTTGGTATTCGTGATTCAATTTGGGGCAATATAGGTCAGTGTGCACACCAAGTGTTTGAAGAATTGCATAAGTGAAAATTTTGGGAAATTTGTTAACTACATTGTGATATCATGGCACCAAAAACTCCAGTTAAACGTCAATGTGGCGAAGGGTCCTCACCACCAACTCGTAGTTTTGACAAACGATAATTTGTCAGTGCCTTAGCGGCTGAAAAATATGATTACTTCACACCAAAGGCGTTGACACCGGAGAAAGGATTGAGGCCAGATTCGTTTAATGGATAAATTAGGCGACAAATCAATAAACAAGGTTGGGATACATTCACTGATTAGCCAGGCCATGCAGTTGTGATAGTGGTGAAGGAGTTTTACGCTAATACAGAGGATAAAACACCTTTTGTTCCCTTTTTACATGGCAAGCAAGTCTCATTCAGTCTGGAGGCGATCAATGAGTTTTACAATGTGCGAGCCCTATATTATTTGTCAGTATGTTCATCTTAGAGACAATAACCCCAATTATGATCAAATCCTTGCTAAAATATCAAAACCAGGCACCACATGAGCGAAAGGAAAGAAAGGAAGGACCCTTTTTATGAGTAAGGACCTAAGTTTGTATGGAAAGATCTGGTATGCATTTTTGTGTGCTAAAATGTTTCCATCAACACATACCAATGAAGTGACTAAAGAAAAGGTTCTACGGTTGTATGCCATCATGAAGGATTTTGATACTGACATTGGGGACATTATCAATTTCTCGATCAGACGCTGTTTACGCAGGTCATTTTCAAGGGGATTCCCACATCCCTCACTTATTTGTGGAGTGTGTAGACAGTTAGAAGTTTAATGGTCAGCTGATGAGCCCGTACATCAGCCACTCTAGTTACTTGACTCGCGTATGATTGCTAGATATTCAGTATGGGCTGGTGAAGAGTCGCATCCTAGAGGGTTAGGATTTTTATTTCCCGATGCTCCTGAGGAGGAGGAAGCAAAGGATACCTCTAAGGATGATGAATTCAAGGCTGACGAGATGTTTGAGGCTATTGATGAGACTGCAAGGGGTAGTCGATCTACCAAGTATATGTTCAACACTCAGTTCCGTAGCATGCAGAGACATATTGAAGAGAGGAATAGATAAGAGGATAGGAAGTTGAAGAGAATTAGAGCACGAAAAGACCATGCCTTTGCCACGTAAAATGACTTCAATTCTTCGTTGGTAAAGGCATTTGCCAAAATGAATCCAGTTGCCGCTGATCAGTTCAAATTTCTAACTCCACAACCACTTCCAGGATATCTACCATCTGATTCTGATGTTGAGGAGATGCCACCATCGCCTGCTTAGCTACTACACAGAAGTCCTCTTATATTTAATGCTTTATTTTAATAATGAGGACATTGTTTCTGATAAGTTTGGGGGAGTAGTATAGTAGTATTAATAATTTTTGTCTAGTTTTGTGTATTTCTATTGAGTATGTTAGTTTGCATGTGTTAACTGCATTCATTAGTTCATGTCAGTTCATGTTTGCATTCATGTAGTTGCATTATTAGTATAATATAGTTATGTTTTTTTTAGTTTAGTAGTTTACTTTTGTAAATAATTTTCGTTTTTTGTTTTTGTTGAGTTATATTGAAAAAAAACTGAAAAATAAAAAATCTTAAAAATATTAGTTAGTTTACTATTTTTGTGTTGCATTTAGTTCATATTTGCATGATTTCAGCTTGTAGATGGTTAACGTTTGTTTGGGCTAATGATGAGATTATAATTGCATAGATAATAATATATTGACTGTCAAGGTTTTGATGTAATTTGTGACACCACCAAATCCAGGTACTTCATTTCCATAGGATTTGGTGCTCACTTTCCAAAATATTTACATCTAACTACCCATAAACAAGGATAAAGACATAACTTAAATAACTCAAATAAATATCTTCCCCATTAAAGGGTTATATCAACTTAAAACATTCCCAGGCAATCTAACCTTTAATTATTACATAAGTCTGCGAAATACATTACAAAATAACTTAAGTCTTATAACATAAGTTCAGTTAATAAACTAAACAAGTCTTCATCATTTGGACATTTTGCCCTTGCCTTTGCTGGAAGATGCTCATCAAATTTCTCAACCTTAGTTGCAGTGTTAAATGCAAGAGTGAGCAAACAATTGCTCACTAATATAAAGAATGGCAATAACATAAGGTTAAGCATTGAATACTAAATAATAGAGAACTTGTTCTACGAATCTAGAATAGAAAACAAGCATGATTTATACCTGAGGGTCTTTAAGACCATGAACTATGTCTCAAGGTTATTAAGTATTTCTACTTCCACCTTTAACAGTCATTAGACTATACAGACCTTAACTTTCGTACTTAGGGGGATCAGCCCTTTGTACCATGTATTGTGCACAAACATCTAAACGTTAACATGTACATAATCTCCTATATTAGGGTTGTTCATCTCAGTTTGATTTTTAGGATTTTTGCACTAAAGAAAATTTAGTTTGGAACTAGCTTATCAGTGGTTATAAAATTTTTGAACACTATTCAATTATAGATTAGCCCAATCAATAAGAGTTTACTTGCTATTTGAAAGTTCAACACAATAGTATAGGATTGAACAATGATATTTAAGTCAAAGATTTAATAGTAACAATGTATAATTGAATAGACATAGTACATAGGCAAAGATACATCCAAAAGAGTTAGGAAATCTCATTAGTAACAACGAAGTTAAACAGTACATACTTTGATTAGCAAGAACAAGAATTAGGATTGTAAAACTCGCTCAATGTAAAGAATTAAAATACATGAGCTTGTAGTAACATAAACATGATGGAATCAATAAGCTTGCTTAACTATAATATAAGATTTAGAAGCTTGCATAATAATGAATTAGAAAGCTTTCTTGACAACAAAAGGTAAACATGGTTATGAAACTTGCATTCATTATAAAGAGAGTGAAGTTAGGGAACTTGCCTCGTGTGTAAGCTACACAAGTATATTAAACGTTTGCCAATTATCCTACATATACCATTAGGACCAGAATACCAATTAGTTATATTAATATTAACTTCATTAGTTTACTTTTTATTTTAGTCAACTCTATAGTCTTTAACTTAAGACTTGATTATCCTACTCATTCACTTAACACGAAACTGAATTCTCAATTATATTATAGTATCCAACATAGTGGTTATAGAACAACACCAATTCTAATAACATCACATTCTAAACTCTTACAACTTATTAACGATAAGTAGGTTTTATACCTACTTATCCGGTATCTTTTACTTAAATTAGTTGTTTATATTCATTTGTCTTAGTTACTTTTCATGCATTTTGTGTTCATTTTGTAGGTTATACGTTTGGAAGAGGTGTGAGCGACTAATGGTAAGGAAAAGTAAGAAAAATGCAAAGAAAAGCAATACGGACATCATTTGGGCTTTCATGTTCATTTCATGTTCTTGGCTTGGAACTTGGACTATATTGTAGAGCATCTTCTTAGCTTTTCGTAACATCTTGAATCATTCCAATCGGAGTTCGGATTCAAGAGTTATGACATTTGTACCAACGGACGTTGAATTTCGCTGTTTTGGGTGGTCATTTGCATAGCAGTCACTTCCAATCCAATTTCGACCTTCATCCGGCCAGAATTTCTCAATCCTCAAAGAATAAACGTTGTAGATTTCGTCCATATCTTCGATTTGATAGGTGGCAGGCCTCGTAACTCTTTCCAGATCAAACGTTATGACCATTTTACCAGAGGATCTGCGTGAAAAAATAATTGGCGACTTATTACTATGGCGTGGGCTTGCTATTTACAAAGCAAATAGCAAGATGAGGCTTGCCTAAGTGCATAATGAGTAGTTTTTGTCCAAATTTGAGTCCGATAAGGATTGGTTCGAGTTGTTTGATTCAAGGACTTCTAAGATGACTTAAAGACATATAAGGAGGCTTATAAAAGGAGGAGATTTACAAGGATTAGAGGAAGTTTTTGGAAGAATTCCATTAGATTAGATTAGAGTAAATTAGATCAAAACCCTAGTTATAATGAGTTTTGGAGATTGATGCAACTTGGAGACCATTGAAGATTCAAAGTAGGAGCAAGGAGGGAGCGTTAAATCTACAGACAATAGATTTTATCTACTTATCTTCTTCTATCTTTGTCTTTTAATGTGTATTCAATTGTGGATTCTTAGTTTTAATTCAATAATCATGAACTAATTCTTTGTTTGAGATTAAAATGGATCTTATTGTGTAGTTCATTTTAATATGCTTCGTTATCAATTATTATGTTCAATTGTGATGATTGTCTATTGTGATTTGGACTTAATTGTTTAATTGATTGGCCATCAATTACCGTGATAATCTATATGAACTCCAGAGATGAAGTATAGATTTAGATCTGACCGTGATAGCATGTGTTCAGGATTTTGTTAGTAGCTTAAACTTGATGAATGTTAAGGTAGAGATATGTTTGACACCGCATGTAATCGGATAGAGAACTTATTCTTAAACCTTCTTCAATTGTAATTCACATAGAGATATAGTGGGTTAGTTGATTAAGGTGTTTAACGGATTTCTATCTTAATTGTGGATTGACGTTAATATGGGCATTATGCATCGAGAGGTTGTTTTATCTGCTTTAGTGTTCTTGATTAACAATTAGGATGAGAATAATTGATGAGAAGTGTGTTAACTTAAATGAAGCAATAAGTGAAGTTGTGATCTTAAATCTCCGTTATCTTAATTTAACTAGTGGAATTTAATAGTAGTTTAATTTATATAATTTGAAATTCATTCGTTTAAATAAGATTGAGTTGGTTACGGGTTAGTACTTGGTGATTTTTATTAAATAATTCTCTGTGGGAACGATACTCAACCTATCACTTTATTACTTGTTGACCACGTATACTTGAGTGTTGTGCGTAATTAGATTTTACCCAACAAGTTTTTGGCGCCGTTTTCGGGGAATTAGTTTAATATTTTTATACCAATATTAATTTTAATCAAATCAGTCTTAATTTAAATATTTTTATTTTTAATTCTCTTCCTATATTTCTCTCTTTTCAGGTACCATGGATGACTTTGCTTATCAATGGCCATACACGAACATGACTCAACCAAGGGAAACGGGGATTGATAGACTTAATGCATTTTTCGCAATGTCAGCACAGATTGAAGAACTTTCAAGGAAGTTGGACGTTGTCGCAGCCTAATGTAATCGAAGGATAGCAGTTCCTTGCAATTATTGTGTTGGTAATCATTCGAGTCATCGATGCACCGTTAGTTTTGGGCCAGGACAACATGGTGGTGAATACCTCAACGATTATACATATGCTAATTATCATCAAGTTTGGGGGTATCACCCGGATTCTTCATGGAGATATAACTATCAAGACCAATACTCTACTCCAAATCCAACATACATGCCAAAATTCTTATATCAACTTCCATTAAAAGAAGAAAAGTCAGGGTTGGAGGAATTGTTGTCCAAGTTCATAGCATCAAATGACGAGAGGAGGATTAATCAAGAGTGGTCAATTCAGAATCAAGAGATATCAAGGCAAAATCTGCAGAACCAGGTGGAACAAATACTCAAAGCCTTGAACAACTGTCCTCAAAAACAATTGGTGTTATGATGAGGATTTCGAGATTAATGAATTGCCCGAGCTAAATCTACAACTGGATGAGCCACGAGACACATGGGGATAATGAAAACAAGGCCGGTAAAGTACTAATTGTGAGAACCACGATGATGAGCCGATGTTATTTATGCCTCAAGTGCCTTCTCCTCCACAGTTCAAAAATCCGGCTAGATTTGCAAAACCTTGTCCGATTGGTAGTCATGTCATCGACAATACTCCTTGTGACATAAAAGCGAGTACAACTTCGAAGCCATGGTGTGATGAGCTGGAGAATATAGAAGAAGAGATTGGTGTGTCTGACAAGCCTCAATGCCAGAATCTATTCGCAGACACAATGGAGGAAACACCTAGATGTTGGACGTTCTTGAATGTGATCTTATCTAAAGAAAGCATGCAAGATGAATTTAATACAATGGCTATCACAAATGGGAACCTACCAAAAGTTACATTATTTCTGATGGATGGAGGGTTCCTCAACTTTCGAAGAGGAATTGGATATCATTGACCAGACAAAGTTTAGCTGAAAGACTTTAAATCAAACGCTGACTGGGAGGCAACCCAAGAATTTTTATATTTATATGTTTTACTAGTTTATTTAGTAGATATGAATTAATTTGCTTATTAAGCTCTCTTATAATCTAATCCACGTTGTCTCTTCATTGCAGGTATTGGTGGTTCAATGGATAGGAAAATAATCATCGCCGCCATCGCCACCATCAACTCACGCTTAGCTGATTACAGGGAAGTTCTCTTCTACTTACCATTATATTCTTACAATGAGGACATTGTAATTGCTAAGTTTGGGGGAGTTTAGTTTACTTCATTATTGCATGTTTAGTTTCATATTTATGTTATGTTATTTTGCATATGTTGTTAATTTAGTTTAGGTTCTTTATAAAAAAAAATTCAAATCA
Organism: Panax ginseng; assembly: GCA_020205605.1. Classification (NCBI taxonomy): domain Eukaryota; kingdom Viridiplantae; phylum Streptophyta; class Magnoliopsida; order Apiales; family Araliaceae; genus Panax; species Panax ginseng. The sequence goes on along the minus strand of CM035129.1, from coordinate 33,220,758 downwards.
AAAATTCAAAAATAATAGTTAGTTACTATGTTCATCTTGCATGATTCCAGCTGTTAGATAGTTCAGTTTGTTTTAGCCAATGATGAGATTGGAATTGAGTAGACAAGTATAGTACTAATTATTAGAGCTTTGATGTGATTTCTTGTTAGGAACTGAATCTTTTTCTGTTTGAAACTTGTATAATAAGGATAGCACAGTAAAAACAACTTGTTGATTAATTGAGTTTAAATTGATACATAATGGGACTCTAAGGGATAATGCTAGTTTAAATGAAAGAATGACAATAACAAGTAGTGATCATTAAAGTTAAACAAGAAACTAAGTTTGGGGGAATATGTGAGATATATAAGCTATTGAAAAAAAAAGTAAAAGAAAAAAAAATAAGAAAAAAAAAGTATGAATAAACACCGTGGCGTGTTTGTCTAGTTTTGTGGCCTTTGTTACTTGAGACTTGTTATGTGTTAAATTTGATTTTATATCAGTTAACATTGTTGTGGAACACACACACTATACCAGTAATAACAGTTTAAGACTTGATGATTGACTAGGAAATTGTTGATTAGTTTTGATATGAAGTATTGTCGTGTTTGCTTGATTTCTCTAAGGCCCAGTGAATAGATTTGATTCTATCAATACTGTTGGATTCGTAGGCATATACATTAGTTGTATTTCATTGCATTATGTTGTGCTGCTTAAGGACAAACAACGGTTTAAGTTTGGGGGTATTTAATAAGTAGGTTTTATACCTACTTATCCGGTATCTTTTACTTTAATTAGTTGTTTATATTCATGTGTCTTAGTTACTATTCATGCATTTTGTGTTCATTTTGTAGGTTATACGTTTGGAAGCGGTGTGAGCGACTATTGGTAAGGAAAAGTAAGGAAAATGCAAAGAAAAGCAATCCGGACATCATTTGGGCTTTCATGTTCATTTCATGTTCTTGTCTTGGTACTTGAACTATATTGTAGAGCATCTTCTTAGCTTTCCGGAACATCTTGAATCATTCCAATCGGAGTTCAGATGCAAGAGTTATGACATTTGTACCAACGGACGTTGGATTTCGCTGTTTTGGGTTGTCATTTGCATAGCAGTCACTTTCAGTCAAATTTCGACCTTCATCAAGCAAGAATTTCTCAATCCTCAAAGAATAAAAGTTGTAGAGCTCGTCCATATCTTCGATTTGATAGGTGGCAGGCCTCGTAACTCTTTCCAGATCAAAAGTTATGACCATTTTACCAGATGATGCTGCAGCAAAAAAATAATTGGCAGCTTACAAGCAAGCCGGGGCTTGCTATTTACAAAGCAAATAGCAAGATGAGGCTTGCCTAAGCGCATAATGAGTAGTTTTTGTCCGAATTTGAGTCCGATAAGGATTGGTTCGAGTTGTTTGATTTAAGGACTTCTAAGATGACTTAGACATATAAGGAGGCTTATAAAAGGAGGAGATTTACAAGGATTGGAGGAAGTTTTTGGAAGAATTCCATTAGATTATATTAGAGTAAATTAGATCAAAACCCTAATTCTAATGAGTTTTGGAGATTGATGCAACTTGGAGACCATTGAAGATTCAAAGTAGGAGCAAGGAGGGAGCGTTAAATCTACAGACAATAGATTTTATCTTCTTATCTTCTTCTATCTTTGTCTTTTAATGTGTATTCAATTGTGGATTCTTAGTTTTAATTCAATAATCATGAACTAATTCTTTGTTTGAGATTAAAATGGATCTTATTGTGTAGTTCATTTTAATATGCTTCATTATCAATTATTCTGTTCAATTGTGAGGATTGTCTATTGTGATTTGGACTTAATTGTTTAATTGATTGGCCATCAATTACCGTGATAATCTATATGAACTCGAGAGATGAAGTATATATTTAGATCTGATCGTGATAGCATGTGTTCAGGATTTTGTTAGTAGCTTAAACTTGATGAGTGTTAAGGTAGAGATATGCTTGACACCGCATGTAATCGGATAAAGAATGTAATAACCCGAGAATTTCTATATAAAATAAATAAGAAATTTTGCGCATAAATTTTTTTTATTTAATGACGAGACTAAGTGTCAAGTAAGGTGAACGATAAATGCGAATACATTTATTACTTGAAAAATTAGAAATAATTTTGGAATTATTAATTATCACAAATTATATGGTAATAAATTTACGTAAGTAGAAATGTTTTTATTAATTATTTTCCATGAAAACATGATTGGAAATAATATATGAAGTGATAATTAGATTTATATAATAAATATTTTATTATATGAATTGTTTAGAATATTTAAGTTAATTATTTTAACTTGATTATTGATCTTTGAAGTACGAAGAATAAGTCGGACATGAGATCCAAACCCCGGATTGGGATTGTGATCAAGAGATGAGAATAATAATATTAAATTATTTATATAATGATTTTACTGATACCATAATTATGTCTTTGGGTATGTGCAGATGAGATAATATTGAGCAATAATGACGGCCAATTAGGTCATAGCATATTACGCGTCTTTGTGAAACCCTAATTATTAAACTCCGGTTATGGGGTATTTACGAGTAGTATTTGTGTATATGAAGTTCTTGTGAATGGGAATATCGGTAATTAGAAGAAACCCTAATTATCATTTATGACGTCGATAATTAGGACAAACCCTAATTATTATAACCATAATAGGTTGAAATTAGAAATCAGAACGATCGTGTTAGTAACATACAGATAATTAAAGAACCACTAATGGTCAATTAGAAACCCTAATTGATGAAGTTGAGAAACCCTAATTTTAATTAATGGATTTAATTTCGATGTTATTGTATAAGTGTTTTAATTTACCAAAGGATAGAAGTTAATTGGTAAATTATAAGAATTAAATCTAGTGATTAAATATTACATTTAATTGCCTTGTACAAGATTGCCCATACACTCTTAAACAAAGCCCAACCATCACCCATAACAAATCGAAGCAAGAATCAAAATTTTTTGGCAAAAAGGTATAAGAACACTAAACCTAGAAATCCTTTGATTCGATGTTATTTGATGCAATTGATTGTTTAAAGTTGTGTAATAGAATGTTAATTGATGATATGGGTTGATAAATCAAAGACCCATAACATCAAAGTGCACGAATTTGAAGATTTAAGCAAGTTGGAAAACCGAATTTCAATTATTTTTTCACCAAATGTCAGAGGCCATAACTCTTTGCTCGATCATGAGTTTTGTTCTTCAAAAGTTGTTATGTGTAGCCTGATATGTGGCCTTTAATCTGCAAAAAGAATCAAGTCCATATCATGTATAGATTAGAAGTTATAGATGGTCAAACATGGTTGACCGATCATGATAAACTGTTTCTGGGCTGTCTGTAATGGGGGCATTCTCGTCCACTTTTTGTGCTTTAAAAGGTCTGGGCTTTTGATATGTTGTAGTGCACTGAGTTAGGAAGCCATAGGCTTTGGAATGACCTCATTCCGACCTCGGATGAGGGAATTACGGTGATTAGAAGGAAATGTGTCAAATTTCTCAAAACTAAAAGTCAGCAGCGGGATGTGCTATTCGGGACACTGTTTCGATCAGTTAATATTTCCAAAACCTTATGGGCTTTTGTTATGTTATAGTACCCCGAATAAGCTTTCCATAGACTCCGAAACGGACTAAATCCAATATCGGAGGAGAGAGTTATGACATTTCAAAGTAGTAGTGTCAAAACTTCCCAACAAGTGCGGTGCAGTCCATTTGAACGGAATTTCTGGGCTGATGTGTTCGGAATTTGGAAATGGTCAAAGAATAAAAGTTGTAGCCCCAGAAGTTAGCTTCGCGTGGGCTCAAGAATCGCTCAAAAATGTTTTAAAATGAAAGAGTTATGACTGTTTTAGCGAAAGAGGGTAAAGCTGAAACGAGATTGAAAACTGTTATGAACGTCCACTTTTGACGCACTGTTTGGGCTACCTAATGAACCCGAATTGGGTAATTCGTATTTTTTAAAAAATAGTCTTACATACCATGTATAACATATCCAAAAATCAGATTAATCGGAGTTATGAGCAATGCGTTAGAAAATCGCAAAGTGAGCTATTGAAAAATTAGTATAAACCAAGTCACACATCATTAAATTGAGAACTTCACCATTTTCTAAACCTATAAATAGAAGGGCTTGGCCTTTTGTTTCATTCACCAACAATAAGACCTCCAATTTTTGAGAAAGATTTTGTTGTGGGAGAACTTTTTATAAAGATCTCCTTAGTTAAATTTTTTGGCGTGGAAGTGCGTGATTCAAATCTGTGGAATTCGTATTTAGGGTATGTTTCTTATTTAATTTTGTAATGTTATTATTTTTAATTGTTAGTTAAAGTTTGAATTTTTGAAGTTTAGTTAGTGTTGTTAATAAACTAGTTAGTTTACTATGTTTATTTTGGCTTGGAATTGATTATGTAAATGAGTTATTTGTGATGACTTTTAATATTTTGTGATGAATTTCATTAATTAATAATTATTAATGATATTAAAGTTATTTAATGATTATATTAAATAATTTAGTCTAAAAATGATTTTAATATTATAAAAATTATTTTAAATGAAAATAAGGTATTTAAAAATATTTTAAGTTATAAAATATAACTTTTAATATTTAAATGATAATTTCATTAATAATTAAATATTAATGATATTAAGATAATATTAATGATATTTAGTTTATTTAATGATTAATATTAAATAAATAGTTTAAAAATGATTTTACTTATTTAAAAACCATTTAAAGAGGATATTAAGGATTTAAAAATATTTTAAGTTATAATTAACGACTTTTAATATTTGATAAATAGTACATTAATATTTAAATATTAATGATAATTATTTGGGTAATATAAATGTTTTAAAAATAGTTTGAGTTATTATAAATAACTTTTATATTTTAGTAATGGTTTCATTAATAGTTTAGTATTAATTAAACTATTAATGATAATGGAATTGTTTAATGTTTAAATCATTTAATTATGATTCGATATTTAAAAGTTATAAATTTTACCAAACTATTTGACTTGAGAAACCGATTACTTAAGTTTCGAATTTGAAGAAGAACACCTATAGTAATGATTATATCACTATAGGCCCTTTAGTGACATGATTTGAATTATTTTAAAATTTTCAATTTTCGAAATTGCGAAAATGATTAAAAATAAGATGTCCGATATTTCTGAGATGTTGAGGTATAGAATAAGAGTCTTAGACTCAAGATTTACCCGATAAAAAATTTGTCGACATGTACCGACAAATGTCGGACCTTATAAAAGAAAGAAAAGACTACTTGTAAGAGCATGGATGAGATATTTGAAAAATGTATAAAAATATTTCAAGTATAGAATAGGAACTAAAAGTATGATCACCGTGATTATGTGATTGGACTATGTGTCAATCGTAATAGACAAGACTATGTGTTAAGATATATTGTTCTAATCGAACTAATGATCCGATTATTGATAGGTTGTGATAAAGAGATAAAACCTAAGTTGAGATTTGTAATCATTTAATCAAAAAGTATCTTACCTTTTGCACTTCCTTTATGCAATGGACATGAGTAAGAAGTTTCGTAATTATTCTATCCCCGCATGTGATTATGTACTCTTTGATTATCGACATGTTAGCTCGATATATATTCGCTCATTGATTTCTATAAATGGTTATACAAGTGTCCCCACTTGGATAATCATGGCATTTGTTCACATGTTGATACACCTTTGTCAATTACCCATATATATATGTTGAATTACATATTATTGTTGAGCAAGATTAAAAACCTTGGGTTTGGAAACTGTGCATGTATGAACATCCCTATATGGGAAGATTTTTACGCAAGGCGGATAGAGTGAGCGATGAATTTCGTTTCAAGTTATGTAGTATTGATCAATACAGGTACAACGGGTCGATCACCCTCCGTGTCGTGTAAGTTATAACGGTTTGAGGATAGAATTCGCTAAACCTTTCGAAAATGAAAAGAATGTTCATAGTATGTTTCTTAAACCCTATTCAAGGGTAGAGCCAGAGCCAAATTTAAAGAATTTGAAAGAGAGTTGTTATGTGAATTTTTTATCAGTACAGATTACTTCACAACTTTCAATTCGTTGTAGAAGTGTTATATAAAGAGAATACTTATATTCTTTCAGCTTATATATAATTGCTATTACTTGCTGGGCACTTAAATGCTCATCCTTGCTTAAATTAAATGTTTTCAGTTATGTATGAGCAACAAATCAAGGCTCGAACACGAACAAAGGAAAAGGAAACGATCGAATAAGTGTGTATTATGAGTTAATGGTTATAGTTTTATTGGTATCTATTCAAGTATTGTAAGGAATGTATTTGAAGGTCACGTACCTGGGGAAGTAAACTTTGATGTATGTAAATTAAGTTCGAATGTATTATTATTTAGAATTATTCAGCTTAAAGAAATGGTATCGTGGAGAACCGAGTTCGGGTTTCAAGTACCTGGATTTTGGGTCGTCACAGGTTGGTATCAAAGCTGTTGGTTATGAAGCTTAGGTAGGAATACCTGAGACTAATAACCGCAATGATTAGGATAAGTATTAACTCATATAGAGTTAGTTGGTCGATAAGATTCAAAGATGAATCTCGGCGAAGTGTAAAGACACGAGTTCCCTAACTACGATTATAAAGTTAAACAATAGTGGGGAATAGATTGAGTCTAAGAGACTGAAAGTGCGATTATGAGAGATCGTAAAATAAAACGATCAAGATATAGAACTAAATCGTAATATATACTTATAAGATCACCCCCCGTGATCCGATAAGGCTATAATGATGACCGTAAGGAATCAATCTGATGATTGGAAAGTTTACAAAGAAGATTGATGTGTATGAATTGTACTATCAATTAGCACAGATCCGTAAGAGAATTATAAATACGAATTAAATTGTATGGAGAATGGGGGTTAGTGTTAGATGGGGATTCAATTGAGGACTCATGTTTGCAAATTTGAGTTGTATGATTCTTCGTATGGGGGAGCCGAATTGTACTTGGTGTAAAAACAACTTAGTTTCTCGCATCGATAATCATTGAAATGTCTGTGTCGCGCTATTTGTTATATGCACATTAAGAGGATGACTCCATTCTCGTGTGTGTAAGCAGTAGATAGGTCATAGATATAGAATATAAGATTAAGTTCGAGTTCTTAAAACTCATACCTATGAGACATTCTTGACTCATAATTATATGAAATGTTTATGAACCCTCAAATGAATGGACGCCAAAGGTCCGACTAGGATAAGTTCTTAAACTCATATGATTGTGGCAATTTATGAACTCATAAGTGTGGTTTGATGAACTGGGTATAGTTTTGTGTGAATGGAGTGTTATGGATTACGAGAAATGATAGATTGTTAAGTAAATGATTTTTAGTGAAGGTGTTAGGTTTTCCTAAACTCCTAGCTATGCTAAACTTCAAAATTTTTGACATCAAGCTAAATACGCACTATGTGCTTTTTGAAAACAAAAATGTAGACTCGTAATCATTTTGAAACGGTTTAAAGTACTGGCCTATGCTACTTATTTTGGCTAGACGCAAATGATTTGAAATATCAAAATTTGTTTTTAATTATCACTCATGTACCATGTAACTCAAAAGTAGATGATAAAAATATGATGGAGTTGTAAATACAGAATACTTAGTGTGAATTTGACCAAGTCATTGTTCCACTATCAGTATGATGTGTTATGACAAAGTCATACAATGACTGGCATCCTCAACGGATTGTTAATACAAGACGCGGCATCATGGCGTCATTCTCTAAAAATGTTTTCAAAAATTTAATTTGCCAACGGGGTTTGGCTACATCTAAATAATTCGATTGAATTGAATTATTGATATGAGTCTATGCTATTTGAATCACCTAGACTAATGTTTATGAAAACTCTAAGTGTTCATTGAAAGAAATTTCAGAACCAAATTGTTTGAGTGCGAGAATCCTATGATAAGACCGAGGTGAACAATGTTGTTTGGATAAATGATCCAATCTAATGGCGTAAATATTAGCTAGTTATGATTAATAACGTTATGCATGACGTAGGGGTACAATAGGCTAATCACCTAAAGTACTATTAATGGTAGTTTACCTTCTTTGTGATTGTAAAAATACCGTGTAATGTTTTGTTTCACAGTATGAATACCGTTAAAACTATGTGTTCATGGTCTATATGACCCCTCAAAGATAATTTGACAACTTTTACTCTTGTGAGAGGTGTATTGGGTAGCATGTGATGATATGTGAGAATGTTGTAATCATAGATAGAGTTAATGAGTTATGAGGGGAGGTTGGAGCAAAGGGGAGATATTCAGATAAGACATTAAAGGTTGAAATAGAAGCCAAAGACACAGATATATACCTTGGATCAGCTTTAGTCATCACCTTCATGCGATTCGATGTAGAGTGGATGGAGCGCCTTTTCAGAGAGATAGGCGTTGATGAGAATTGAATAAATTTATCGTTAATCAAAATAAGAGACAACGTATATAGAACTCTTGATTGTCGTGTATATATACTATATGTTAATCGGGGTAACTTATGTATGTAGATGTCGGTGAGAAAGATATGTGAAATAAGAAGCATCATATTCACACTTTTAGCTAATATCGAGGCCAACAGATGAAATAGAAGCTCACTAGGAACCCAAATCGGACGAGGTGGCTATCGTGGAAAAATGTAGCTCAAATCCCAAAATATTGGATTTGGGCGATAGTGATTCAGACACTAAAGGTGAAGCTGCTCAAGCATCAACGGAGGTGCAGGATTTGGAGAACAAGGTTTCTTCATTGGAAAGGTTGTGGGAGATAGAAAAGTTGATACATCAGGCGTTAATGGAAACAATAGAAGAGCAGGATAAGCTCAAAATCCAAATTGACCAGATGGAGCCTCAAGCGACACATCCGTGAAGGACACACCTCTCCTCGTTGCCCGACTATAAGAAAGGTGGATGTTTTAATTGTGGGATGGAAGGACATCGAATGAATGAATGTCCGAGAAAAAGGCTTGGTAAATAAGTAGTATGGGTTATGTATGTAATATGTGTGATAAGTAATGAACTATTTTTAACTTTTATGTTGGTTAAGATTTTAAATCCAGACTTTCGTAGTCACAAAGGGATAGTCGTTGATTAAAGCAGGATGTCTTTGTGTAAATATTCGATAAATGAATATGAATCTAAAATTGAGAAAGGAAACGAAGTTTAATACATTAATCTTATGCAATAAGGTTTAAAATGTAAGGGTATAATTTATGGTTTTATTTAACGAGGATAATGCCGCCAAGACGTCAAACTCGAAACCAAAGGATAGAAGAATCTACTAATGTTTGGGGAACGACAAATTTTAATCGATGCAAAACTTTGCAAACATGGTAGCTCAAAGCTATGCAACAGGAACACCGATTACGAGAAACCAAATGCAGACAATCGCTTGGCAAAATTCAAAGACTTCAAAGCCAGTAGGACCACGTAATTCTGTGAGGATCGGTGACCTCAGTAGAAGCCAGACTTGGGTGAACGAGATAGAAGGCGTTCAGTAATTGCTAAAGTAGATGAGGGCAAAAGATCGCTTTTGCCACTTATATGATGAAAGGGGAAGCTAACTTTTGGTGGGAGGCAAATAAGACTCAAAGGCAGAGAAGAAGAAATTACTTGGGATAGGTTTAAGGATTTATTTTTCAAAACTATCTCTCTGTTAGTATGCAGTCTAGAATGGAGGTGAGATTCCTGGAGTTAAAGCAGGATAACATGACATTAAGTGAGTATGCCGCAAAAAATTTAATGAGTTGGCTAGGTTTGCTCCACATCAAGTGGATACAGAGGCTAGGAAGGCAAGGAGATTTTAGCTGGGCTTAAAACCCTGGCTCTACAATAAGGTGTCAGTATTGCAAATCAATACTTTTGCAGCACTCATGGAGAAGGCTATCATTGCTGAACAGAGAAGTGAGGCCATGAGCCTCTACCATAAGGAGAAGAAGAACAAAAGCAAGTCAAGAGGAACAAAGAAAGATAGAAAGTACTAGTGGGAATAGGGGTGAGAAAAGAATGAGGAATTTTTCCGAGAAAATGCAAGTAAAGCAGAAGGTATAAAGAAGGTAGTGCAAAGGCAAGAATCGGGAAGAATCACTCATGAAAAGTGTCTCAAGGGCAAGTTTGTATGCTACAAGTGCAAGCAAGAGGGTCATATCTCTCCCAACCGCCCCTAACTCAAGGATGATCAAGTGGATGCTTCATATGTGGATCGACCGAGTATAAGGTGAGGAACTGCCCACGTAGGGAATGGAGGCAGAAACGTAACCACGGGGAGAAGCAAGTGGGACGTTAGCAATTTCAGACTAAACTCAACCAAAGAACTCCAACGTAAATCAACTCCGAGGGTTTACAACATGACGGGTCCAGATACGGTGGTAATGGAAGCAGAACTCAGTGCTATTTGAATAACTTATATATCTTATATTTCTGCTTAATCGGATAGACAAGTGTTATGATGAATAATTAAAGATCAGTTCGATCAAGTATGATCGAGATCTACGTATAATGATTATATGCTATGTACCCTTCTCGCATATGAAGTTTTTAAAGCGGTGATTCCGGGACTAATCCTTATAAGGGAGGTGAATGTAATAACCCGAGAATTTCTATATAAAATAAATAAGAAATTTTATGATAATTTTTTTTTTTTATTTAATGACCGACTAAGTGTCAAGTAAGGTGAACGATAAATGCTAATACATTTATTACTTGAAAAATTAGAAATAATTTTGGAATTATTAATTACCACAAATTATATGGTAATAAATTTCGTAGTTCGAAATGTTTTTATTAATTATTTTCCATGAAAACATGATTGGAAATAATATATGAAGTGATAATTAGATTTATATAATAAATATTTTATTATATGAATTGTTTAGAATATTTAAGTTAATTATTTTAACTTGATTATTGATCTTTGAGTACGAAGAATAAGTCAAACATGAGATCCAAACCCCGGATTGGGATTGTGATCAAGAGATGAGAATAATAATATTATATTATTTATATAATAATTTTACAATTACTATAATTATGTATCTTTGGGTATGTGACAGATAATATTGAGTAAACGATGACGGTTAATTAGGTCACAGCATATTACCGTCTTTGTGAAACCCTAATTATTAAACTCGGCTTATGGGGTATTTCGAGTAGTGACGTGTGTATATGAAGTTATTGTGAATAGGAATATCGGTAATTAGAAGAAACCCTAATCACTGTCAGACGTCGATAATTAGACAAACCCTAATTATTATAACCATAACCTATAGGTTGAAATTAGAAATCGTAACGATCGTGTTAGTAACATACACGTATAATTAAAGAACTACTAATGGTCAATTAGAAACCCTAATTGATGAAGTTGAGAAACCCTAATTTTAATTCTAGGATTTAATTTCGATGTTATTGTATAAGTGTTTTAATTTACCAAAGGATAGAAGTTAATTGGTAAATTATAAGAATTAAATCTAGTGATTAAATATTACATTTAATTGCCTTGTACAAGATTGCCCATACACTCTTAAACAAAGCCCAACCATCACCCATAACAAATCAGAAGCAAGAATCAAGAATTTTTGGCAAAAAGGGTATAAGAACACTAAACCTAGAAATCCTTTGATTCGATGTTATTTGATGCAATTGATTGTTTAAAGTTGTGTAATAGAATGTTAATTGATGATATGGGTTGATAAATCAAAGACCCATAACATCAAAGTGCACTGTAATTTGAAGATTTAAGCAAGTTGGAAAACCAAGATTTCATTTATTTTTTCACCAAATGTCAGAGGCCATAACTCTTTGCTCGATCATGAGTTTTGTTCTTCAAAAGTTGTTATGTGTAGCCTGATATGTGGCCTTTAATCTGCAAAAAGAATCAAGTCCATATCATGTATAGATTAGAAGTTATAGATGGTCAAACATGGTTGACCGATCATGATAAACTATTTTTGGGCAGTCTGTAATGGGGGCATTCTCGTCCACTTTTGTGCTTTAAAAGGTCTGGGCTTTTGATATGTTGTAGTGCACTGAGTTAGGAAGCCATAGGCTTTGGAATGACCTCATTCCGACCTCGGATGAGGGAATTACGGTGATTAGAAGGAAATGTGTCAAATTTCTCAAAACTAAAAGTCAGCAGCGGGATGTGCTATTCGGGACACTGTTTCGATCAGTTAATATTTCCAAAACCTTATGGGCTTTTGTTATGTTATAGTACCCCGAATAAGCTTTCCATAGACTCCGAAACGGACTAAATCCAATATCGGAGGAGAGAGTTATGACATTTCAAAGTAGTAGTGTCAAAACTTCCCCAACAAGTGCGGTGCAGTCCATTTGAACGGAATTTCTGGGCTGATGTGTTCGGAATTTGGAAATGGTCAAAGAATAAAAGTTGTAGCCCCAGAAGTTAGCTTCGCGTGGGCTCAAGAATCGCTCAAAAATGTTTTAAAATGAAAGAGTTATGACTGTTTTAGCGAAAGAGGGTAAAGCTGAAACGAGATTGAAAACTGTTATGAACGTCCACTTTTGACGCCCTTGTTTGGGCACCTAATGACCCCGAATTGGGTAATTCGTATTTTTTAAAATAGTCTTACATACCATGTATAACATATCCAAAAATCAGATTAATCGGAGTTATGAGCAATGCGTTAGAAAATCGCAAAGTGAGCTATTGAAAATTAGTATAAACCAAGTCACACATCGACTAAATTGAGAACTTCACCATTTTCTAAACCTATAAATAGAAGGGCTTGGCCTTTGTTTCATTCACCAACAATAAGACCTCCAATTTTTGAGAAAGACTTTGTTGTGGGAGAACTTTTATAAAGATCTCCTTAGTTAAATTTTATGCGTGGAAGTGCGTATTCAAATTGTGGAATTCAGATTTAGGGTATGTTTCTTATTTAATTTTGTAATGTTATTATTTTTAATTGTTAGTTAAAGTTTGAATTTTTGAAGTTTAGTTAGTGTTGTTAATAAACTAGTTAGTTTACTATGTTTATTTTGGCTTGGAATTGATTATGTAAATGAGTTATTTGTGATGACTTTTAATATTTTGTGATGAATTTCATTAATTAATAATTATTAATGATATTAAAGTTATTTAATGATTATATTAAATAATTTAGTCTAAAAATGATTTTAATATTATAAAAATTATTTTAAATGAAAATAAGGTATTTAAAAATATTTTAAGTTATAAAATATAACTTTTAATATTTAAATGATAATTTCATTAATAATTAAATATTAATGATATTAAGATAATATTAATGATATTTAGTTTATTTAATGATTAATATTAAATAAATAGTTTAAAAATGATTTTACTTATTTAAAACCATTTAAAGAGGATATTAAGGATTTAAAAATATTTTAAGTTATAATTAACGATTTTTTTAATATTTGGATAAATAGTACATTAATATTTAAATATTAATGATAATTATTTGGGTAATATAAATGTTTTAAAATAGTTTGAGTTATTATAAATAACTTTTATATTTTAGTAATGGTTTCATTAATAGTTTAGTATTAATTAAACTATTAATGATAATGGAATTGTTTAATGTTTAAATCATTTAATTATGATTCCGATATTTAAAAGTTATAAATTTTACCAAACTAGTGACTTGAGAACCGATTATTTAAGTTCGAATTTGAAGAAGAACACCTATAGTAATGAGTTATATCACTATAGGCCCTTTAGTGATGATTTGAATTATTTTAAAATTTTCAATTTCCGAAATTGCGAAAATGATTAAAAATAAGATGTCCGATATTTCTGAGATGTTGAGGTATAGAATAAGAGTCTTAGACTCAAGATTTACCCGATAAAGTCGTCGATACGCCCGACAAATGTCGGACCTTATAAAAGAAAGAAAAGACTCATTGTAAGAGCATGGATGAGATATTTGAAAATGTATAAAAATATTTCAAGTATAGAATAGGAACTAAAAGTATGATCACTTTGTGATTATGTGATTGGACTATGTCTTTAATTGTAATATGCGATTACTATGTGTTAAGATATATTGTTCTAATCGAATCGAATGATCCGATTATTGATAGGTTGTGATAAAGAGATAAAACCTAAGTTGAGATTTGTAATCGTGAATCAAAAGTATCTTACCTTTGCACTTCCTTTACGCAATGGACATGAGTAAGAAGTTTCGTAATTATTCTATCCCCGCATTATTATGTACTCTTTGATTATCGACATGTTAGCTCAGATATATATTCTATTCATTGATTTCTATAAATGGTTATACAAGTGTCCCCACTTGGATAATCATGGCATTTGTTCACATGTTGATACACCTTTGTCAATTACCCGTATATATATGTTGAATTACATATTATTGTTGAGCAAGATTAAAAACCTTCGGGTTTGGAACCAGGCATGTATGAACATCCCTATATGGGAAGATTTTACGCAAGGCGGATAGAGTGAGCTGGATGAATTTCGTTCAAGTTATGTAGTATTGATCAATCTGAGGTACAATGGGTGATCACCCTCGCGTACTAAGTAAGTTATGACGGTTTGAGGATAGAATCCGCTAAACCTTTTTGAAAATGAAAAGAATGTTCATAGTATGTTTCTTAAACCCTATTCAAGGGTAGAGCCAGAGCCAAATTTAAAGAATTTGAAAGAGAGTTGTTATGTGAATTTTTATCAGTACAGATTACTTCACAACTTTCAATTCGTTGTAGAAGTTTTATATAAAGAGAATACTTATATTCTTTCGACTTATATATAATTGATATTACTTATCGGGCACTTAAATGCTCATCCTTGCTTAAATTAAATGTTTTCAGTTATGTATGAGCAACCTGAAGGCTCAGGCACGAACAAAGGAAAAGGAAAGTTGATCGAATAAGTGTGTATTATGAGTTAATGGTTATAGTTGTATTGGTATCTATTCAAGTATTGTAAGGAATGTATTTGAAGGTCACGTACCTGGGGAAGTAAACTTTGATGTATGTAAATTAAGTTCGAATGTATTATTATTTAGAATTATTCAGCTTAAAGAAATGGTATCGTGGAGAACCGAGTTCGGGTTTCAAGTACCTAGATTTGGGGTCGTCACAGAGAACTTATTCTTAAACCTTCTTCAATTGTAATTCACATAGAGATATAGTGGGTTAGTTGATTAAGGTGTTTAACGAATTTCTATCTTAATTGTGGATTGACGTTAATATGGGCATTATGCATCGAGAGGTTGTTTTATCTGCTTTAGTGTTCTTGATTAACAATTCAGGATAGAGAATAATTGATGAGAAGTGTGTTAACTTAAATGAAGCAATAAGTGAAGTTGTGATCTTAAATCTCCGTTATCTTAATTTAACTAGTGGAATTTAATAGTAGTTTAATTTATATAATTTGAAATTCATTCATTTAAATAAGATTGAATTGGTTACGGGTTAGTACTTGGTGATTTTTATTAAATAATTCTCTGTGGGAACGATACTCAACTTATCACTTTATTACTTGTTGACCACGTATACTTACGTGTTGTGCGTAATTAGATTTTACCCAACAAGTTTTTGGCGCCGTTTTCGGGGAATTAGTTTAATATTTTTATACCAATATTAATTTTAATCAAATCAGTCTTAATTTAAACATTTTTATATTTAATTCTCTTCCTATATTTCTCTCTTTTCAGGTACCATAGATGACTTTGCGTATCAATGGCCATACACGAACATGACTCAACCAAGGGAAATGGGGATTGATAGACTTAATGCATTTTTCGCAATGTTAGCACAGATTGAAGAACTTTCGAGGAAGTTGGACGTTGTCGCAGCCTAATGTAATCGAAGGATAGCAGTTCCTTGCAATTATTGTGCTGGTAATCATTCGAGTCATCGATGCACCGTTAGTTTTGGGCCGGGACAACATGGTGGTGAATACCTCAACGATTATACATATGCTAATTATCATCAAGTTTGGGGGTATCACCTGGATTCTTCATGGAGATACAACTATCAAGACCAATACTCTACTCCAAATCCAACATACACGCCAGAATTCTCATATCAACCTCTATTAAAAGAAGAAAAGTCAAGGTTGGAGGAATTGTTGTCCAAGTTCATAGCATCAAATGACGAGAGGAGGATTAATCAAGAGTGGTCAATTCAGAATCAAGATATATCAAGGCAAAATCTGCAGAACCAGGTGGATCAAATACTCAAAGCCTTGAACAACTATCCTCAAAACAACTGGTGTTATGATGAGGATTCTGAGATTAATGAAGTGCTTGAGCCAAATCTACAACTAGATGAGCCACGAGATGTTGAAAAAGAGGAGACACGTGGGGATAATGAAAACAAGGCCGATAAAGAACTAATTATGAGAACCAACGATGATGAGCCGATGTTATTTATGCCTCAAGTGCCTTCTCCATAAAGTTCAAGAATCCGGTTAGATTTGCAAAACCTTGTCCGATTGGTAGTCATGTTGTTGGCAATACTCCTTGTGACATAAAAGTGAGTACAACTTCGAAGCCATGGTGTGATGAGCTGGAGAAGATAGAAGAAGAGATTGTTGTGTCTGACAAGCCTCAATGCCAGAATCTATTCGCAGACACAATGGAGAAAACACCTAGATGTTGGACGTTCTTGAATGTGATCTTATCTAAAGAAAGCATGCTAGGTGACTTTAATACAATGGCTATCACAAATGGGAACCTACCAAAAGCTACATTATTTCTGATGGATGGAGGGTTCCTCAACTTTTGAAGAGGAATTGGATATCATTGACCAGACAAATTTAAGCTGAAAGACTATAAATCAAGCGCTGACTGGGAGGCAACCTAGGAATTTTTATATTTATATGCTTAGTCTAGTTTATTTAGTAGATATGAATTAATTTGCTTATTAAGCTCTCTTATAATCTAATCCACGTTGTCTCTTCATTGTAGGTATTGGAGGTTCAATGGATAAGAAAATGATCGTCGCCGCCATCGCCACCATCAACTCACGCTTAGCTGATTACAGGGAAGTTCTCTTCTACTTACCATTATATTCTTACAATGAGGACATTGTAATTGCTAAGTTTGGGGGAGTTTAGTTTACTTCATTATTGTATGTTTAGTTTCATATTTATGTTATGTTATTTTTCATATGTTGTTAATTTAGTTTAGGAGCTTTATAAAAAAAAAATTCAAATCAAAAATTCAAAAATAATAGTTAGTTACTATGTTCATCTTGCATGATTCCAGCTGTTAGATAGTTCAGTTTGTTTTAGTCAATGATGAGATTGGAATTGAGTAGACAAGTATAGTACTAATTATTAGAGCTTTGATGTGATTTCTTGTTAGGAACTGAATCTTTTTCTGTTTGAAACTTGTATAATAAGGATAGCACAGTAAAAACAACTTGTTGATTAATTGAGTTTAAATTGATATATAATGGGACTCTAAGGGATAATGCTAGTTTAAATGAAAGAATGACAATAACAAGTAGTGATCGTTAAAGTTAAACAAGAAACTAAGTTTGGGGGAATATGTGAGATATATAAGCTATTTAAAAAAAAGTAAAAGAAAAAAAAATAAGAAAAAAAAAGTATGAATAAACACCGTGGCGTGCTTGTCTAGTTTTGTGGCCTTTGTTACTTGAGACTTGTTATGTGTTAAATTTGATTTTATATCAGTTAACATTATTGTGGAGCACACACACACTATACCAGTAATAACAGTTTAAGACTTGATGTTTGACTAGGAAATTGTTGATTGGTTTTGATATGAAGTATTGTCGTGTTTGCTTGATTGCTCTAAGGCCCGGTGAATAGATTTGATTCTATCAATACTACTGGATTCGTAGGCATATACATTAGTTGTATTTCATTGTATTGCATTGCATTATGTTGTGCTGCTTGAGGACAAGCAACGGTTTAAGTTTGGGGGTATTTGATAAGTAGGTTTTATACCTACTTATCCGGTATCTTTTACTTCAATTAGTTGTTTATATTCATGTGTCTCTATTACTTTTCATGCATTTTGTGTTCATTTTGTAGGTTATACGTTTGGAAGCGGTGTGAGCGACTATTGGTAAGGAAAAGTACGGAAAATGCAAAGAAAAGCAATCCGGACATCATTTGGGCTTTCATGTTCATTTCATGTTCTTGTCTTGGAACTTGGACTATATTGTAGAGCGTCTTCTTATCTTTCCGGAACATCTTGAATCATTCCAATCGGAGTTCGGATGCAAGAGTTATGACATTTGTACCAACGGACGTTGAATTTCGCTGTTTTGGGTGGTCATTTGCATAGCAGTCACTTCCAGTCCAATTTCGACCTTCATCTGGCCAGAATTTCTCAATACTCAAAGAATGATAATTGTAGATCTCGTCCATATCTTCGATTTGATAGGTGGCAGGCCTCGTAACTCTTTCCAGATCAAAAGTTATGACCATTTTACCAGAGGATGCTACAGCAAAAAAATAATTGGCAGCTTACTAGCAAGCGGGGCTTGCTATTTACAAAGAAAATAGCAAGATGGGGCTTGCCTAAGCGCATAATGAGTAGTTTTTGTCTGAATTTTAGTCCGATAAGGATTGGTTCGAGTTGTTTGATTCAAGGACTTCTAAGATGACTTAAAGACATATAAGGAGGCTTATAAAAGGGGGAGATTTACAAGGATTAGAGGAAGTTTTTGGAAGAATTCCATTAGATTAGATTAGAGTAAATTAGATCAAAACCCTAGTTCTAATGAGTTTTGGAGATTGAAGCAACTTGGAGACCATTGAAGATTCAAAGTAGGAGCAAGGAGGGAGCGTTAAATCTACAGACAATAGATTTTATCTTCTTATCTTCTTCTATCTTTGTCTTTTAATGTGTATTCAATTGTGGATTCATAGTTTTAATTCAATAATCATGAACTAATTCTTTGTTTGAGATTAAAATGGATCTTATTGTGTAGTTCATTTTAATATGCTTCGTTATCAATTATTATGTTCAATTGTGAGGATTGTTTATTGTGATTTGGACTTAATTGTTTAATTGATTGGCCATCAATTACCGTGATAATCTATATGAACTCGAGAGATGAAGTATAGATTTAGATCGATCGTGATAGCATGTGTTCGTGGATTTTGTTAGTAGCTTAAACTTGATGAGTGTTAAGGTAGAGATATGCTTGACAATCGCATGTAATCGGACAGAGAACTTATTCTTAAACCTTCTTCAATTGTAATTCACATAGAGATATAGTGGGTTAGTTGATTAAGGTGTTTAGCTGATTTCTATCTTAATTGTGGATTGACGTTAATATGGGCATTATGCATCGAGATGTTGTTTTATCTCGCTTTAGTGTTCTTGATTAACAATTCGGGATAGAGAATAATTGATGAGAAGTGTGTTAACTTAAATGAAGCAATAAGTGAAGTTGTGATCTTAAATCTCCGTTATCTTAATTTAACTAGTGGAATTTAATAGTACTTTAATACTGCTGGATTCGTAGGTATATACATTAGTTGTATTTCATTGTATTGCATTGCATTATGTTGTGCTGCTTGAGGACAAGCAACGGTTTAAGTTTGGGGGTATTTGATAAGTAGGTTTTATACCTACTTATCCGATATCTTTTACTTCAATTATTTGTTTATATTCATGTGTCTTAGTTATTTTTCATGCATTTTGTGTTCATTTTGTAGGTTATACGTTTGGAAGCGGTGTGAGCGACTATTGGTAAGGAAAAGTACGGAAAATGCAAAGAAAAGCAATCCGGACATCATTTGGGCTTTCATGTTCATTTCATGTTCTTGTCTTGGAACTTGGACTATATTGTAGAGCGCCTTCTTAGCTTTAGGAACATCTTGAATCATTCCAATCGGAGTTCGGATGCAAGAGTTATGACATTTGTACCAACGGACGTTGAATTTTGCTGTTTTGGGTGGTCATTTGCATAGCAGTCACTTCCAGTCAAATTTCGACCTTCATCTGGCCAGAATTTCTCAATCCTCAAAGAATGAAAGTTGTAGATCTCGTCCATATCTTCGATTTGATAGGTGGCAGGCCTCGTAACTCTTTCCAGATCAAAAGTTATGACCATTTACCGGAGGATGTTGCAAAGAAAATAATAATTGGCGACTTACTAGAAATGGGCTTGCTATTTACAAAGAAAATAGCAAGATGGGGCTTGCCTAAGCTTATAATGAGTAGTTTTTTCCGAATTTGAGTCCGATAAGGATTGGTTCGAGTTGTTTGATTCAAGGACTTCTAAGATGACTTAAAGACATATAAGGAGGCTTATAAAAGGGGGAGATTACAAGGATTAGAGAAAGTTTTTGGAAGAATTCCATTAGATTAGATTAGAGTAAATTAGATCAAAACCCTAGTTCTAATGAGTTTTGGAGATTGAAGCAACTTGGAGACCATTGAAGATTCAAAGTAGGAGCAAGGAGGGAGCGTTAAATCTACAGACAATAGATTTTATCTTCTTATCTTCTTCTATCTTTGTCTTTTAATGTGTATTCAATTGTGGATTTTTAGTTTTAATTCAATAATCATGAACTAATTCTTTGTTTGAGATTAAAATGGATCTTATTGTGTAGTTCATTTTAATATGCTTCATTATCAATTATTATATTCAATTGTGAGGATTGTTTATTGTGATTTGGACTTAATTGTTTAATTGAGATCTATATGAACTCGAGAGATGAAGTATAGATTTAGATCTGATCGTGATAGCATGTGTTCAGGATTTTGTTAGTAGCTTAAACTTGATGAGTGTTAAGGTAGAGATATGCTTGACACCGCATGTAATCGGATAGAGAACTTATTCTTAAACCTTCTTCAATTGTAATTCACATAGAGATATAGTGGGTTAGTTAATTAAGGTGTTTAACGGATTTCTATCTTAATTGTGGATTGACGTTAATATGGGCATTATGCATCGAGATGTTGTTTTATCTGCTTTAGTGTTCTTGATTAACAATTCAGGATAGAGAATAATTGATGAGAAGTGTGTTAACTTAAATGAAGCAATAAGTGAAGTTGTGATCTTAAATCTCCGTTATCTTAATTTAACTAGTGGAATTTAATAGTACTTTTATCTTCTTTGGATTCGTGAGGCATATACATTAGTTGTATTTCATTGTATTGCATTGCATTATGTTGTCTTTGCTTGAGGACAAGCAACGGTTTAAGTTTAGTATTTGATAAGTAGGTTTTATACCTACTTATCCCAGTATCTTTACTTCAATTAGTTGTTTATATTCATGTGTCTTAGTTATTTTCATGCATTTTGTGTTCATTTTGTAGGTTATACGTTTGGAAGTCGTGTGAGCGACTATTGGTAAGTGAAAAGTACTGAAAATGCAAAGAAAAGCAATCCGGACATCATTTGGGCTTTCATGTTCATTTCATGTTCTTGTCTTGGAACTTGGACTATATTGTAGAGCGCCTTCTTAGCTTTCCTAACATCTTGAATAATTCCAATCGGAGTTCGGATGCAAGAGTTATGACATTTGTACCAACAGACGTTGAATTTCATTATTTTGGGTCATCATTTGCATAGCAGTCACTTCCAGTCCAATTTCGACCTTCATCTGGCCTTAATTTCTCAATCCTCAAAGAATGAAGTTGTAGATCTCGTCCATATCTTCGATTTGATAGGTGATGTGCCTCAGAACTCTTTCCGGATCAAAAGTTATGACCATTTTACTAGAGGATGCTTGAAGAAAAAATAATTGGCGAGCTTACTAGCAATGAGGGATTGCTATTAACAAAGAAAATTGCAAGATGGGGCTTGCCTAAGCGCATAATGAGTAGTTTTTGTCCGAATTTGAGTCCGATAAGGATTGGTTCGAGTTGTTTGATTCAAGGACTTCTAAGATGACTTAAAGACATATAAGGAGGCTTATAAAAGGGGGAGATTTATAAGGATTAGAGGAAGTTTTTGGAAAAATTCCATTAGATTAGATTAGAGTAAATTAGATCAAAACCCTAGTTCTAATGAGTTTTGGAGATTGAAGCAACTTGGAGACCATTGAAGATTCAAAGTAGGAGCAAGGAGGGAGCGTTAAATCTACAGACAATAGATTTTATCTTCTTATCTTCTTCTATCTTTGTCTTTTAATGTGTATTCAATTTTGGATTCTTAGTTTTAATTCGATAATCATGAACTAATTCTTTGTTTGAGATTAAAATGGATCTTATTGTGTAGTTCATTTTAACATGCTTCGTTATCAATTATTATTTTCAATTGTGAGGATTGTTTATTGTGATTTGGACTTAATTGTTTAATTGATTGGCCATCAATTACCGTGATAATCTATATGAACTCGAGAGATGAAGTATAGATTTAGATCTGATCGTGATAGCATGTGTTCTGGATTTTGTTAGTAGCTTAAACTTGATGAGTGTTAAGGTAGAGATATGCTTGACACCGCATGTAATCGGATAGAGAACTTATTCTTAAACCTTCTTTAATTGTAATTCACATAGAGATATAGTGGGTTAGTTGATTAAGGTGTTTAACGGATTTCTATCTTAATTGTGGATTGACGTTAATATAGGCATTATGCATCGAGATGTTGTTTTATCTGCTTTAGTGTTCTTGATTAACAATTCAGGATAGAGAATAATTGATGAGAAGTATGTTAACTTAAATGAAGCAATATGTGAAGTTGTGATCTTAAATCTCCGTTATCTTAATTTAACTAGTGGAATTTAATAGTACTTTAATACTGCTAGATTCGTAGGCATATACATTAGTTGTATTTCATTGTATTGTATTGCATTATGTTGTGCTGCTTGAGGACAAGCAACGGTTTAAGTTTGGGGGTATTTGATAAGTAGGTTTTATACCTACTTATCCCAGTATCTTTACTTCAATTAGTTGTTTATATTCATGTGTCTCTATTACTTTTCATGCATTTTGTGTTCATTTTATAGGTTATACGTTTGGAAGCGGTGTGAGCGACTATTGGTAAGGAAAAGTACAGAAAATGCAAAGAAAAGCAATCCGGACATCATTTGGGCTTTCATGTTCATTTCATGTTCTTGTCTTGGAACTTGGACTATATTGTAGAGCGTCTTCTTAGCTTTCCGGAACATCTTGAATCATTCCAATCGGAGTTCGGATGCAAGAGTTATGACATTTGTACCAACGGACGTTGAATTTTGCTGTTTTGGGTGGTCATTTGCATAGCAGTCACTTCCAGTCAAATTTCGACCTTCATCTGGCCAGAATTTCTCAATCCTCAAAGAATGAAAGTTGTAGATCTCGTCCATATCTTCGATTTGATAGGTGGCAGGCCTCGTAACTCTTTCCAGATCAAAGGTTATGACCATTTTACCAGAGGATGCTGCAGCAAAATAATAATTGGCAGCTTACTAGCAAGCGGGGCTTGCTATTTACAAAGAAAATAGCAAGATGGGGCTTGCCTAAGCGCATAATGAGTAGTTTTTTTTCGAATTTGAGTCCGATAAGGATCGGTTCGAGTTGTTTGATTCAAGGACTTCTAAGATGACTTAAAGACATATAAGGAGGCTTATAAAAGGGGGAGATTACAGGATTAGAGAAAGTTTTTGGAAGAATTCCATTAGATTAGATTAGAGTAAATTAGATCAAAACCCTAGTTCTAATGAGTTTTGGAGATTGAAGCAACTTGGAGACCATTGAAGATTCAAAGTAGGAGCAAGGAGGGAGCGTTAAATCTACAGACAATAGATTTTATCTTCTTATCTTCTTCTATCTTTGTCTTTTAATGTGTATTCAATTGTGAATTCTTAGTTTTAATTCAATAATCATGAACTAATTCTTTGTTTGAGATTAAAATGGATCTTATTGTGTAGTTCATTTTAATATGCTTCGTTATCAATTATTATGTTCAATTGTGAGGATTGTTTATTGTGATTTGGACTTAATTGTTTAATTGATTGGCCATCAATTACCGTGATAATCTATATGAACTAGAGAGATGAAGTATAGATTTAGATCTGATCGTGATAGCATGTGTTCAGGATTTTGTTAGTAGCTTAAACTTGATGAGTGTTAAGGTAGAGATATGCTTGACACCGCATGTAATCGGATAGAGAACTTATTCTTAAACCTTCTTCAATTGTAATTCACATAGAGATATAATGGGTTAGTTGATTAAGGTGTTTAACGGATTTCTATCTTAATTGTGGATTGACGTTAATATGGGCATTATGCATCGAGATGTTGTTTTATCTGCTTTAGTGTTCTTGATTAACAATTCAGGATAGAGAATAATTGATGAGAAGTGTGTTAACTTAAATGAAGCAATAAGTGAAGTTGTGATCTTAAATCTCCGTTATCTTAATTTAACTAGTGGAATTTAATAGTACTTTAATACTGCTAGATTCGTAGGCATATACATTAGTTGTATTTCATTGTATTGTATTGCATTATGTTGTGCTGCTTGAGGACAAGCAATGGTTTAAGTTTGGGGGTATTTGATAAGTAGGTTTTATACCTACTTATCCGGTATCTTTTACTTCAATTAGTTGTTTATATTCATGTGTCTCTGTTATTTTTCATGCATTTTGTGTTCATTTTGTAGGTTATACGTTTGGAAGCGGTGTGAGCGACTATTGGTAAGGAAAAGTACGGAAAATGCAAAGAAAAGCAATCCGGACATCATTTGGGCTTTCATGTTCATTTCATGTTCTTGTCTTGGAACTTGGACTATATTGTAGAGCGTCTTCTTAGCTTTCCGGAACATCTTGAATAATTCCAATCGGAGTTCGGATGCAAGAGTTATGACATTTGTACCAACGGACGTTGAATTTCGCTGTTTTGGGTCATCATTTTCATAGCAGTCACTTCCAGTCCAATTTCGACCTTCATCTGGCCTTAATTTCTCAATCCTCAAAGAATGAAAGTTGTAGATCTCGTCCATATCTTCGATTTGATAGGTGACAGGCCTCGTAACTCTTTCCAGATCAAAAGTTATGACCATTTTACTAGAGGATGCTGCAGCAAAAAAATAATTGGCAGCTTACTAGCAAGCGGGGATTGCTATTAACAAAGAAAATTGCAAGATGGGGCTTGCCTAAGCGCATAATGAGTAGTTTTTGTCCGAATTTGAGTCCGATAAGGATTGGTTCGAGTTGTTTGATTCAAGGACTTCTAAGATGACTTAAAGACATATAAGGAGGCTTATAAAAGGGGGAGATTTATAAGGATTAGAGGAAGTTTTTGGAAGAATTCCATTAGATTAGATTAGAGTAAATTAGATCAAAACCCTAGTTCTAATGAGTTTTGGAGATTGAAGCAACTTGGAGACCATTGAAGATTCAAAGTAGGAGCAAGGAGGGAGCGTTAAATCTACAGACAATAGATTTTATCTTCTTATCTTCTTCTATCTTTGTTTTTTAATGTGTATTCAATTGTGGATTCTTAGTTTTAATTCGATAATCATGAACTAATTCTTTGTTTGAGATTAAAATGGATCTTATTGTGTAGTTCATTTTAACATGCTTCGTTATCAATTATTATTTTCAATTGTGAGGATTGTTTATTGTGATTTGGACTTAATTGTTTAATTGATTGGCCATCAATTACCTAGTGATAATCTATATGAACTCGAGAGATGAAGTATAGATTTAGATCTGAACGTGAAGCATGTGTTCCAGGATTTTGTTAGTAGCTTAAACTTGATGAGTGTTAAGGTAGAGATATGCTTGACACCGCATGTAATCGGATAGAGAACTTATTCTTAAACCTTCTTTAATTGTAATTCACATAGAGATATAGTGGGTTAGTTGATTAAGGTGTTTAACGGATTTCTATCTTAATTGTGGATTGACGTTAATATAGGCATTATGCATCGAGATGTTGTTTTATCTGCTTTAGTGTTCTTGATTAACAATTCAGGATAGAGAATAATTGATGAGAAGTGTGTTAACTTAAATGAAGCAATATGTGAAGTTGTGATCTTAAATCTCCGTTATCTTAATTTAACTAGTGGAATTTAATAGTACTTTAATACTGCTGGATTCGTAGGCATATACATTAGTTGTATTTCATTGTATTGCATTGCATTATGTTGTGCTGCTTGAGGACAAACAACGGTTTAAGTTTGGGGGTATTTGATAAGTAGGTTTCATACCTACTTATCCGGTATCTTTTACTTCAATTAGTTGTTTATATTCATGTGTCTCTATTACTTTTCATGCATTTTGTGTTCATTTTGTAGGTTATACGTTTGGAAGCGGTGTGAGCGACTATTGGTAAGAAGAAAAGTACGTAAAATGCATGTAAAAGCAATCCGGACATCATTTGGGCTTTCATGTTCATTTCATGTTCTTGTCTTGGAACTTGGACTATATTGTAGAGCGTCTTCTTAGCTTTTCGGAACATCTTGAATCATTCCAATCGGAGTTCGGATGCAAGAGTTATGACATTTGTACCAACGGACGTTGAATTTCGCTGTTTTGGGTCGTCATTTGCATAGCAGTCACTTCCAGTCCAATTTCGACCTTCATCTGGCCTGAATTTCTCAATCCTCAAAGAATGAAAGTTGTAGATCTCGTCCATATCTTCGATTTGATAGGTGGCAGGCCTCGTAACTCTTTCCAGATCAAAAGTTATGACCATTTTACGAGGAGGATGCTGCAGAAAATAATAATTGGCGACTTACTAGTGAAGCGGGGCTTGCTATTTACAAAGAAAATAGCAAGATGGGGCTTGCCTAAGCTTATAATGAGTAGTTTTTTTCTGAATTTGAGTCCGATAAGGATCGGTTCGAGTTGTTTGATTCAAGGACTTCTAAGATGACTTAAAGACATATAAGGAGGCTTATAAAAGGGGGAGATTACAAGGATTAGAGAAAGTTTTTGGAAGAATTCCATTAGATTAGATTAGAGTAAATTAGATCAAAACCCTAGTTCTAATGAGTTTTGGAGATTGAAGCAACTTGGAGACCATTGAAGATTCAAAGTAGGAGCAAGGAGGAGGGCGTTAAATCTCTGCATAATAGATTTTATCTTCTTATCTTCTTCTATCTTTGTCTTTTAATGTGTATTCAATTGTGGATTTTTAGTTTTAATTCAATAATCATGAACTAATTCTTTGTTTGAGATTAAAATGGATCTTATTGTGTAGTTCATTTTAATATGCTTCATTATCAATTATTATGTTCAATTGTGAGGATTGTTTATTGTGATTTGGACTTAATTGTTTAATTGAGATCTATATGAACTCGAGAGATGAAGTATAGATTTAGATCTGATCGTGATAGCATGTGTTCAGGATTTTGTTAGTAGCTTAAACTTGATGAGTGTTAAGGTAGAGATATGCTTGACACCGCATGTAATCGGATAGAGAACTTATTCTTAAACCTTCTTTAATTGTAATTCACATAGAGATATAGTGGGTTAGTTGATTAAGGTGTTTATTTGATTTCTATCTTAATTGTGGATTGACGTTAATATAGGCATTATGCATCGAGATGTTGTTTTATCTCGCTTTAGTGTTCTTGATTAACAATTCAGGATAGAGAATAATTGATGAGAAGTGTGTTAACTTAAATGAAGCAATATGTGAAGTTGTGATCTTAAATCTCCGTTATCTTAATTTAACTAGTGGAATTTAATAGTACTTTAATCGCTAGATTCGTGAGGCATATACATTAGTTGTATTTCATTGTATTGCATTGCATTATGTTGTCAGGCCGCTTGAGACAAGCAACGGTTTAAGTTTGGGGTATTTGATAAGTAGGTTTTATACCTACTTATCCCATTATCTTTACTTCAATTAGTTGTTTATATTCATGTGTCTTAGTTATTTTTCATGCATTTTGTGTTCATTTTGTAGGTTATACGTTTGGAAAGTCGTGTGAGCGATTATTGGTAAGGAAAAGTACGGAAAAATGCAAAAGAAAAGCAATCCGGACATCATTTGGGCTTTCATGTTCATTTCATGATCTTGTCTTGGAACTTGGACTATATTGTAGAGCGTCTTCTTAGCTTTCCGGAATATCTTGAATCATTCCAATCGGAGTTCGGATGCAAGAGTTATGACATTTGTACCAACGGACGTTGAATTTCGCTGTTTTGGGTGGTCATTTGCATAGCAGTCACTTTCAGTCAAATTTCGACCTTCATCTGGCCAGAATTTCTCAATCCTCAAAGAATGAAAGTTGTAGATCTCGTCCATATCTTCGATTTGATAGGTGGCAGGCCTCGTAACTCTTTCCAGATCAAAGGTTATGACCATTTTACCAGAGGATCGCAAAGCAAAATAATAATTGGCAGCTTACTAGCAAGCGGGGCTTGCTATTTACAAAGAAAATAGCAAGATGGGGCTTGCCTAAGCGCATAATGAGTAGTTTTTTTCCGAATTTGAGTCCGATAAGGATCGGTTCGAGTTGTTTGATTCAAGGACTTCTAAGATGACTTAAAGACATATAAGGAGGCTTATAAAAGGGGGAGATTACAAGGATTAGAGAAAGTTTTTGGAAGAATTCCATTAGATTAGATTAGAGTAAATTAGATCAAAACCCTAGTTCTAATGAGTTTTGGAGATTGAAGCAACTTGGAGACCATTGAAGATTCAAAGTAGGAGCAAGGAGGGAGCGTTAAATCTACAGACAATAGATTTTATCTTCTTATCTTCTTCTATCTTTGTCTTTTAATGTGTATTCAATTGTGAATTCTTAGTTTTAATTCAATAATCATGAACTAATTCTTTGTTTGAGATTAAAATGGATCTTATTGTGTAGTTCATTTTAATATGCTTCGTTATCAATTATTATGTTCAATTGTGAGGATTGTTTATTGTGATTTGGACTTAATTGTTTAATTGATTGGCCATCAATTACCGTGATAATCTATATGAACTAGAGATGAAGTATAGATTTAGATCGATCGTGATAGCATGTGTTCGGGATTTTGTTAGTAGCTTAAACTTGATGAGTGTTAAGGTAGAGATATGCTTGACAATCGCATGTAAATCGGATAGAGAACTTATTCTTAAACCTTCTTCAATTGTAATTCACATAGAGATATAATGGGTTAGTTGATTAAGGTGTTTAATTTGATTTCTATCTTAATTGTGGATTGACGTTAATATGGGCATTATGCATCGAGATGTTGTTTTATCTCGCTTTTAGTGTTCTTGATTAACAATTCGGGATAGAGAATAATTGATGAGAAGTGTGTTAACTTAAATGAAGCAATAAGTGAAGTTGTGATCTTAAATCTCCGTTATCTTAATTTAACTAGTGGAATTTAATAGTACTTTAATATCGCTAGATTCGTAGGCATATACATTAGTTGTATTTCATTGTATTGTATTGCATTATGTTGTGCCGCTTGAGGACAAGCAATGGTTTAAGTTTGGGGGTATTTGATAAGTAGGTTTTATACCTACTTATCCGGTATCTTTTACTTCAATTAGTTGTTTATATTCATGTGTCTCTGTTATTTTTCATTCATTTTGTGTTCATTTTGTAGGTTATACGTTTGGAAGCGGTGTGAGCGACTATTGGTAAGGAAAAGTACGGAAAATGCAAAGAAAAGCAATCCGGACATCATTTGGGCTTTCATGTTCATTTCATGTTCTTGTCTTGGAACTTGACTATATTGTAGTAGCGCCTTCTTAGCTTTAGGAACATCTTGAATAATTCCAATCGGAGTTCGGATGCAAGAGTTATGACATTTGTACCAACCAGACGTTGAATTTCATTGCTTTGGGTCATCATTTGCATAGCAGTCACTTCCAGTCCAATTTCGACCTTCATCTGGCCTTAATTTCTCAATCCTCAAAGAATGAAGTTGTAGATCTCGTCCATATCTTCGATTTGATAGGTGATGTGCCTCGTAACTCTTTCCGCATCAAAAGTTATGACCATTTTACTAGAGGATGCCGCAAAGAAAAAATAATTGGCGACTTTACTAGCAAGCGGGATTGCTATTAACAAAGAAAATTGCAAGATGGGGCTTGCCTAAGCGCATAATGAGTAGTTTTTTGTCCGAATTTGAGTCCGATAAGGATTGGTTCGAGTTGTTTGATTCAAGGACTTCTAAGATGACTTAAAGACATATAAGGAGGCTTATAAAAGGGGAGATTTATAAGGATTAGAGGAAGTTTTGGAAGAATTCCATTAGATTAGATTAGAGTAAATTAGATCAAAACCCTAGTTCTAATGAGTTTTGGAGATTGAAGCAACTTGGAGACCATTGAAGATTCAAAGTAGGAAGCGAGGAGGGAGCGTTAAATCTACTGCATAATAGATTTTATCTTCTTATCTTCTTCTATCTTTGTCTTTTAATGTGTATTCAATTGTGGATTCTTAGTTTTAATTCGATAATCATGAACTAATTCTTTGTTTGAGATTAAAATGGATCTTATTGTGTAGTTCATTTTAAAATGCTTCGTTATCAATTATTATTTTCAATTGTGAGGATTGTTTATTGTGATTTGGACTTAATTGTTTAATTGATTGGCCATCAATTACCGTGATAATCTATATGAACTCGAGAGATGAAGTATAGATTTAGATCTGATCGTGATAGCATGTGTTCAGGATTTTGTTAGTAGCTTAAACTTGATGAGTGTTAAGGTAGAGATATGCTTGACACCGCATGTAATCTGATAGAGAGAACTTATTCTTAAACCTTCTTTAATTGTAATTCACATAGAGATATAGTGGGTTAGTTAATTAAGGTGTTTAACGGATTTCTATCTTAATTGTGGATTGACGTTAATATAGGCATTATGCATCGAGATGTTGTTTTATCTGCTTTAGTGTTCTTGATTAACAATTCAGGATAGAGAATAATTGATGAGAAGTGTGTTAACTTAAATGAAGCAATATGTGAAGTTGTGATCTTAAATCTCCGTTATCTTAATTTAACTAGTGGAATTTAATAGTACTTTAATACTGCTAGATTCGTAGGCATATACATTAGTTGTATTTCATTGTATTGTATTGCATTATGTTGTGCTGCTTGAGGACAAGCAACGGTTTAAGTTTGGGGGTATTTGATAAGTAGGTTTTATACCTACTTATCCGGTAT
Organism: Panax ginseng; assembly: GCA_020205605.1. Lineage (NCBI taxonomy): Eukaryota > Viridiplantae > Streptophyta > Magnoliopsida > Apiales > Araliaceae > Panax > Panax ginseng. The sequence goes on along the minus strand of CM035129.1, from coordinate 33,189,704 downwards.
CTTTTACTTCAATTAGTTGTTTATATTCATGTGTCTCTATTACTTTTCATGCATTTTGTGTTCATTTTGTAGGTTATACGTTTGGAAGCGGTGTGAGCGACTATTGGTAAGGAAAAGTACAGAAAATGCAAAGAAAAGCAATCCGGACATCATTTGGGCTTTCATGTTCATTTCATGTTCTTGTCTTGGAACTTGGACTATATTGTAGAGCGTCTTCTTAGCTTTCCGGAACATCTTGAATCATTCCAATCGGAGTTCGGATGCAACAGTTATGACATTTGTACCAACGGACGTTGAATTTCATTTGCTTTGGGTCGTCATTTGCATGTAAGTCACTTCCAGTCCAATTTCGACCTTCATCTGGCCTGAATTTCTCAATCCTCAAAGAATGAAAGTTGTAGATCTCATCCATATCTTCGATTTGATAGGTGGCAGGCCTCGTAACTCTTTCCGCATCAAAGGTTATGACCATTTTACCAGAGGATGCTTTGCAAAAAAAAATAATTGGCGACTTACTAGAAAGCGGGGATTGCTATTAACAAAGAAAATTGCAAGATGGGGCTTGCCTAAGCGCATAATGAGTAGTTTTTGTCCGAATTTGAGTCCGATAAGGATTGGTTCGAGTTGTTTGATTCAAGTACTTCTAAGATGACTTAAAGACATATAAGGAGGCTTATAAAAGAGGGAGATTTATAAGGATTAGAGAAAGTTTTTGGAAGAATTCCATTAGATTAGATTAGAGTAAATTAGATCAAAACCCTAGTTCTAATGAGTTTTGGAGATTGAAGCAACTTGGAGACCATTGAAGATTCAAAGTAGGAGCAAGGAGGGAGCGTTAAATCTACAGACAATAGATTTTATCTTCTTTACTTCTTCTATCTTTGTCTTTTAATGTGTATTCAATTGTGGATTCTTAGTTTTAATTCAATAATCATGAACTAATTCTTTGTTTGAGATTAAAATGGATCTTATTGTGTAGTTCATTTTAACATGCTTCGTTATCAATTATTATGTTCAATTGTGAGGATTGTTTATTGTGATTTGGACTTAATTGTTTAATTGATTGGCCATCAATTACCGTGATAATCTATATGAACTCGAGAGATGGAGTATAGATTTAGATCTGATCGTGATAGCATGTGTTCAGGATTTTGTTAGTAGCTTAAACTTGATGAGTGTTAAGGTAGAGATATGCTTGACAATCGCATGTAATCGGACAGAGAACTTATTCTTAAACCTTCTTCAATTGTAATTCACATAGAGATATAGTGGGTTAGTTGATTAAGGTGTTTAACGGATTTCTATCTTAATTGTGGATTGACGTTAATATGGGCATTATGCATCGAGATGTTGTTTTATCTGCTTTAGTGTTCTTGATTAACAATTCAGGATAGAGAATAATTGATGAGAAGTGTGTTAACTTAAATGAAGCAATAAGTGAAGTTGTGATCTTAAATCTCCGTTATCTTAATTTAACTAGTGGAATTTAATAGTACTTTAATACTGCTGGATTCGTAGGCATATACATTAGTTGTATTTCATTGTATTGCATTGCATTATGTTGTGCTGCTTGAGGACAAGCAACGGTTTAAGTTTGGGGGTATTTGATAAGTAGGTTTTATACCTACTTATCCGGTATCTTTTACTTCAATTAGTTGTTTATATTCATGTGTCTTAGTTATTTTTCATGCATTTTGTGTTCATTTTGTAGGTTATACGCTTGGAAGGGGTGTGAGCGACTATTGGTAAGGAAAAGTACGGAAAATGCAAAGAAAAGCAATCCGGACATCATTTGGGCTTTCATGTTCATTTCATGTTCTTGTCTTGGAACTTGGACTATATTGTAGAGCGTCTTCTTAGCTTTCCGGAACATCTTGAATCATTCCAATCGGAGTTCGGATGCAAGAGTTATGACATTTGTACCAACGGACGTTGAATTTCGCTGTTTTGGGTCGTCATTTGCATAGCAGTCACTTCCAGTCCAATTTCGTCCTTCATCTGGCCTGAATTTCTCAATCCTCAAAGAATGAAAGTTGTAGATCTCGTCCATATCTTCGATTTGATAGGTGGCAGGCCTCGTAACTCTTTCCAGATCAAAAGTTATGACCATTTTACCAGAGGATGCTGCAGCAAAAAAATAATTGACAGCTTACTAGCAAGCGGGGATTGCAATTAACAATGAAAATTGCAAGATGGGGCTTGCCTAAGCGCATAATGAGTAGTTTTTGTCCGAATTTGAGTCCGATAAGGATTGGTTCGAGTTGTTTGATTCAAGGACTTCTAAGATGACTTAAAGACATATAAGGAGGCTTATAAAAGGGGAGATTTATAAGGATTAGAGGAAGTTTTTGGAAGAATTCCATTAGATTAGATTAGAGTAGATTAGATCAAAACCCTAGTTCTAATGAGTTTTGGAGATTGAAGCAACTTGGAGACCATTGAAGATTCAAAGTAGGAGTAAGGGGGGAGCGTTAAATCTACAGACAATAGATTTTATCTTCTTATCTTCTTCTATCTTTGTCTTTTAATGTGTATTCAATTGTGGATTCTTAGTTTTAATTCAATAATCATGAACTAATTCTTTGTTTGAGATTAAAATGGATCTTATTGTGTAGTTCATTTTAACATGCTTCGTTATCAATTATTATGTTCAATTGTGAGGATTGTTTATTGTGATTTGGACTTAATTGTTTAATTGATTGGCCATCAATTACCGTGATAATCTATATGAACTCGAGAGATGGAGTATAGATTTAGATCTGATCGTGATAGCATGTGTTTAGGATTTTGTTAGTAGCTTAAACTTGATGAGTGTTAAGGTAGGGATATGCTTGACACCGCATGTAATCGGATAGAGAACTTATTCTTAAACCTTCTTCAATTGTAATTCACATAGAGAAATATAGTGGGTTAGTTGATTAAGGTGTTTAATAGATTTCTATCTTAATTGTGGATTGACGTTAATATGGGCATTATGCATCGAGATGTTGTTTTATCTGCTTTAGTGTTCTTGATTAACAATTCAGGATAGAGAATAATTGATGAGAAGTGTGTTAACTTAAATGAAGCAATAAGTGAAGTTGTGATCTTAAATCTCCGTTATCTTAATTTAACTAGTGGAATTTAATAGTACTTTAATACTGCTGGATTCGTAGGCATATACATTAGTTGTATTTCATTGTATTGCATTGCATTATGTTGTGCTGCTTGAGGACAAGCAACGGTTTAAGTTTGGGGGTATTTGATAAGTAGGTTTTATACCTACTTATCTGGTATCTTTTACTTCAATTAGTTGTTTATATTCATGTGTCTCTGTTACTTTTCATGCATTTTGTGTTCATTTTATAGGTTATACGTTTGGAAGCGGTGTGAGCGACTATTGGTAAGGAAAAGTACGGAAAATTCAAAGAAAAGCAATTCGGACATCATTTGGGCTTTCATGTTTATTTCATGTTCTTGTCTTGGAACTTGGACTATATTGTAGAGCGTCTTCTTAGCTTTTCGGAACATCTTGAATCATTCCAATCGGAGTTCGGATGCAAGAGTTATGACATTTGTACCAACGGACGTTGAATTTCGCTGTTTTGGGTCGTCATTTGCATAGCAGTCACTTCCACTCCAATTTCGTTTTTCATCTGGCCTGAATTTTTCAATCCTCAAAGAATGAAAGTTGTAGATCTCGTCCATATCTTCGATTTGATAGGTGGCAGGCCTCGTAACTCTTTCCAGATCAAAAGTTATGACCATTTTACCAAAGGATGCTGCAGCAAAAAAATAATTGGCAGCTTATTAGCAAGCGGGGATTGCAATTAACAAAGAAAATTGCAAGATGGGGCTTGCCTAAGCGCATAATGAGTAGTTTTTGTCCGAATTTGAGTCCGATAAGGATTGGTTCGAGTTGTTTGATTCAAGGACTTCTAAGATGACTTAAAGACATATAAGGAGGCTTATAAAAGGGGGAGATTTATAAGGATTAGAGGAAGTTTTTGGAAGAATTCCATTAGATTAGATTAGAGTAGATTAGATCAAAACCCTAGTTCTAATGAGTTTTGGAGATTGAAGCAACTTGGAGACCATTGAAGATTCAAAGTAGGAGTGGGGGAGCGTTAAATCTACTGCATAATAGATTTTATCTTCTTATCTTCTTCTATCTTTGTCTTTTTAATGTGTATTCAATTGTGGATTCTTAGTTTTAATTCAATAATCATGAACTAATTCTTTGTTTGAGATTAAAATGGATCTTATTGTGTAGTTCATTTTAACATGCTTCGTTATCAATTATTATGTTCAATTGTGAGGATTGTTTATTGTGATTTGGACTTAATTGTTTAATTGATTGGCCATCAATTACCGTGATAATCTATATGAACTCGAGAGATGGAGTATAGATTTAGATCTGATCGTGATAGCATGTGTTCGTGGATTTTGTTAGTAGCTTAAACTTGATGAGTGTTAAGGTAGAGATATGCTTGACACCGCATGTAATCGGATAGAGAACTTATTCTTAAACCTTCTTTAATTGTAATTCACATAGAGATATAGTGGGTTAGTTGATTAAGGTGTTTAACGGATTTCTATCTTAATTGTGGATTGACGTTAATATGGGCATTATGCATCGAGATGTTGTTTTATCTGCTTTAGTGTTCTTGATTAACAATTCAGGATAGAGAATAATTGATGAGAAGTGTGTTAACTTAAATGAAGCAATAAGTGAAGTTGTGATCTTAAATCTCCGTTATCTTAATTTAACTAGTGGAATTTAATAGTACTTTAATCTTTCTTTGGATTCAGTAGGCATATACATTAGTTGTATTTCATTGTATTGCATTGCATTATGTTGGCCGCTTGAGGACAAGCAACGGTTTAAGTTTGGGGTATTTGATAAGTAGGTTTTATACCTACTTATCCAAGTATCTTACTTCAATTAGTTGTTTATATTCATGTGTGTCTTAGTTATTTTTCATGCATTTTGTGTTCATTTTGTAGGTTATACGCTTGGAAGGGTGTGAGCGACTATTGGTAAGGAAAAGTACTAAAATGCAAAGAAAAGCAATCCGGACATCATTTGGGCTTTCATGTTCATTTCATGTTCTTGTCTTGGAACTTGGACTATATTGTAGAGCGTCTTCTTAGCTTTAGGAACATCTTGAATCATTCCAATCGGAGTTCGGATGCAAAAGTTATGACATTTGTACCAACGGACGTTGAATTTCATTTATTTTGGGTCGTCATTTGCATAGCAGTCACTTCCAGTCCAATTTCGTCCTTCATCTGGCCTGAATTTCTCAATCCTCAAAGAATGAAAGTTGTAGATCTCGTCCATATCTTCGATTTGATAGGTGGCAGGCCTCGTAACTCTTTCCAGATCAAAAGTTATGACCATTTTACCAGAGGATGCTGCAGCAAAAAAATAATTGACAGCTTACTAGCAAGCGGGGATTGCAATTAACAATGAAAATTGCAAGATGGGGCTTGCCTAAGCGCATAATGAGTAGTTTTTGTCCGAATTTGAGTCCGATAAGGATTGGTTCGAGTTGTTTGATTCAAGGACTTCTAAGATGACTTAAAGACATATAAGGAGGCTTATAAAAGGGGGAGATTTATAAGGATTAGAGGAAGTTTTTGGAAGAATTCCATTAGATTAGATTAGAGTAGATTAGATCAAAACCCTAGTTCTAATGAGTTTTGGAGATTGAAGCAACTTGGAGACCATTGAAGATTCAAAGTAGGAGTAAGGGGGGCGTTAAATCTATGCATAATAGATTTTATCTTCTTATCTTCTTCTATCTTTGTCTTTTAATGTGTATTCAATTGTGGATTCTTAGTTTTAATTCAATAATCATGAACTAATTCTTTGTTTGAGATTAAAATGGATCTTATTGTGTAGTTCATTTTAACATGCTTCGTTATCAATTATTATGTTCAATTGTGAGGATTGTTTATTGTGATTTGGACTTAATTGTTTAATTGATTGGCCATCAATTACCGTGATAATCTATATGAACTCGAGAGATGGAGTATAGATTTAGATCTGATCGTGATAGCATGTGTTCAGGATTTTGTTAGTAGCTTAAACTTGATGAGTGTTAAGGTAGAGATATGCTTGACACCGCATGTAATCGGATAGAGAACTTATTCTTAAACCTTCTTCAATTGTAATTCACATAGAGATATAGTGGGTTAGTTGATTAAGGTGTTTAACGGATTTCTATCTTAATTGTGGATTGACGTTAATATGGGCATTATGCATCGAGATGTTGTTTTATCTGCTTTAGTGTTCTTGATTAACAATTCAGGATAGAGAATAATTGATGAGAAGTGTGTTAACTTAAATGAAGCAATAAGTGAAGTTGTGATCTTAAATCTCCGATTATCTTAATTTAACTAGTGGAATTTAATAGTACCTTAATCTACTTTGGATTCGTGAGGCATATACATTAGTTGTATTTCATTGTATTGCATTGCATTATGTTGTCTTTGAGGACAAGCAACGGTTTAAGTTTGGGGGTATTTGATAAGTAGGTTTTATACCTACTTATCCGGTATCTTTTACTTCAATTAGTTGTTTATATTCATGTGTCTCTATTACTTTTCATGCATTTTGTGTTCATTTTGTAGGTTATCGTTTGGAAGCGGTGTGAGCTTATTATTGGTAAGGAAAAGTACTGGAAAATGCAAAGAAAAGCAATCCGGACATCATTTGGGCTTTCATGTTCATTTCATGTTCTTGTCTTTGAACTTGGACTATATTGTAGAGCCGCCTTTTTAGCTTTTGAACATCTTGAATCATTCCAATCGGAGTTCGGATGCAAGAGTTATGACATTTGTACCAACGGACGTTGAATTTCGCTGTTTTGGGTCGTCATTTGCATAGCAGTCACTTTCAGTCCAATTTCGACCTTTATCTGGCCTGAATTTCTCAATCCTCAAAGCATGAAAGTTGTAGATCTCGTCCATATCTTCGATTTGATAGGTGGAAGGCCTCGTAACTCTTTCCAGATCAAAAGTTATGACCATTTTACCAGAGGATGCTGCAGCAAAAAAATAATTGGCAGCTTACTAGCAAGCGGGGATTGCTATTAACAAAGAAAATTGCAAGATGGGGCTTGCCTAAGCGCATAATGAGTAGTTTTTGTCCGAATTTGAGTCCGATAAGGATTGGTTCGAGTTATTTGATTCAAGGACTTCTAAGATGACTTAAAGACATATAAGGAGGCTTATAAAAGGGGGAGATTTATAAGGATTAGAGGAAGTTTTTGGAAGAATTCCATTAGATTAGATTAGAGTAAATTAGATCAAAACCCTAGTTCTAATGAGTTTTGGAGATTGAAGCAACTTGAAGACCATTGAAGATTCAAAGTAGGAGCAAGGAGGGAGCGTTAAATCTACAGACAATAGATTTTATCTTCTTATCTTCTTCTATCTTTGTCTTTTAATGTGTATTCAATTGTGGATTCTTAGTTTTAATTCAATAATCATGAACTAATTCTTTGTTTGAGATTAAAATGGATCTTATTGTGTAGTTCATTTTAACATGCTTCGTTATCAATTATTATGTTCAATTGTGAGGATTGTTTATTGTGATTTGGACTTAATTGTTTAATTGATTGGCCATCAATTACCGTGATAATCTATATGAACTCGAGAGATGGAGTATAGATTTAGATCTGATCGTGATAGCATGTGTTTAGGATTTTGTTAGTAGCTTAAACTTGATGAGTGTTAAGGTAGAGATATGCTTGACACCGCATGTAATCGGATAGAGAACTTATTCTTAAACCTTCTTCAATTGTAATTCACATAGAGATATAGTGGGTTAGTTGATTAAGGTGTTTAACGGATTTCTATCTTAATTGTGGATTGACGTTAATATGGGCATTATGCATCGAGATGTTGTTTTATCTGCTTTAGTGTTCTTGATTAACAATTCAGGATAGAGAATAATTGATGAGAAGTGTGTTAACTTAAATGAAGCAATAAGTGAAGTTGTGATCTTAAATCTCCGTTATCTTAATTTAACTAGTGGAATTTAATAGTACCTTAATACTGCGGATTCGTTAGGCATATACATTAGTTGTATTTCATTGTATTGCATTGCATTATGTTGTGCTGCTTGAGGACAAGCAACGGTTTAAGTTTGGGGGTATTTGATAAGTAGGTTTTATACCTACTTATCCGGTATCTTTTACTTCAATTAGTTGTTTATATTCATGTGTCTCTGTTACTTTTCATGCATTTTGTGTTCATTTTATAGGTTATACGTTTGGAAGCGGTGTGAGCGACTATTGGTAAGGAAAAGTACGGAAAATGGAAAGAAAAGCAATTCGGACATCATTTGGGCTTTCATGTTTATTTCATGTTCTTGTCTTGGAACTTGGACTATATTGTAGAACGTCTTCTTAGCTTTAGGAACATCTTGAATCATTCCAATCGGAGTTCGGATGCAAGAGTTATGACATTTGTACCAACGGACGTTGAATTTCGCTGTTTTGGGTCGTCATTTGCATAGCAGTCACTTCCAGTCCAATTTCGTTTTTCATCTGGACTGAATTTCTCAATCCTCAAAGAATGAAAGTTGTAGATCTCGTCCATATCTTCGATTTGATAGGTGGCAGGCCTCGTAACTCTTTCCAGATCAAAAGTTATGACCATTTTACCAGAGGATGCTGCAGCAAAAAAATAATTGGCAGCTTATTAGCAAGCGGGGATTGCAATTAACAAAGAAAATTGCAAGATGGGGCTTGCCTAAGCGCATAATGAGTAGTTTTTGTCCGAATTTGAGTCCGATAAGGATTGGTTCGAGTTGTTTGATTCAAGGACTTCTAAGATGACTTAAAGACATATAAGGAGGCTTATAAAAGGGGGAGATTTATAAGGATTAGAGGAAGTTTTTGGAAGAATTCCATTAGATTAGATTAGAGTAGATTAGATCAAAACCCTAGTTCTAATGAGTTTTGGAGATTGAAGCAACTTGGAGACCATTGAAGATTCAAAGTAGGAGTAAGGGGGAGCGTTAAATCTCTGCATAATAGATTTTATCTTCTTATCTTCTTCTATCTTTGTCTTTTAATGTGTATTCAATTGTGGATTCTTAGTTTTAATTCAATAATCATGAACTAATTCTTTGTTTGAGATTAAAATGGATCTTATTGTGTAGTTCATTTTAACATGCTTCGTTATCAATTATTATGTTCAATTGTGAGGATTGTTTATTGTGATTTGGACTTAATTGTTTAATTGATTGGCCATTAATTACCGTGATAATCTATATGAACTCGAGCGATGGAGTATAGATTTAGATCTCGATCGTGATAGCATGTGTTCGTGGATTTTGTTAGTAGCTTAAACTTGATGAGTGTTAAGGTAGAGATATGCTTGACACATGTAATCGGACAGAGAACTTATTCTTAAACCTTCTTCAATTGTAATTCACATAGAGATATAGTGGGTTAGTTGATTAAGGTGTTTAGCAGATTTCTATCTTAATTGTGGATTGGCGTTAATATGGGCATTATGCATCGAGATGTTGTTTTATCTGCTTTAGTGTTCTTGATTAACAATTCAGGATAGAGAATAATTGATGAGAAGTGTGTTAACTTAAATGAAGCAATAAGTGAAGTTGTGATCTTAAATCTCCGTTATCTTAATTTAACTAGTGGAATTTAATAGTACCTTAATACTTCTGGATTCGTAGGCATATACATTAGTTGTATTTCATTGTATTGCATTGCATTATGTTGTGCTGCTTGAGGACAAGCAACGGTTTAAGTTTGGGGGTATTTGATAAGTAGGTTTTATACCTACTTATCCGGTATCTTTTACTTCAATTAGTTGTTTATATTCATGTGTCTCTATTACTTTTCATGCATTTTGTGTTCATTTTGTAGGTTATACGTTTGGAAGCGGTGTGAGCGACTATTGGTAAGGAAAAGTACGGAAAATGCAAAGAAAAGCAATCCGGACATCATTTGGGCTTTCATGTTCATTTCATGTTCTTGTCTTTGAACTTGGACTATATTGTAGAGCGTCTTTTTAGCTTTTCGGAACATCTTGAATCATTCCAATCGGAGTTCGGATGCAAGAGTTATGACATTTGTACCAACGGACGTTGAATTTCGCTGTTTTGGGTCGTCATTTGCATAGCAGTCACTTTCAGTCCAATTTCGACCTTTATCTGGCCTGAATTTCTCAATCCTCAAAGCATGAAAGTTGTAGATCTCGTCCATATCTTCGATTTGATAGGTGGAAGGCCTCGTAACTCTTTCCAGATCAAAAGTTATGACCATTTTACCAGAGGATGCTGCAGCAAAAAAATAATTGGCAGCTTACTAGCAAGCGGGGATTGCTATTAACAAAGAAAATTGCAAGATGGGGCTTGCCTAAGCGCATAATGAGTAGTTTTTGTCCGAATTTGAGTCCGATAAGGATTGGTTCGAGTTATTTGATTCAAGGACTTCTAAGATGACTTAAAGACATATAAGGAGGCTTATAAAAGGGGGAGATTTATAAGGATTAGAGGAAGTTTTTGGAAGAATTCCATTAGATTAGATTAGAGTAAATTAGATCAAAACCCTAGTTCTAATGAGTTTTGGAGATTGAAGCAACTTGAAGACCATTGAAGATTCAAAGTAGGAGCAAGGAGGGAGCGTTAAATCTCTGCATAATAGATTTTATCTTCTTATCTTCTTCTATCTTTGTCTTTTAATGTGTATTCAATTGTGGATTCTTAGTTTTAATTCAATAATCATGAACTAATTCTTTGTTTGAGATTAAAATGGATCTTATTGTGTAGTTCATTTTAACATGCTTCGTTATCAATTATTATGTTCAATTGTGAGGATTGTTTATTGTGATTTGGACTTAATTGTTTAATTGATTGGCCATCAATTACCGTGATAATCTATATGAACTCGAGAGATGGAGTATAGATTTAGATCTGATCGTGATAGCATGTGTTTAGGATTTTGTTAGTAGCTTAAACTTGATGAGTGTTAAGGTAGAGATATGCTTGACACCGCATGTAATCGGATAGAGAACTTATTCTTAAACCTTCTTCAATTGTAATTCACATAGAGATATAGTGGGTTAGTTGATTAAGGTGTTTAACGGATTTCTATCTTAATTGTGGATTGACGTTAATATGGGCATTATGCATCGAGATGTTGTTTTATCTGCTTTAGTGTTCTTGATTAACAATTCAGGATAGAGAATAATTGATGAGAAGTGTGTTAACTTAAATGAAGCAATAAGTGAAGTTGTGATCTTAAATCTCCGTTATCTTAATTTAACTAGTGGAATTTAATAGTACCTTAATACTTCTGGATTCGTAGGCATATACATTAGTTGTATTTCATTGTATTGCATTGCATTATGTTGTGCTGCTTGAGGACAAGCAACGGTTTAAGTTTGGGGGTATTTGATAAGTAGGTTTTATACCTACTTATCCGGTATCTTTTACTTCAATTAGTTGTTTATATTCATGTGTCTCTGTTACTTTTCATGCATTTTGTGTTCATTTTATAGGTTATACGTTTGGAAGCGGTGTGAGCGACTATTGGTAAGGAAAAGTACGGAAAATGGAAAGAAAAGCAATTCGGACATCATTTGGGCTTTCATGTTTATTTCATGTTCTTGTCTTGGAACTTGGACTATATTGTAGAACGTCTTCTTAGCTTTCCGGAACATCTTGAATCATTCCAATCGGAGTTCGGATGCAAGAGTTATGACATTTGTACCAACGGACGTTGAATTTCGCTGTTTTGGGTCGTCATTTGCATAGCAGTCACTTCCAGTCCAATTTCGTTTTTCATCTGGACTGAATTTCTCAATCCTCAAAGAATGAAAGTTGTAGATCTCGTCCATATCTTCGATTTGATAGGTGGCAGGCCTCGTAACTCTTTCCAGATCAAAAGTTATGACCATTTTACCAGAGGATGCCGCAAAGAAAAAATAATTGGCGACTTATTAGTGAAGCTGGGATTGCAATTAACAAAGAAAATTGCAAGATGGGGCTTGCCTAAGCTTATAATGAGTAGTTTTTGTCCGAATTTGAGTCCGATAAGGATTGGTTCGAGTTGTTTGATTCAAGGACTTCTAAGATGACTTAAAGACATATAAGGAGGCTTATAAAAGGGGGAGATTTATAAGGATTAGAGGAAGTTTTTGGAAGAATTCCATTAGATTAGATTAGAGTAGATTAGATCAAAACCCTAGTTCTAATGAGTTTTGGAGATTGAAGCAACTTGGAGACCATTGAAGATTCAAAGTAGGAGTAAGGGGGGAGCGTTAAATCTACAGACAATAGATTTTATCTTCTTATCTTCTTCTATCTTTGTCTTTTAATGTGTATTCAATTGTGGATTCTTAGTTTTAATTCAATAATCATGAACTAATTCTTTGTTTGAGATTAAAATGGATCTTATTGTGTAGTTCATTTTAACATGCTTCGTTATCAATTATTATGTTCAATTGTGAGGATTGTTTATTGTGATTTGGACTTAATTGTTTAATTGATTGGCCATTAATTACCGTGATAATCTATATGAACTCGAGCGATGGAGTATAGATTTAGATCTGATCGTGATAGCATGTGTTCAGGATTTTGTTAGTAGCTTAAACTTGATGAGTGTTAAGGTAGAGATATGCTTGACACATGTAATCGGATAGAGAACTTATTCTTAAACCTTCTTCAATTGTAATTCACATAGAGATATAGTGGGTTAGTTGATTAAGGTGTTTAACGGATTTCTATCTTAATTGTGGATTGACGTTAATATGGGCATTATGCATCGAGATGTTGTTTTATCTGCTTTAGTGTTCTTGATTAACAATTCAGGATAGAGAATAATTGATGAGAAGTGTGTTAACTTAAATGAAGCAATAAGTGAAGTTGTGATCTTAAATCTCTGTTATCTTAATTTAACTAGTGGAATTTAATAGTACTTTAATACTGCTGGATTCGTAGGCATATACATTAGTTGTATTTCATTGTATTGCATTGCATTATGTTGTGTTGCTTGAGGACAAGCAACGGTTTAAGTTTGGGGGTATTTGATAAGTAGGTTTTATACCTACTTATCCGGTATCTTTTACTTCAATTAGTTGTTTATATTCATGTGTCTCTGTTACTTTTCATGCATTTTGTGTTCATTTTGTAGGTTATACGTTTGGAAGCGGTGTGAGCGACTATTGGTAAGGAAAAGTACGGAAAATGCAAAGAAAAGCAATCCGGACATCATTTGGGCTTTCATGTTAATTTCATGTTCTTGTCTTGGAACTTGGACTATATTGTAGAGCGTCTTCTTAGCTTTTCGGAACATCTTGAATCATTCCAATCGGAGTTCGGATGCAAGAGTTATGACATTTGTACCAACGGACGTTGAATTTCGCTGTTTTGGGTCGTCATTTGCATAGCAGTCACTTCCAGTCCAATTTCGTCATTCATCTGGCCTGAATTTCTCAATCCTCAAAGAATGAAAGTTGTAGATCTCGTCCATATCTTCGATTTGATAGGTGGCAGGCCTCGTAACTCTTTCCAGATCAAAAGTTATGACCATTTTACCAGAGGATGCTGCAGCAAAAAAATAATTGGCAGCTTACTAGCAAGCGGGGTTTGCAATTAACAAAGAAAATTGCAAGATGGGGCTTGCCTAAGCGCATAATGAGTAGTTTTTGTCCGAATTTGAGTCCGATAAGGATTGGTTCGAGTTGTTTGATTCAAGGACTTCTAAGATGACTTAAAGACATATAAGGAGGCTTATAAAAGGGGGAGATTTATAAGGATTAGAGGAAGTTTTTGGAAGAATTCCATTAGATTAGATTAGAGTAGATTAGATCAAAACCCTAGTTCTAATGAGTTTTGGAGATTGAAGCAACTTGGAGACCATTGAAGATTCAAAGTAGGAGTAAGGGGGGAGCGTTAAATCTACAGACAATAGATTTTATCTTCTTATCTTCTTCTATCTTTGTCTTTTAATGTGTATTCAATTGTGGATTCTTAGTTTTAATTCAATAATCATGAACTAATTCTTTGTTTGAGATTAAAATGGATCTTATTGTGTAGTTCATTTTAACATGCTTCGTTATCAATTATTATGTTCAATTGTGAGGATTGTTTATTGTGATTTGGACTTAATTGTTTAATTGATTGGCCATCAATTACCGTGATAATCTATATGAACTCGAGAGATGAAGTATAGATTTAGATCTGATCGTGATAGCATGTGTTCAGGATTTTGTTAGTAGCTTAAACTTGAAGAGTGTTAAGGTAGAGATATGCTTGACACCGCATGTAATCGGATAGAGAACTTATTCTTAAACCTTCTTTAATTGTAATTCACATAGAGATATAGTGGTTTAGTTGATTAAGGTGTTTAATAGATTTCTATCTTAATTGTGGATTGACGTTAATATGGGCATTATGCATCGAGATGTTGTTTTATACGCTTTAGTGTTCTTGATTAACAATTCGGGATGAGAATAATTGATGAGAAGTGTGTTAACTTAAATGAAGCAATAAGTGAAGTTGTGATCTTAAATCTCCGTTATCTTAATTTAACTAGTGGAATTTAATAGTACTTTAATACTACTGTATTTGTAGGCATATATATTAGTTGTATTTCATTGCATTGCATTGCATTATGTTGTGCTGCTTGAGGACAAGCAACGGTTTAAGTTTGGGGGTATTTGATAAGTATGTTTTATACCTACTTATCCGGTATCTTTTACTTCAATTAGTTGTTTATATTCATGTGTCTTAGTTACTTTTCATGCACTTTGTGTTCATTTTGTAGGTTATACGTTTGGAAGCGGTGTGAGCGACTATTGGTAAGGAAAAGTACGGAAAATGCAAAGAAAAGCAATCCGGACATCATTTGGGCTTTCATGTTCATTTCATGTTCTTATCTTGGAACTTGGACTATATTGTAGAGCGTCTTCTTAGCTTTCCGGAACATCTTGAATCATTCCAATCGGAGTTCGGATGCAAGAGTTATGACATTTGTACCAACGGACGTTGAATTTCGCTGTTTTGGGTCGTCATTTGCATAGCAGTCACTTCCAGTCCAATTTCGACCTTCATCTGGCCTGAATTTCTCAATCCTCAAAGAATAAAAGTTGTAGATCTCGTCCATATCTTCGATTTGATAGGTGGCAGGCCTCGTAACTCTTTCCAGATCAAAAGTTATGACCATTTTACAAGAGGATGCTGCAACAAAAAAATAATTGGCAGCTTACTAGCAAGCGGGCTTGCTATTTACAAAGAAAATAGCAAGATGGGGCTTGCCTAAGCGCATAATGAGTAGTTTTTGTCCGAATTTGAGTCCGATAAGGATTGGTTCGAGTTGTTTGATTCAAGGACTTTTAAGATGACTTAAAGACATATAAGGAGGCTTATAAAAGGGGGAGATTTACAAGGATTAGAGGAAGTTTTTGGAAGATTTCCATTAGATTAGATTAGAGTAAATTAGATCAAAACCCTAGTTCTAATGAGTTTTGGAGATTGAAGCAACTTGGAGACCATTGAAGATTCAAAGTAGGAGTAAGGGGGGAGCGTTAAATCTACAGACAATAGATTTTATCTTCTTATCTTCTTCTATCTTTGTCTTTTAATGTGTATTCAATTGTGGATTCTTAGTTTTAATTCAATAATCATGAACTAATTCTTTGTTTGAGATTAAAATGGATCTTATTGTGTAGTTCATTTTAACATGCTTCGTTATCAATTATTATGTTCAATTGTGAGGATTGTTTATTGTGATTTGGACTTAATTGTTTAATTGATTGGCCATTAATTACCGTGATAATCTATATGAACTCGAGCGATGGAGTATAGATTTAGATCTGATCGTGATAGCATGTGTTCAGGATTTTGTTAGTAGCTTAAACTTGATGAGTGTTAAGGTAGAGATATGCTTGACACATGTAATCGGATAGAGAACTTATTCTTAAACCTTCTTCAATTGTAATTCACATAGAGATATAGTGGGTTAGTTGATTAAGGTGTTTAACGGATTTCTATCTTAATTGTGGATTGACGTTAATATGGGCATTATGCATCGAGATGTTGTTTTATCTGCTTTAGTGTTCTTGATTAACAATTCAGGATAGAGAATAATTGATGAGAAGTGTGTTAACTTAAATGAAGCAATAAGTGAAGTTGTGATCTTAAATCTCATTATCTTAATTTAACTAGTGGAATTTAATAGTACTTTATCTTCTTTGGATTCGTGAGGCATATACATTAGTTGTATTTCATTGTATTGCATTGCATTATGTTGTGTTGCTTGAGGACAAGCAACGGTTTAAGTTTGGGGGTATTTGATAAGTAGGTTTTATACCTACTTATCCGGTATCTTTTACTTCAATTAGTTGTTTATATTCATGTGTCTCTGTTACTTTTCATGCATTTTGTGTTCATTTTGTAGGTTATACGTTTGGAAGCGGTGTGAGCGACTATTGGTAAGGAAAAGTACGGAAAATGCAAAGAAAAGCAATCCGGACATCATTTGGGCTTTCATGTTAATTTCATGTTCTTGTCTTGGAACTTGGACTATATTGTAGAGCGTCTTCTTAGCTTTCCGGAACATCTTGAATCATTCCAATCGGAGTTCGGATGCAAGAGTTATGACATTTGTACCAACGGACGTTGAATTTCGCTGTTTTGGGTCGTCATTTGCATAGCAGTCACTTCCAGTCCAATTTCGTCATTCATCTGGCCTGAATTTCTCAATCCTCAAAGAATGAAAGTTGTAGATCTCGTCCATATCTTCGATTTGATAGGTGGCAGGCCTCGTAACTCTTTCCAGATCAAAAGTTATGACCATTTTACCAGAGGATGCTGCAGCAAAAAAATAATTGGCAGCTTACTAGCAAGCGGGGTTTGCAATTAACAAAGAAAATTGCAAGATGGGGCTTGCCTAAGCGCATAATGAGTAGTTTTTGTCCGAATTTGAGTCCGATAAGGATTGGTTCGAGTTGTTTGATTCAAGGACTTCTAAGATGACTTAAAGACATATAAGGAGGCTTATAAAAGGGGGAGATTTATAAGGATTAGAGGAAGTTTTTGGAAGAATTCCATTAGATTAGATTAGAGTAGATTAGATCAAAACCCTAGTTCTAATGAGTTTTGGAGATTGAAGCAACTTGGAGACCATTGAAGATTCAAAGTAGGAGTAAGGGGGGAGCGTTAAATCTACAGACAATAGATTTTATCTTCTTATCTTCTTCTATCTTTGTCTTTTAATGTGTATTCAATTGTGGATTCTTAGTTTTAATTCAATAATCATGAACTAATTCTTTGTTTGAGATTAAAATGGATCTTATTGTGTAGTTCATTTTAACATGCTTCGTTATCAATTATTATGTTCAATTGTGAGGATTGTTTATTGTGATTTGGACTTAATTGTTTAATTGATTGGCCATCAATTACCGTGATAATCTATATGAACTCGAGAGATGAAGTATAGATTTAGATCTGATCGTGATAGCATGTGTTCAGGATTTTGTTAGTAGCTTAAACTTGAAGAGTGTTAAGGTAGAGATATGCTTGACACCGCATGTAATCGGATAGAGAACTTATTCTTAAACCTTCTTTAATTGTAATTCACATAGAGATATAGTGGTTTAGTTGATTAAGGTGTTTAATAGATTTCTATCTTAATTGTGGATTGACGTTAATATGGGCATTATGCATCGAGATGTTGTTTTATCTGCTTTAGTGTTCTTGATTAACAATTCAGGATAGAGAATAATTGATGAGAAGTGTGTTAACTTAAATGAAGCAATAAGTGAAGTTGTGATCTTAAATCTCCGTTATCTTAATTTAACTAGTGGAATTTAATAGTACTTTAATACTACTGGATTTGTAGGCATATATATTAGTTGTATTTCATTGCATTGCATTCAAGATTATGTTGTCCGCTTGAGGACAAGCAACGGTTTAAGTTTGGGGGTATTTGATAAGTATGTTTTATACCTACTTATCCGGTATCTTTTACTTCAATTAGTTGTTTATATTCATGTGTCTTAGTTACTTTTCATGCACTTTGTGTTCATTTTGTAGGTTATACGTTTGGAAGCGGTGTGAGCGACTATTGGTAAGGAAAAGTACGGAAAATGCAAAGAAAAGCAATCCGGACATCATTTGGGCTTTCATGTTCATTTCATGTTCTTATCTTGGAACTTGGACTATATTGTAGAGCGTCTTCTTAGCTTTAGGGAACATCTTGAATCATTCCAATCGGAGTTCGGATGCAAGAGTTATGACATTTGTACCAACAGACGTTGAATTTATTTGTTTTGGGTCGTCATTTGCATAGCAGTCACTTCCAGTCCAATTTCGACCTTCATCTGGCCTGAATTTCTCAATCCTCAAAGAATAAAAGTTGTAGATCTCGTCCATATCTTCGATTTGATAGGTGGCAGGCCTCGTAACTCTTTCCAGATCAAAAGTTATGACCATTTTACAAGAGGATGCTGCAACAAAAAAATAATTGGCAGCTTACTAGCAAGCGGGCTTGCTATTTACAAAGAAAATAGCAAGATGGGGCTTGCCTAAGCGCATAATGAGTAGTTTTTGTCCGAATTTGAGTCCGATAAGGATTGGTTCGAGTTGTTTGATTCAAGGACTTTTAAGATGACTTAAAGACATATAAGGAGGCTTATAAAAGGGGGAGATTTACAAGGATTAGAGGAAGTTTTTGGAAGATTTCCATTAGATTAGATTAGAGTAAATTAGATCAAAACCCTAGTTCTAATGAGTTTTGGAGATTGAAGCAACTTGGAGACCATTGAAGATTCAAAGTAGGAGCAAGGAGGGAGCGTTAAATCTACAGACAATAGATTTTATCTTCTTATCTTCTTCTATCTTTGTCTTTTAATGTGTTTTCAATTGTGGATTCTTAGTTTTAATTCAATAATCATGAGCTAATTCTTTGTTTGAGATTAAAATGGATCTTATTGTGTAGTTCATTTTAATATGCTTCGTTATCAATTATTATGTTCAATTGTGAGGATTGTTTATTGTGATTTGGACTTAATTATTTAATTGATTGGCCATCAATTACCGTGATAATCTATATGAACTCGAGAGATGAAGTATAGATTTAGATCTGATCGTGATAGCATGTGTTCAGGATTTTGTTAGTAGCTTAAACTTGATGAGTGTTAAGGTAGAGATATGCTTGACACCGCATGTAATCGGATAGAGAACTTATTCTTAAACCTTCTTCAATTGTAATTCACATAGAGATATAGTAGGTTAGTTGATTAAGGTGTTTAACGGATTTCTATCTTAATTGTGGATTGACGTTAATATGGGCATTATGCATCGAGATGTTGTTTTATCTGCTTTAGTATTCTTGATTAACAATTCAGGATAGAGAATAATTGATGAGAAGTGTGTTGACTTAAATGAAGCAATAAGTGAAGTTGTGATCTCAAATCTCCGTTATCTTAATTTAACTAGTGGAATTTAATAGTACTTTAATACTGCTGGATTTGAAGGCATATATATTAGTTGTATTTCATTGCATTGCATTGCATTATGTTGTGCTGCTTGAGGACAAGCAACGGTTTAAGTTTGGGGGTATTTGATCAGTAGGTTTTATACCTACTTATCCAGTATCTTTTACTTTAATTAGTTGTTTATATTCATGTGTCTTAGTTACTTTTCATGCATTTTGTGTTCATTTTGTAGGTTATACGTTTGGAAGCGGTGTGAGCGACTATTGGTAAGGAAAAGTACGGAAAATGCAAAGAAAAGCAATCCGGACATCATTTGGGCTTTCATGTTAATTTCACGTTCTTGTCTTGGAACTTGGACTATATTGTAGAGCGTCTTCTTAGCTTTCCGGAACATCTTGAATCATTCCAATCGGAGTTCGGATGCAAGAGTTATGACATTTGTACCAACGGACGTTGAATTTCGCTGTTTTGGGTCATCATTTGCATAGCAGTCACTTCCAGTCCAATTTCGACCTTCATCTGGCCTGAATTTCTCAATCCTCAAAGAATGAAAGTTGTAGAGCTCGTCCATATCTTCGATTTGATAGGTGGCAGGCCTCGTAACTCTTTCCAGATCAAATGTTATGACCATTTTACCAGAGGATGCTGCAGCAAAAAAATAATTGGCAGCTTACTAGCAAGCGGGGCTTGCTATTTACAAAGAAAATAGCAAGATGGGGCTTGCCTAAGCGCATAATGAGTAGTTTTTGTCCGAATTTGAGTCCGATAAGGATTGGTTCGAGTTGTTTGATTCAAGGACTTCTAAGATGACTTAAAGACATATAAGGAGGCTTATAAAAGGGGGAGATTTACAAGGATTAGAGGAAGTTTTTGGAAGATTTTCATTAGATTAGATTAGAGTAAATTAGATCAAAACCCTAGTTCTAATGAGTTTTGGAGATTGAAGCAACTTGGAGATCATTGAAGATTCAAAGTTGGAGCAAGGAGGGAGCGTTAAATCTACAGACAATAGATTTTATCTACTTATCTTCTTCTATCTTTGTCTTTAAATGTGTATTCAATTGTGGATTCTTAGTTTTAATTCAATAATCATGAACTAATTCTTTGTTTGAGATTAAAATGGATCTTATTGTGTAGTTCATTTTAATATGCTTCGTTATCAATTATTATGTTCAATTGTGAGGATTGTTTATTGTGATTTGGACTTAATTGTTTAATTGATTGGCCATCAATTATTGTGATAATCTATATGAACTCGAGAGATGAAGTATAGATTTAGATCTGATCGTGATAACATGTGTTCAGTATTTTGTTAGTAGCTTAAACTTGATGAGTGTTAAGGTAGAGATATGCTTGACACCGCATGTAATCGGATAGAGAACTTATTCTTAAACCTTCTTCAATTGTAATTCACATAGAGATATAGTGGGTTAGTTGATTAAGGTGTTTAACGGATTTCTATCTTAATTATGGATTAACGTTAATATGGGCATTATGCATCGAGATGTTATTTTATCTGCTTTAGTGTTCTTGATTATTAATTCGGGATAGAGAATAATTGATGAGAAGTGTGTTAACTTAAATGAAGCAATAAGTGAAGTTGTGATCTTAAATCTCCGTTATCTTAATTTAACTAGTGGAATTTAATAGTAGTTTAATTTATATAATTTGAAATTCATTCGTTTAAATAAGATTGAGTTGGTTACGGGTTAGTACTTGGTGATTTTTATTAAATAATTCTCTGTGGGAACGATACTCAACTTATCACTTTATTACTTGTTGACCACGAATACTTGCGTGTTGTGCGTAATTAGATTTTACCCAACAAGTTCTTGGCGCCGTTTCCAGGGAATTAGTTTAATATTTTTATACCAATATTAATTTTAATCAAATCAGTCTTAATTTAAACATTTTTATATTTAATTCTCTTCCTATATTTCTCTCTTTTCAGGTACCATGGATGACTTTGCGTATCAATGGCCATACACGAACATGACTCAACCAATGCATTTTCCGCAATGTCAGCACAGATTGAAGAACTTTCGAGGAAGTTGGACGTTGTCGCAGCCCAATGTAATCGAAGGATAGCAGTTCCTTGCAATTATTGTGCTGGTAATCATTCGAGTCATCGATGCATCGTTAGTTTTGGGCCGGGACAACATGGAGGTGAATACCTCAACGATTATACATATGCTAATTATCATCAAGTTTGGGGGTATCACCCGGATTCTTCATGGAGCTACAACTATCAAGACCAATACTCTACTCCAAATCCAACATACACGCCGGAATTCTCATATCAACCTCCATTAAAAGAAGAAAAGTCAAGGTTGGAGGAATTGTTGTCCAAGTTCATAGCATCAAATGACGAGAGGAGGATTAATCAAGAGTGGTCAATTAAGAATCAAGAGATATCAAGGCAAAATCTGCAGAACCAGGTGGATCAAATACTCAAAGCCTTGAACAACTGTCCTCAAAACAACTGGTGTTATGATGAGTATTCCGAGATTAATGAAGTGCTCGAGCCAAATCTACAACTAGATGAGCCATGAGATGTTGAAAAAGAGGAGACACGTGGGGATAATGAAAACAAGGCCGGTAAAGAACTAATTATGAGAACCAACGATGATGAGCCGATGTTATTTATGCCTCAAGTGCCTTCTCCATAAAGTTCAAGAATCCGGTTAGATTTGCAAAACCTTGTCCGATTGGTAGTCATATCATTGGCAATACTCCTTGTGATATAAAAGTGAGTACAACTTCGAAGCCATTGTGTGATGAGCTGGAGAAGATAGAAGAAGAGATTGTTGTGTCAGACAAGCCTCAATGCCAGAATCTATTCGCAGACACAATGGAGAAAACACCTAGATGTTGGACATTCTTGAATGTGATCTTATCTAAAGAAAGCATGCTAGGTGAATTTAATATACTGGCTATCACAAATGGGAACTTACCAAAAGCTACATTATTTCCGATGGATGGAGGGTTCCTCAACTTTCGAAGAGGAATTGGATATCATTGACCAGACAAATTTAAGCTGAAAGACTATAAATCAAGCGCTGACTGGGAGGCAACCTAGGAATTTTTATATTTATATGCTTAGTCTAGTTTATTTAGTAGATATGAATTAATTTGCTTATTAAGCTCTCTTATAATCTAATCCACGTTGTCTCTTCATTGCAGGTATTGGAGGTTCAATGGAGAAGAAAATGATCATCGCCGCCATCGCCACCATCAACTCACGCTTAGCTGATTACAGGGATGTTCTCTTCTACTTACCGCTATATTCTTATAATGAGGACATTGTAATTGCTAAGTTTGGGGGAGTTTAGATTACTTCATTATTGCTTGTTTAGTTTCATGTTAATGTTATGTTATTTTGCATATGTTGTTAATTTAGTTTAGGTTCTTTATAAAAAAAATTCAAATCAAAAATTCAAAAATAATAGTTAGTTACTATGTTCATCTTGCATGATTCCAGCTGTTAGATAGTTCAGTTTGTTTTAGCCAATGATGAGATTAGAATTGAGTAGACAAGTATAGTACTAATATTAGAGCTTTGATGTGATATCTTGTTAGGAATTGAATCTTTTTCTGTTTGAAACTGGTATAATAAGGATAGCACAGTAAAAACAACTTGTTGATTGATTGAGTTTAAATCAATACATAATGGGACTCTAAAGGATAATGCTAGTTTAAATGAAAGAATGACAAGAACAAGTAGTGATGGTTAAAGTTAAACAAGAACCTAAGTTTGGGGGAATATGTGAGATATATAAGCTATTGAAAAAAAAATGAGAAAAAAAAAGTATGAATAAACACTGTGGCGTGCTTGTCTAGTTTTGTGGCCTTTGTTACTTGAGTAAGTAAGCCCGAGGGGATTGTCTCTACACCTAGCGCCCTAAGATCTTAATGGTTTGGGAGTCATTGGTCGAAAGCTCGTTAAGGTAGCATTGAAAAACCTAAGGGAATAAGACATTGCATAGCTATGTGCATATAAACCAAAAAAAAACGAGAAATAAGAGCAAAAACCCACCGTAGATGAAAAATAAAGCATAAGTTTCCCATGTTGACCCTCAATATTGGTAATTATTTGATTTTAGTTGGATCTAGCTTGTTTTTGGATTTCTTGAGTTTACACTGTATGATGCCTTCAAAGAGACTTGTTATGTGTTAAATTTGATTTTATATCAGTTAACATTGTTGTGGAGCACACACACATTATACCAGTAATAATAGTTTAAGACTTTATGATTGACTAGGAAATTGTTGATTGGTTTTGATATGAAGTATTGTCGTGTTTGCTTGATTTCTCTAAGGCCGAGTGAATAGATTTGATTCTATCAATACTTCTGGATTCGTAAGCATATACATTAGTTGTATTTCATTGCATTGCATTGCATTGTGTTGTGCTGCTTGGGGACAAGCAACGGTTTAAGTTTGGGGGTATTTGATAAGTAGGTTTGATACCTACTTATCCGATATCATTTACTTGAATTAGTTGTTTATATTCATGTGTCTTAGTTACTTTTCATGCATTTTGTGTTTATTTTGTAGGTTATACGTTTGGAAGCGGTGTGAGCGACTATTGGTAAAGAAAAGTAAGGAAAATGCAAAGAAAAGTAATCCGGACATCATATGGGCTTTCATGTTCATTTCATGTTCTTCGCTTAGAACTTGGACTATATTGTATAGAGTCTTCTTATCTTTCCGGAACATCTTGAATCATTCCAATCGGAGTTCGGATGCAAGAGTTATGACATTTGTACCAACGGACGTTGAATTTCGCTGTTTTGGGTGGTCATTTGCATAGCAGTCCCTTCCAATCCAATTTCGACCTTCATCCGGCCAGAATTTCTCAATCCTCAAAGAATGAAAGTTGTAGAGCTCGTCCATATCTTCGATTTGATAGGTGGCATGCCTCGTAACTCTTCCCGGATCAAACGTTATGACCATTTTACCAGAGGACGTTGCAGCAGAAAAATAATTGGCAACTTACTAGCAAGTCGAGGCTTGCTATTTACAAGGCAAATAGCAAGTTGGGGCTTGCCTATGCGCAGAATGAGTAGTTTTTGTCCGAATTTGAGTCTGATAAGGATTGGTTCGAGTTGTTTGATTCAAGGACTTCCAAGAGGACTTAAAGACATATAAGGAGGCTTATAAAAGGAGGAGATTTACAAGGATTAGAGGAAGTTTTTGGAAGAATTCCATTAGATTATATTAGAGTAAATTAGATCAAAACCCTAGTTCTAATGAGTTTTGGAGATTAAAGCAACTTAGAGACCATTGAAGATTCAAAGTAGGAGCAAGGAAGGAGCGTCAAATCTAAAGACAATAGATTTTATCTTCTTATCTTCTTCTATCTTTGTCTTTTAATGTGTATTCAATTGTGGATTCATAGTTTTAATTCAATAATCATGAAATAATTCTTTGTTTGAGATTACAATGGATCTTATTGTGTAGTTCATTTTAATATGCTTCGTTATCAATTATTATGTTCTATTGTGAGGATTGTCTATTGTGATTTGGACTTAATTGTTTAATTGATTGGCCATCAATTTCCGTGATAATCTATATGAACTCAAGAGATGAAGTATAGATTTAGATCTTATAGTGATAGCATATGTTCAGGATTTTGTTAGTAGCTTAAACTTGATGAGTGTTAAGGTAGAGATATGCTTGACACCGCATGTAATCGGATAGAGAACTTATTCTTAAACCTTCTTCAATTGTAATTCACATAGAGATATAGTGGGTTAGTTGATTAAGGTGTTTAACGGATTTCTATCTTAATTATGGATTGACGTTAATATGGGTATTATGCATCGAGAGGTGGTTTTATCTTCTTTAGTGTTCTTGATTAACAATTCAGGATAAAGAATAATTGATGAGAAGTGTGTTAACTTAAATGAAGCAATAAGTGAAGTTGTGATCTTAAATCTCCGTTATCTTAATTTAACTAGTGGAATTTAATAGTAGTTTAATTTATATAATTTGAAATTCATTCGTTTAAATAAGATTGAGTTGGTTACGGGTTAGTACTTGGTGATTTTTATTAAAAATTCTTCGGGAACGATACTCAACTTATCACTTTATTACTTGTTGACCACGTATACTTGCGTGTTGTGCGTAATTAGATTTTACCCAACAATTAACTCGTAACTTTTGGTTTCAACATTGTGATTACCATATGTTATTATGTCTTATAACATGTTTTAGGTTTCTCTACAATCATTAAAATAAGTTAAGTTAATATTTCTCAAATAATACTATTAATAAACTCATTATCGGGTCTAATCGACTACTAAGCTGGCAGCGGCATATATAGTTACCTTAGAATCCGGCGTTCACAGTAGAAGGCGCCTGCTTAGCGCTCAAGGACGCTGCGCTTCAAAGCACTTAAGAATCGATTTTTACGTGCAACACTTAATTCGACTCATTTCTAGGCCAAAAATTCCAATTTCATGTAACATGAACAAACCCACACACTACAAACTTAACTAAAGCCTTATAGCATATACAATCAAGCATTTTAACACCTAAAACATCATAACAACCACATTTAGAGGATTAAAAACCGTATTTTTACTAGTTTCTCTATTTTCAACACATTTAACGAATTGATTCACCAAATCCTTGTTTCGTAACCAAATTAAGCCATTATACATGCATTATTTTCGTTTCTTGACATATTAACACCATCCACAACCAATTTACAAACTACCATATAATTCAAACATAAATTATAACTTGAAAATTAACTTTATAGTACATATTCAACCAAAACTAACTTTTCTTCTTAAACATGATTACACATGAATTTGATACTCCAAAATCATTTGAAAACAACATATAACATATTATAATCCATCTTCAACCCAAATATCAACTACTCTAACAAATCTTCAACCCAATTTCCCCTTTTTCCCAAGAAAACTCAAGAACATAGAACATGATTTTTTTTCATAAATTTGACCAATAAAGATTACTTATATATGATGATTATCAGATTATATACTCCTATCATCAACAACAATCCACAAAACTCAATTATAGAGAATAAATATTGAAAATCAAAACTAGAATTTAGGAATAGATTACCTTGAATTCCTTGTTTTCACTAGCAACAATGATAGCAAGTTATCCCTTGATTCCAATTCACAGAGAACCCTAAATTTTCTCTCTAGCTCTCTCTCAATTCTCACTGTGTTTCTCTCTTCCTCTCCAACTCTTTGTACTTAGCCTTAGAAATACTACGCGTAATATAAATTGGCCTTGGTCTCTATCCCATGTACGTCAGGTAAGAAATTCCAATAGGTTGCGTCGGTTGAATTAAGCCAAAGGCCACAAGGCCTTGTTTGGCTACACACTAAAACCCTCCCCTTTTAATTTATTTTTTAACCCTTATATTATATAGTTCCTTATGTCACACTTTAATTTAAATAACTTATGCCCTTATCATTATAATTATAATTTCCATTATAAATATTTTTATACTAAACAAATTATTACACACATAATTTAATTATTAAATTAAACTAGAACATTATTTTATTTTATTTAATTATTTTCTTAAATATTAAGCAATTTATTTAATTTAATGAAATTAAACAATTCATTTAATTTAATTATTTCATTAAATTAAATCTTCAAATAATAAAATTACCATTCAAGAATTTAGTTAACATAAATTAAATAAAATATTTATTTAATTCAATGAATATTTAAATTTAATTACAAAATTTCTTGATCGTTACATCCTTCCTTCCTTAAAAGGATCATGTCCCCACAATCACTACTCAAGTCCCCAGAATCACTACTCGATAAATTCATTCGTCACATTCTTCCCTCCTTAACAAGATTCTATCCCCATAATCACTATACAAGATCAAGAAAATAACTGAGGATAATTTCTCATCATAACATCTTCAAGTTCCAACGTAGCTTCTTCAGCATTGTGATTTCTCCATATTACCTTAACAGAAGGTATCACTTTATTTCTTAGTACTTGCTCTTTCCTGTCGATAATTTGAACAGGGACTTCTTTATATGACAAGTCTTTCTCAAACTGTAATGACTCATATTCTATAACATGCTTGTAATCAAGCTTATATGACCTCAATACCGAAACATAGAAAATATTATGAATATGTTCTAATTCTGGAGGTTAAGATACCTCATACACCACTTCCCCAACTCATCGTAGGACTTCAAAAGGTCCTATAAACCTAGGGCTCAGTTTTCCTTTTTTACCAAATCGAATTTTCCCTTTCCATGGAGACACTTTCAAGAAAACAAAACTACCGACATCGAATTCTCAATTTAGTCGGTGTTGATTGTTATACTTTTTATGTCTATCTTGTGCAGCTATCAATCTTGTCTGAATCACCTTGATGATCTCGATAGTTTATTGTACCAACTCTGGACCCAATAGCTGACGTTCACCTACCTCGTCCCAGCATAACGGAGTTTTGCATTTCCTGACGTATAACGCTTTGTAAGGCGGCATGCCAATACTCGCGTGATAACTATTATTATCAGCAAATTAAACCAACAATAAATGGTTATCCTAATTTCCTTTGAAATCCATAATACATGCTTTGAGCATATCCTCTAGTGTCTGGATGGTTCTCTCACTCTATCCATTGATTTGAGGATGATAAGTTGTGCTCATTCTCAATTGCGTTCCCAAGCATTCTTGTAGTCGTTTCCATAAATTTGTCGTGAACGTGGATCTCTGTCTGATACAATGGACACTAGAACACTGTGTCTAGAAACAATTTCTTTCACGTACTATTTTACCAACCGATCTAGGTCAAATATAATCTTGATTGGCAAAAAGTGTGCTAATTTTGCCAATCGATCAACAATCACCCAGATTGCATCATAACCTTGGTGAGTCATTGGAAGACCTACCACAAAAACCATTGTGATATGCCCCCATTTCCATTCTGGTACCTCCAATGGTTGTAACAATCCGCTTGGCCTTTGATGTTAAGCTTTATCTTTCTAACACATTAAGCATTTCGCCACAGACTCAGCCACGTCCTTTTTCATATTCGGCCACCAGAAATGATGTCTGAGATCCTGGTACATTTTCACACTTTCAGGGTGAATCGAATATCGCGAGTTATGGGACTCTCTTAAAATTTCCTCTTTAATTTCTGGTATAGGCGGAACCCAAATTCTCTTTTTGAATCAAAGTAACCCTTCTGAATAAACTTTAAATCCGTCTTCCTCGCCTTTGGACACTTTCTGTCTTATCTTTTCACAATTTTCATCCTGAAGTTGTGCGTTCTTCACTTTATCTACCAATATTGAACTGCTTCCTATCTGGAATAATTTTTCATCTGATTCTGTCAGATATTTAACTTTGAACTCCATTTTTACCATTTCTGATACAAGCTTCTCCTGAGTAGTCAACATCATTAATTTCTCCCATCCTTTTCTACTTAAGGCATCAGCGACAACATTTTCCTTTTCGGGATGATAGAAAATCTCGCAGTCATAGTCTATAATCAACTCCAACCATCTTCTCTGTCTCATATTCAAATCTTTCTGTGTAAAGATATACATCAAACCTTTATGGTCTGTATATATCTCACACCTCTCTCCATAAAGATAATGTCTCCAAATTTTCAAAGTAAACACCACCGCAGCCAATTCCAAGTCATGAGTCGGATACCCTTTCTCATAATCTTTCAATTATCGCGATGCATACGCAATAACTCTGCCGTTCTGTGAAGCCCCCAAACCCGGGTATCTTCCAACTCGACATATAGTGCTACATGGTGCTACATTTCACACATACATTCAATTGAAATGCCTCAAAAGAACGAATATGTCTTACATATATTCCAAACAATATTACCATTCCCCAGGTTCTTAATAACCATTACATTCGTTCTTGTCATAATGTCAAATAATATCAACATTCAACCTATACTATTACAAAAGCAATCTATAGGTTTGCCTTAGCCTTCCCTTTATCTTTTCTGGATCCTTCGGTCCGTTCGGTCTTAGCTGCATTCATATGGTTCAAGCAAGAGTGAGCATAACTAGCTCAGCAAGTATGACAATTCCTTTTAAACAACATGCTTGAATCATACAAATCATATATCTTCAATAACTGAACAATAGTTTTGAAGTACTATCGATAATTCAAAATAGCACTTCTCTTTTCTTTATAACGTTTTACAATGAACAACATTCAGTAAAACATTAATTCCGGTGCAAGACCTTGAAATTTTCATACTTTCTTTGAAAAGGACAACCCGACACTAAGTTTGTAAGTCTGACATTACTTACGAGCACGTCTAGGTGATCAGCCTATAGTACTCTATGTTGTACAACACTACTTTCTTTAAAAGTATGTACGTTTAAGTTGTGGCAACCTCACGTGTCTGTCATTTGACGACAAAACATTTGTTTAGCATACTCAGTCTTCATTTGAAAACCATACCAACATAGTTTGGCAAAACTTGACAATAGTTCAATAGATTATAAGAAATCCAAAGAAACATCTTAAGTCTAGCCAAAGGAATTGGCTTCGACTTCATCATACATCAATTCATGCATAAGAGACATGAATCACAAAGCTTGTCCAGATTGAACATAGACAAGGGTTAGAACACTTACCTTTAGCGTCTGCTACAGTATAATTACTTTCCCTTTGAGTCTTTAAGAATTCTACAACACATGATCACATAATGTACCACATTAGGTCATATATAATCAAGTATGTTTACTACTATATCTTACCCTTCTTCTCAATCTAATCATGCCTTAGATTGTTTATCATTGGTTCCGGCTTGTCATTATGTTTTACATCGTTCTTACGTTCACGTTCGAGTAATTTATCTTCAACCTTTAGTATATTACTTAAGGTTTATAACATCCTAATTGATGTTACATTAAGTTAATTAAGGATATGAATGTCCATTAATCAATTACCTCTTTCCTTTTATATTCAAAGACATTCATTTCTAGGTCTTGCCTAGTGTTGGCACTGTGGCGCTATCTTCTACTCTATAAGTCGTCTTGCATGTGCCACTCTTCAAATGGCTTTCACTTTCGGTCCGTGTACATGGCCAACTCTAGTTCAAAAAGTTGCACAAGGCTACGTAAACTCCGAAGAGCTCATGGGCATGGCTCGGCGCTACAACCCCACCTATTTAGCCTTGGACTGGTGTCGCGATGCCAGTTCTGTGCACCAAATAGTTTGACAGATTTCTTTACAGAGTGAACTTCCCGGACTTATAATTTGATCAATTTAAGTCCGAATTGGCTCATTTAAAAGCCATTAGCTCACAAATCACATACTCGAAGTGTTAATGCAAGAATTTTACATTTTCAAATCCGTTAACTCGAAATTCACCTTTGAATTCATTTTTAACAAAAATGATAAACGTTCGTGAACGTTCAACGCTCGTTTCTTCGTTCTAAGTCAGAATTTGGTCATTTTTGAGTTTGCAACTCTATAATACCAAATAAGACTTACCCCCATCAAAAACTAACATTTCTGAGTTCAATGTCAAAATTTAACTTCCATTCCGAGAATTTCACGATTTCGACGATTATCGTCTAAACTCGTGAATTTCGCCATAACTTCGTTACTTGCGATTTTTAAACCATTTCAAATGGATTCATTCCATCATACTAATATCTTAACCAACATATTTCATTACATCATATACATGATAAGTTCTTACTTGTTCTTCATGAGTTTATAACTTATAAAAGTATAAATTACTTATTCATGGCTTATTAAGGCTTAAGTCCTTTGATTAGTCATTCTCATCACTTTTTAACATACATACTCCACTAATCAACACTTCTCTATCAAACTAAAATTGAAGAGATGGAAGATTAATGATATAGGATTCTTACCCTTGAAGATCACTTGGTTCTTCTTCTTTTCTACTTGGATTATCAAAGTCTAGCTTTTCTAGCTTTTTCTCTCTAACAAATAAGCACTTAAATGTTTGTTGGTGGAAATATAACAAGTAAATAATGATCTAAGAAGCTTCCTATTTATAGGATTGGCAAAGTTAGGGTATAATGGACATTTAGGCCATCCACCTCCTTAACCACCTCCTTACTATTCATCACTTGGTGATCAAGTTTACTTGGGCACCAAGATCAACCATGTGCTAATGAGGCCAACATGGGTTGCCCTATGGGTCATCTTTATCCATTGGATCGATCCACAGATCCGGTTCTTACTTTGGGCTTTTAGTTTAATTAACTTAACTTATACTTTGGGCTTGCATTTAACAAACATTTGGGCTTTAACATTAATTATCATTGGGCTTTATCATAATTCCAATTGGACTTTACAACTTCCTACACAATCCTACAATTCCATTACATATGGCTTAAAGCCTTAGAACGTATTGTCTACGTATTAATCTCGTATTCCAACTCGTATACTTATTCATCATATTAGACTTACCATCATTCATACATACCTGTATAATACCTCGTCTCATACTCGTATTCATTACCTCGTACAATACTTACGTATCATACGATATCATCGTTTAACTCCTTAACGCTTTATTTTCCTTAACGTTCTCAAATTTAGTTCGCAAGCAAAAAACTGTGTTTGCCATACATGAATTATAATTACATAATCCATCTCACCTCGATATTCTATCGTTACGTATTTATCGGAATTTCAAAAATAATTCTCGAGCAGAAATTAGTGAATAGTGTTTTTCGAAAAAAAAATCGAAAAACTTTTATTTTCGTCTTGGAAATTTAAACAATTTAATTCCTTCACGTAGTCAAAATACTACGGCATTCCAACATATCTAGGTTATAGATTGACATTCATCTTGCTAACACATAATAATAACATATAATATAATTTTATTCATTATTTAATTAAATAAAATTATTTTACAATAAATCCAAATTTCTCGGTCGTTACACGTTCTGCATAAGCACACATCCTAGTCCTTTATGTGATGCGTCACTATATACCACAAAATTCCCTGTAACATCAGGCAATGACAACATAAGGAACTCAATCACTTCTTTAATTCTCAAAAACTCTCCTCACACTTCTCCGTCCAGACAAAGTTAACTGTTTTCCTAGTTAAATTCGTCAACGGAGTTGCGATCTTAGAAAAATATTGAATAAAACTCCTATAGTAACCTGCCAATCCCAAGAAACTTCTTACTTCTGACGGTCTCTTCGGCTGATCCCAATTTATTACAGCTTCAACCTTAGATGGATCTACCGAAATTCTGTCTTTATCAATAACATGCCCAAGAAACTGTACACGTTTCAACCAAAACACACATTTTGAGAATTTAGCGTACAACTTATCTCTCCTCGATGTCTCCAATGTCACTCTTAAGTGTTCAACATGTTCCTCCTTGGTCTTGGAATACACCATTACATCATCAATAAACACCACCACAAATTTATTTAAGAATGGTTTAAACAACTTGTTCATCAAATCCATGAAACTGTAGGTGCATTGGTTAAACCAAATGACATAACTAGAAACTCGTAATGACCATACCAAGTTCTGAATGCTGTCTTTGGTACATCTTCTGGCCTCACCTTCTGCTGATGATAACCACTCCTCAAGTCTATCTTTGAGAAATACCTCGCTCCTTTCAGTTGATCGAATAGGTCATCGATTCTTGGTAACAGATACATATTTTTAATCGTGACCTTATTCAATTCTCGGTAATCAATGCAGAGCCGCATCGATCCATTTTCTTCTTAACAAACAACATCGGCGCTCCCCATGGAGATACACTCGGCTGAATGTACTTCTTGTTGAGTAATTCTTGCAATTACACCATCAACTCTTTCATTTCTACTAGGGCCATTCTGTATGGGGATTTTAATATTAGGGCCGTTCCTGGCACCAAATCAATCACGAACTCAATCTCTTTATCCGGCGGTAATCCAGGCAAATTATCTGGAAATACGTCTGCAAAGTTTCTAATAATCGGTATCTCCTCTAACTTTGCACTCTTCTTTTGATTATCAACTATGTAGGCTAAATATCCTACACACCCTTGTCTCAACAACTTCTTGGCTTACATCACCGTCAGACAACTTGTTTGTCGAGGTGACTTGCTGCCATTAAATACCACCTTTGATGGAGTCATAAGGTTAACACATTTCTTTTGGCAATCGATTACCAATATGACATCGAATTCCCCAAGTTTAATTGGTATCAAATCTACCATCATCTCGTGACCCTTTATAACCACTCTACAATTCTTATATATAAACCTAACAGGAATCACTTCCCTATTCGCAATTTCTATTCTTAAAAGGAAATTTAATTCTTCCTGAGGCAAATATAAGTTCTGAGTAAAATCATTGGATATAAATGAACAATTAGCACCTGAATCAAATAGCACATAAGCATTAATAACAGTAATCAGAATGATACCTGACACAACATCCTTTGACTGCACAACATTTTGCACGGTCATATTAAAAGTCCTCGCAGTAGGTCGGCTTGATTGTGCTGGTCTAGTGATAGTTAAAGTACCACCACCATTGTTTCCCTTTCCTCCACTTGCATGTCGAGCTGTCTCTTTAGGGCAATCACGAGCCATGTGATCCTTTGAACCGCAGGTAAAACATACTTCTTTCTTCGGGCTAAACTGAAATAGACCCTCTTACCCTTCAAACACACCCCAGTGTGTTTCTTCTCACAAGTAGCAGAAGCTTCAAACTTCTTCTTTGGCTGACTTCCTTATTGTCCTCCCGTATTTGAGTTTTCATTCCATTTCCTCTTCTGAATGTTACCACCACTATTGCTTCCACCAGTCTTGTTTTCATTCTCATTCTTCCTTTTCTTTTATTCTTGGTTATACTTGGTTAAGGCATCGCTTCCACCTTCCGCGATAATTGTCTTTTTTAATACAGCCGCAAACGTGTTTAACTGAAACATTGAAACCTTGCTATAAAGCCAGGGCTTGAACCCTTGTTCGAACCTTCTCGCCTTACGCTCATCGGTATTGACTTGGTATGGAGCAAACCTTGCCAGCTCATTAAACTTTGCAGCATACTCCGGTACAGTCATGGTTCCTTGCTTCAATTCTAAGAATTGAACTTCCATCTGATTCCGAGAGCTTGTTGGGAAATACATCTTAAAAAACATTTCTTTAAACCTATCCCATGCTATTATTCCCTGTCCCCCACGAATCGTATTCGTCTACCACCAATAGCTAGCTTCAGACTTCAACATGAACATTGCAAAAGCGGTCTTCTGATCCTCGTTGACTCTGGCAACGTCAAACACCTTCTCCATTTCCATGATCCAGTTTTGGGTTTCAACTGGATTCATAGACCCTTGAAACTCCGGCGGTCCAACCGCTTCGAAGTCCTTGAAGGTCATGGCAATATGGTGAGGAAGTACAACAAAGTAGCAGAAAATAGTAGAGTGCAGGACAGTACCCCTGCTGGGGCGGGCCATATTACAAAGCAAACCACGGTCGGGGTGGGGGTGTACACATGTCAAAGACTTAACACCCCGTCGGGGTGGGGGTTCCCAAGCCTAATTAGCCCGCCGGGGCGGGGGTATGTGAAAGTAGTATGCACACAAGCCAATCATGTTTCATGATAAATCATATACTTTGTAACAGTCTTATTCATTTATTAATAAAAGTATTAATTTATTAAAGGCTTTTAATTATCTACATGATGTTGTTTTATAATATATAATAAACCCATAGTTTTAAGCAATGCTTTTAGAATAATGATGATGATCATTCTAATGAGATCTAAATTCTTAGAAAGCTTAAAACTAAAATAGTTTTCAATCGTTGGATTACTAAATTAGGGATTAGTGAATCCGGATAGATTGGTACATATGTTGCTTGCTTATTGGATGAGGATGATTGATCTCATGATCACTTGTGTGGAGACACTAAAGCAAGTATGTAGGTGCTTATTAGAGAATAAGTTCACTAAACGTGGCTCGCTAAGGAATACCTAATGGAGTTTTACTTGCCTGTAAATAGGAATTCCTGTAGTGATAGTAGTACAAGCGATCCTTGGACTTGAGATCATCATAGTATCTTGTGTATGATGAGTTATACTTTGACTTATTACTTAAGACCCTTAGGGTATATCAAAGGGTATGCTTGGGTATAATAAGTTATATATGGAGATAATGTATGATCAATAAAGAATCAACCGCTTCTAGTAAAAGAAGAGAAATGTCCTATGTGATTCGATAAATGAAAACTCAGTAGTCCTTGGCCAAGGCAGAATGAAATTAGAAAGGAGTTTCTAATTTGCATTATTTGGAGTTGTGCATTTAAGAGTCGAAATGCATATAATTAAATAAAATAAGACTTGACAGTAATTCCATGTCTTATATTTAATTAGGACATTGTATGGTGGAAGGATTGAATTGTACGGTAACTATTTACTCAAAGGTTCTTTTATGATTAATGTTAAAATCTATATTATCTGGAAAGTCGTTAATCGCTATGGAGGCTTATCCCTATTATAGAATAAATATTATTTATCTAAATATAATAGTTTAATTTATTTATTTAAATAAGATTAGAATTGTTCTAATTGATTGATTCACAACTGGTTTAATATGGAGAACCTAAAGGGTCACACCATAAAAGGAAGAATAATTATTTAAGAAGTTAATGGCATAATCATAATAATAAGTTAAGTATATTTAATTTAATCTATAGTGATAGAATAAATTAAATAACTTAATATTTATTATTTAATATTTTGGAAATATTAAATATAAATTAATAAGAGGAGTCTTATTATTATTATTACTATTATTATTATTTAATTCCTAAAAGAGTTTGGGAATTAATTAATAAAAGTACTCTCTATATATTCCTAATAAGATTAAGAGGTTAAATTAATTAAAAGATTTTAATTAATTATCCCTAATAAGATTAGGGAGCTTAATTAATTAAAGGAATTTATTTAATTAAATAATACCCTATTTTCTAACTAGATTAGAAGGGTTAACTGATATCTTTATAATAGGAGTCTTATATCAGATATAAAAAATATACGTGATTTCAATTGTTGGAGAGTACGCACTTTTTTTATAGAGATAGAAAACTAGGGTTTAGCCAACCACCCTTCTTCTTGAATATTTTTTCTTCATTGGTAGATCACCTCTAGAGGCCAAACACTTGGGAGGCTAACGTTGATCAAAGGAAGGAACCAAACCCGGTGGATTCAAGTTGAACGCGAAAAAGATTGGAGGTTAACTTGTAACTGAGGAAGCTCGAATCTTCAAAGGTATGATTCTTGTTCTTCTTATTTTCGTTTAATTAATAATTTTGCATAAAGGGTGATCCGAGTATATGGTTTGTAAAATTTTAAAACTATGATTTTCCATGCTTCTGCTTATTTTGTGCAATTTGATTGTGTTCATGAATATTACAAACCTAACAGTGACATCAGAGCTAAACCTTTATGCGAATTATTAGTTGTTCATATTTGATATATGTTTAGAATAATTTAATTGGGCATAATTTTGTTGTATAAAATTTATTTATAAAAAAAAGAAAAGAAAAGAAAAGGAAAATTGTTTTGAAAAATCAAAATTTCGTGATTCGCGTGGCCACCCTCTTGCACATGATCCGTACGTTACTATATATATATGATATGATTCTTATATATATATATATATGGGAAATGATCCATAGCAAATATTTGCTATGGATGAATATTGGGTAAATAGCATAATAGTTGTCCATTCCAATAATCAAGCGCTGGGATTAAAAAATTAAACACGCCTTCCGCCAGACGAAGTAGCGTAGGATGAAAATTTTTAAAACCCCTCTGCTAGTTCGTCTACCGGAGCTAATTTTTTTTTCAAATCCACGTAAATTAACAAAACCATGCTTCTAGTCATTTTTTTGTCCACCCAAGGAAGGGGCAGACCCATCTGTACCTCCATCAACCACTTTTTGTTTTTTTCGAGGAGACAAGGACCCAGCGGAAGCATCAGAGGCTTGGTGTGAATGCGATTGCAATTGTTTATCCTCGTCCACTGGTAGGGACTCGGGGGTTATTAGAGAACATCCCGGCTTTTGCTATAAAAAAATAAAAAAAATAATCACTACCAAAAAAAATAAAAAAATAATGAAAAAATAATAAAATAATGAAAAAATAATCTTCCTCCTGACTTTCTTCTCAATCTTAATTCATTTTTTATTTTATTTTTTATATTTTTTCATTATTTTTATTTTATTGTTATTGTTATTTTATTTTTTCATTATTTATTTTATATTTTTTCATTATTTTTTATCACAAAGATATCCCAAGTCTCAGATAAAGGTGATTAGTATTCAGACTTCAGCCTTGGAGTCATGTAATTATTATTATTATTTTTTTAGATAAAGGTGATTTGTTGATTTGCTAGTCATGTAATTATAATTATTATTTTTGTCATATCAGTATGACAATAGGCTGAAGTCTTGTAATTATTATTATTATTTTTTCAGATAAAGGTGATTTGTTGATTTGCTAGTCATGTAATTATTATTATTATTATTGTCATATCAGTATGACAATCCATTGATTAGCCTAGTCAAGTCATTAACTGCCAAATAAATTCGTGAAAAAATTCAAATTCCAGATTTAACTAATCTGGAGGGTTTTAAAATTTTCATCCTCTGCTACTTCGTTTGGCGGAAGGTGTATTTAATTTTTTAATCCCAGCGCTTGATTTTTGGAATAGACAGCTATGATGTTATTTGCCCAATATTCATCCATAGCAAATATTTGCTATGGATCATTTCCCTATATATATATATATATATATATATATATGATCTTGTTTATTATATAACGTTATAATATATAGATATATAATATCTCGTATTTGTATTATAATAGTCATATTATATATATATATATATATATATATATATATATATATATATATATATATATATATATATATATATATATATATATATATATATATGATGCTACTTATTACATTATATTATATATTAGTAATAGTTAACATTGAATTGTTTTGATTATTCAAATAAAAATAAAAAGTTTATTTTAATTTTAAAATTAGATTTCATGCTAACTAATTAGAGTTGGAATTAGATTCCATGATAACTAATTGGAGTTGAAATTGGATTACATGTTTCCTTAAATACATGAGTTTATTTAGATATGAAATATGATTTCATATTATTCAAAATAAAAGAGTTTATTTGTGAATAGGAAAGAGAATCTGTATTTTCTTAAATAAAGGAGTTTATTTAGATATGAAATATGATTTCATATTATTCAAAATAAAGGAGTTTATTTATGAATATGAAAGAGAATCCGTGTTTCCTTTAATAAAAGAGTTTTTTTACTTGGAATGGATTCCATAATTAATTAAAATAAATGAGTTTATTTTGATTAAAGATTTTGATTAAAATAAAATAGTTTATTTTATTCAAAATTGGATAAATTAAAATAAAAGATATTTATTTTGATTTAAATTTGGATTAAAATAAAGGAGTTTATTTTGATTCAAAATTAGATTTTATTCTAACTAAATTTACCAATTAAATGATATCAATATATATATTGAATGTTTATTATTCATGAGATGAATGTTATTTATTGATGCATATGGTGATGTGTATGATAATAAATGAGATTAATTATGGACTATTGACCAATGTTATTGGATTTTATTTTAGTTGGATGAATGAATGTATGAGTTTTATTTAATGGGGTCTACGCACCTCGTCTTTTCTAATTTTTCTTAATGTAAATTCTAACTCCTTCCTATGTACTTCCCCTTGACTACTGATCAAGGTTTCTATTTATTTTAAATAGTTTTGTAGTAGGAATAGTTAGAATTAATTTTGAAGAATTAGAGATCAAGGACCAAGGAGCGTTTGAAGACCCGTTTGTAATGGAGCCCGGGTTTAAATGTAATAGTTATATTTAAATATTAATTCTTGCACCCCCTAGGGTTTGACCTTTTGGTTCACTTGGTGGCTTTAGTGAACCAAACTAGAATAAAGTCAATAATCAATTCAGGTAGAATATAGTATACTATATGTGCATGCTTATATATATATATATATATATATGTGTGTGTGTGTGTGTGTGCATGCGCGCTAAACAAGATGAGACAAATTAATAACAAACCCCTCAAATATTTTATATTAAGTTGTAACGTTCAAAGATATTTGGAATATTGAACGTCGCCTTCTAGCATGATAGAAACAATAGAGTATTGAATATTTAATATAAGTTTGTTGTGCACACACAAGGCAAGTATTAAATATTTAAGATATTTTTATTACATATGATGTTTATAAGGAATTGAACATTACTGCTTTGTTGTGCACACATAAGGGCTGTAGTTTTCTCTTCACTTATATGGAAATGTTGGGTCTTACTTAACTTAAATCATTTTAGTTCGGATGTGCACACACTTGACCATTATGATTTAAGAGGCAAA
The DNA here is from genome assembly GCA_020205605.1 of Panax ginseng. Lineage (NCBI taxonomy): Eukaryota > Viridiplantae > Streptophyta > Magnoliopsida > Apiales > Araliaceae > Panax > Panax ginseng. Next base: position 33,149,775 of record CM035129.1, on the reverse strand, counting down.
ATACAAGGAGTAGCATAGTTGATGTAGTTGACAAGAGTTGTCTACCTATTTATTTATTTATAGTTTGTTGTGCACACACAAGGCTATATACATTTGAAATGAGATCCTTATTCTCACTAGCATATCTTTAATTAGATTTTGCGGAACTATATAAGTGAGAGTAATATAGTTAGATGAAAATAATGGGCGATACCAATTTAAAACAAGACATAATTTATTTTGGTAATTAATAAAAGAATGTATGATAAAATGTTATTACAAATTTATTTACAGAATTTTACTGTGATAACCTGAGAATTTATACGATTAATAAAATCTTAATTGATTAAATAAATGTTGAATAATAAGACCTAGTGTGACGCCCCCAAATCCGGGTATCTTACATCCCGACAGATGATGCTACACGGTACTACCATTCACACACATATTCAATTGAAAAGCCTCAATAGAGAGAATATGTCTTCTATATATACTCAAAATAATATTAACATTCCCCCAGGTTCTTTATAACCATTACATTTGTTCTTGTCATAATATCAAATATATTACAGTCATTCACCCTATACTATTATATAAGTATTCTACGGGTTCATCTTCGTCTTGCCCTTATCCTTGTCGGAGCCTTTGGTCCATTCGATCTTAGCTGTATTCATATGGTTCAAGCAAGAGTGAGCATAACTAGCTCAGCAAGTACAACAATTCTAATAAACAACATGCTTGAAACATAAGAATCGTATATCTTCAATAATTGAACAATAGTTACGAAATACTATCGATAATTCAAAATAGCACTTCCTTTCCTTCAAAACGTTTTACAACAACAATATTCAGTAAAACATTAATTCTGGTCCAAGACCTTGAGCATTTCATAAGTTCTTTTGAAAAGGACATCCCGACACTAAGTCTGTAAGTCCGACATTTCTTACGAGCACGTCTAGGTGATCAGCCTATAGTATTCTATGTTGATCAACACTACATTCATTAAACGTATGTACGTTTAAGTTGTGGCAACCTCACGTGCCTATAGTTTGACGACAAAACATTTTTAGCATACTCAGTCTTCATTTGAAAACCATATCAATATAACTTGGTAAATATTGACCATGCTTTGATAGAAACATAATATAAGTCTAGCCGAAAGAGTTGGCTTGGACTTCATTATACAATACTTCATGTGTAAGAATACATGAATTACAAAGCTTGTCCAGATTGAACTGGAACAAGGGTTAGAATACTTGCCTTCAGCGTCTGCTACAGTTATAACACGTTCACGTTTAAGTATTTAAGTCCCTACAGTAAATGATAAGATCACATAACACATTAGGTCATGAATGAACATACATGGTTCCTAATGAATCTTACCCTACTTCTCAATCTAATTATGACTTAGATTTGTTATTATTGGTTCCGGGTTTTTGTTACATCATTCTTACCTTTACATTACGTTCATGTTTAATTACTTATCTTCAACGTTTAGGTAACATAATTAAGGTTTAACAATACCTTACAATGCTTCATTAAGTTCCTTAGTTCATTGTAAATTAATTACCATTCATGCTATACTTGTAAACTTCCTTCTCTGTCAAAACCCTAGGTCAAGGTACTGTGGCACCACCCCTTTCTTCAGGTTCAGGCTGACGATACATACGCCATCAACTGTAAGGCAGAGGATCGGACAGTCATGCCACATGAGTCCCAGCTTTTTATATGTTGCTTTACAAGCATGAAAGTTTAGTAGGAATGTGCACTGTATATGGCGTTGCAGCGCCACCAATATACCTTGGGTTGGCGCCGCGGTGCCAACTCTCTGCACCAGACAACTTTGACAGAATTTCAACTTTGTGAGATTTTCGGGCTCGTAACTTCTTCGTTATAAGTCTGAATTGGCTCATTCAAGAGCCTACGGTTCACAAATTATATACTCTTCGCGATTATGCAAGAATTTTATCTATTTGACTTTGTTTACTCAAAATTCACCTATTGGTTCATTTTTAACAAAAACGGTAAACGTTCGTGAACGTTCAGCGCTCGTTTCTTCGTTCTAAGTCGGAATCCGGTCATTTTTGAGTCCGCAACTCTATAATGCCAAATATGACTTATCTCCATCGAAAAAAAATGTTTCCGAGTTCAAACACAAAATTCGACTTCCATTCCGAGAATTTCACGAATTCGACGATTATCGTCCAATCATGTGAATTCTGGCGAAACTTCGTTAATAACAATTTGCTCATCATTCTAAATGGATTCTAACCATCATATGAACATTCCAAACTACATATTACATCAACTTATTTTCAAGCAATGTTTTAGCTTATTCTTTATAAATTCATGACTTAATAATTTATAAACTACAAGTTTTCATTCCTTATGACTTATTATAGATTTAAGTCCTTTAATCAATATTCTCACATCCTATCAAACATACTAAGTTCATATGGAAAACCTATGACAAGTTCATTATAAGTTCTTCATAAGTTTATAACTTATTTAGGTTCAAGTTACTTATTCACGACTTATTCGGCTTAAGTCCATTAATTATTCAATTCTTACATGTTCTTAGCATTCATGGTCATCACTTCTCTATCAAGCTATCATGGTAGAGATAGAAGAATATAGGACAAGAGTCTTACCATTGATGAACTAGTCTTCTTCTTCTTAAAAATCTAACAAAGATTGTTTTAACTTAAAAGTGCTTATTCTCTCTAACCAATAAGTTACTTTATGTTGGATGAAAGTTAACAATCCAACAAATGAAATTGTGAGCTTGGTATTTTTAAAAGTCTCTAAGTTAGGGCATAATGGACATTAAGACATCCACCTCCTTAAGTCACCTCCTTACTATTCATTACTTGCTAAGCACAACACTTATCCTTTACTTGGTCATTACTTAAAGTTCTTGGCAATCACACAAAGATCTTGCCCACCAAGATAACCCATATCAACATTGGTTGCTCCATGGATCAAGCTTAACCCATTGGATCATTACATTGGGCTTAAGTGAACTAACTTAGCTTATTCATATTGGGCTTGCATTAATTTACTTTGGGCTTTTGATTAAGCCAACACTTAACTTAATCATTAATACATCTTGGGCTTGTCCCTTAATGCATATTGGGCTTGCACTTCATACAAGATCCACCATTCCATTCCTTTTGTCTTTTAATCCTTAACGTTCTTGATTTAAGTCCGCATGCAAAATATTACATTTTCCATACTTAGATTATTATTACATAATCCATCTCACCTCGATATTGTAACGTTACATATTTCTCGGAAGTTCAAAAATAATTCCTTAGCAGAAATCGATGAATAGTGTTTTTGGAAAATTTCTCGGAAAACTTTTATTTTCGTCTTGGAAATTCAAACACTTTAATTCCTTCACGTAGTTAAAATACTATGATGTTCCAATGTTTATAGGTTATAGAACGACATTCATCTTTCTAACACATAATAATAACAAATAATATTATTTTATTCATTATTTTATTAAATAAATTATTTTACAAAGGATCTGAATTTCTCGGTCGTTACATTCTTCCCCCTTTATAAACATTCTGTCCCCAGAATCTCGTCTCTCATTATTCAAACAACTGAGGGTAATCCTTCTTTATTTTTTCTTCCAATTCCCACGTTGCTTCTTCTGCATCGTGGTTTTTCCATAACACCTTCACGGAAGGTATAACTTTATTTCGCCGAACTTGTTCTTTTCTATCGACAATTTGAATTGGCGTCTCTTCGTATGTTAAGTCCTTCTCGATATAAATAGGTTCATATTCTATCACGTGCTTATAATCTGGCTTATAAGGACGCAATACCGATACATAAAACACGTTATGTATTCATTCTAGGTTTGGAGGTAATGTTATCATATAAGCTACCTCCCCTACCCGTTTTAACACTTCAAAAGGTCCTATAAACCTCAGACTTAACTTTCCCTTCTTTCCAAAGCATATCTTTCCTTTCCAGGGAGATACCTTTAGAAATACATAAGAGCCTACTTCAAACTCCCTATTTTCTTGATGCAAGTTCACATACTTCTTTTGTCTGTCTTGAGCTGTAATGAGACACATTCGTATCAGCTTCACCATATCCGTTATTTGCTGCACCAATTTTGGCCCTAGCATTCGACGTTCTCCTACTTCATCCCAATATAATGTTGTTCTGCACTTCCTCCCATACAAAGCTTCGTAAGGCGGCATACCTATGCTTGCATGATAACTATTGTTATATGCAAACTCTACTAATGGTAGATGATCATCCCAACTACTCTTGAAATCCATGATGCAAGATCTTAACATATCTTTTAACGTCTGAATTGTTCTCTCACTCTGTCCATTAGTTTGTGGATGATACACCATACTCAGCTTCAACTACGTTCCCAACTGCTCTTGTAGACTCCTCCAAAAGTTTGATGTGAATCGTGGGTCACGATCAGACACAATCGATACTGGTGCTCTATGTCTAGAAATTATTTCCTTAACATAAAGTCTAGCTAACTGGTCTAAGTTACACTTGACCCTCATTGGCAAAAAGTGAACCGACTTCGTCAACCAGTCCACTATTACCCAAATCACATCATACCCTTTCATTGTAGTTGGAAGTCCCACCACAAAGTCCATCGTGATATGCTCCCACTTCCACTCCGGAATTTCCAATGACTGTAATAAGCCACTTGGTCATTGATGTTCGGCCTTAACATTCTGGCAAGTCAAGCACCTACTCACATACTCTGCTATTTCTCTCTTCATGTTTGGCCACCAAAAACTCTGTTGAAGGTCTTGATACATCTTAGTACTACCAGGATGAATCAAAAACCTCGAACTATGAGCCTCTTGTAATACCTACTCCTTTAATTCCGTCTCATTCGGAACCCAAATTCTTCCTTCAAATCTTAATAATCCCTCCTTATCAAGACTGTACTTAATATTTTCTTTTTCATCGGTTAGCCGCGTCTTTACCTGGTCACACTCATCAGTTTTGATCTGCACCTCCTTGACTCTTTCTACAATGATAGATTGAATCTCTATTGCAAACAACATCTGCTCCAATTCTTTTGGCAACTTCACTTTTATTTCCATCCTAGCCATCTCTGTTATTAACCCAGTTTGAGTCATTAACATAGATAACTTCTCTCGACCCTTCCTACTTAAGACGTCGACAACTACATTGGCTTTTCCCGGGTGATACAGGATTTCACAGTCGTAATCCTTTATCAACTCCATCCATCTCCTTTGTCTCATATTCAACTCCTTCTATGTGAAGATATATTTTAGACTCTTATGGTCCGTGTATATCTCACATTTTTCCCCGTAAAGATAATGTCTCCATATCTTTAGAGCAAAAACTACTGCGGCCAGTTCTAGATCATGAGTAGGATAAACTTTCTCATAATCCTTCAACTGCCTTGATGCATACGTAATGACCTTGCCATGCTGCATGAGCACACAACCAAGTCCTCTATGCGAAGCATCGCTATAAACTGCAAAATTTCCCGTGTCATTCGGTAATGACAAAACAGGTGCTTCACTCAATCTCTTCTTCAGTTCTTGAAAATTATCCTCGCACTTATCAGTCCACGCGTATTTCACTGTCTTCCTTGTCAAGTTAGTCAATGGGGTAGCTGATGAGTGGGATTTAAACCCGCGAATCGGATACTTTATGACTTAAATACTTGCCTGAATTTGTAGTTTTTATGTAGTTTTATAGAAATATAGTGTTAATGTGTTTAATCGTTGCACTGTAGAGCTTCACATTGATTTTGCAGCTTTAAAAGGGCAAAACAGTCATTTTGCTCTTTCTCGCGCTGCAGCGCCAACACCAAGTTAATGACCGCGCCGCAGCGCCATGACCTGACCCATGCTGACATAAGCCGCACCGTGGCGCCACTCCTCCTCCTTTGGCTCACGCTGCAGCGTGAGCTCCGTGTCCTAGATTCTAATGTGGCCCAGCAGCCACCACTAATAATTGGTGGCTGGGCCACAAGGCCACCTCCGCTCCCCAAAGTGATAAGGACTTTGTTTGACCTAGCAAAAAGGAAAAATCTTCTTATAAAGAAGCAAGAGAGGCGGCTGTTTGGAAGGAGAGACACACATTATTCATACCAGAAAATAGATAGAGAGAGATAAGGAAGGAGCTTAAAGGAAAGGGAAGATCTTGCTCTCCACATTTTCAGATTGGAGCCTTGAAGAGAATATTTGGCAGAAGATAACTTCTTTCATGTGGGTTTTTCTTATTTCAAATATTCTATTTATTGTATTTGTCCGATAATGGATAAGGCAAGAAAATTTGTGTTAGTCCCATAGTTATGAACTAACTTCATTTTTAGGATTGCAATGTAACCTTTTGAATAGCTTAATCGACTTTTTCTCTCTCGCTTTATATAATGAAGCATTTTGGAATGGGTTGTTGTATTTTGCTTATATTGTTCGATTTCTTGATAAAGAAATTTGTACCGATAGTAATGGAAATTGATAAATGGATATTATCGCTCTGCATCTTTAAATTCAACAACACCGTTATGACCTCGACATTTGAATGTGGGCTTAATGTGCCAATAGGATAGACATATCCTTATTTGCCTTGTGCGACCTTGGAAATGTGCTTAATGACCTCGACCCAGCTTAGTTTCACCCATAGACATATGGTGTTCTAGCTTGTTAGGGATGTGCATTTGACCTTCGATGTAAGTTTATGCCTATTATTGTTCTAGGTCCACCATTCCTTGATTCGTTTGTATTATGGAGAGTTAGAAGATTAGGTGAAGCATTAGGGAGTTGTAATCCTATCTTACCTTCCTAGCAACCAACTTCTCTTAATTAGTTTACTTATTGAAATAGCTTAACCAACCATTACTTTCAATCGCTTAGATAAGTTTAGTAGCTTGATTTTACCTTAGTATTTTTTTCGTTAAATCTTTGTCCTCGTGGGTTCGACACTCTACTTTCTTATATTACTTGTTAAGACCGTGATATACACATGCGTGTTTTTCAAGTTGCAAAATCGAGCAACAAGTTTTTGGCGTCATTGTCGGGACTTAGAATTAATTGCTTTTACAATATTGAAACTAAGTCAATACGATCCTTACTTTAAACCGATTTTTTTTGCTTAATTTTCTTTTCGTAGTCTCCATTGTTTATGCCACCTCTAAGGAACGCAATATAATACCTTTTGATCCCGAGGTTGATAGAACATTTCGACGATCATCGCGAGAGAGAAATCCATAGACGCACTCGAGGACATTCCTCGCTCCTATCATAATGGCCGAGGAACTTCGTAAATCTCTCGAGGAGTATATATATGCCTCGATTGATGATCTCCAAAGAGCATTCAAAGGCCCGCCATCCAAGCCAACAATTTTGAGATCAAGTCGGGCACCATTCAAATGTGCACCAACATCCAATTTGGGGATCGGCCCAATGATGACCCCAATGATCACTTGATAAATTTTGTGGAGATCTCGTGACACTTTCAAATGCAACGGAGTGTCCGACGAAGCCATCGACCGCTTGTTTCCTTCACATTAAGGGACAAAGCCAAGAGTCGGTTTCATTCACTTCCGCCCGTTCCATTACTACATGGACCGACTTGGCACGTAAATTTGTGGCAAAATTCTTTTCCACCGCCAAAAAATAATTTAGGCTCGTGCATGACATCACGCCCTTTGTTCGGGCTTTGAATCAATCCTTGTACGACTCATGGGAGCATTTTAAGGATCTCGCCGAGGAAATGCCCACACCACTTGACCGCCCCGAGTGGCTCCTTATCCGCACCTTTTACAATGGTTTGTCCGGTTCACTCGATCGAGTTGATGATGCCAGATCCGAGGGGCATTCATGGCCAAACACCACGCAATGGGATATGAACCGGTGGAGACAATGGTCGCCAACAATTATCAATGGCCTAATGATAGGCAAGCCCCAAGAAGAGCAAATGGGTTTATGAAGTGGACTCTTTTCACATCGTTACGGCTCAGTAGCAAAGCGCTAACAAAAAGGCTAGACACCCCAGACCTTCAATGGTTCAAAAAAGCAGAGTGTCGTGGTTCAATGTGAATTATGTCAAGGGAGCCACCCAACCGAGCAGCGATAAGCCCTGAATCGGTTCAATTTGTTTCTAACTACGGGCGGCAACAAAATACCAGTCTTCCTACTCATTACCACCCGGGGTTAAGAAACCATCCCAACTTCTCATGGGGCAACAATTCCAACAACAACAGCAACAACCCCAATCCACAACAACCTCCATCAACTAGACCAAATTATGCTAATCCTCCTGGATTCCAACCGCAGACTCAGTTCAACCCACATCCACAGAGCAATCAGAATCAGTTTCACCATCCTCCACCACAACAGAAAGGAAGCCCAGCTTTAGAAGATCTTCGTCGAGGTATATAGCCCGTAATCTAAACTGTAGTAACAATCAAGAAGCCTCCATTAGGAATCTTGAAGTACAGATGGGTCATTCACATCGCTTTGAATAGTCGATCACCAAAGCGATTGCCAAGTGACACCGATGTCAACCCAAAACGGGAAGGCAAGGAGCAGAGTAAAGCAAAAGTAACCCTACGAAGTGGGAGAACCACTAATGTGCAAGGTGGAGAGGGTATTCCTGTGGGAGATGAGACAGTGTCTGATGAGGAACTTTCTGTGAAGGAGAATGCTGAGACAAGTGGGGTTGAAGAAAGTGGTAAAGATAGCCCTTCAACACCATCTCCTCCAACGACTGTGGTCATTCAAACCTCTCCTCGCTATCGTTTCCCTGTGAGGGTGCGTAAAAAAAGTCGGATAAGCAGCTTTTCCAAATTTTCGAGGTGTTCAAAAGATCGCACATCAATATACCGTTTGTAGAGGCATTGGAGGGAATGCCTAGTTATGTCAAGTTCATGAAGGACATCCTGTCCAAGAAACAAAAAATGGGGGACTATGAGACGGTGGCGCTGACAGAAGAGTGTAGTGCCATCCTTCAAAACAAGCTTCCGCCGAAGCTAAAAGACCCGGGAAGTTTTACAATCCCGTGCACCATTGGGGACCAGTTTATTGGGAAGGCTCTCTCGTGATTTAGGGCCAAAGATCAACTTGATGCCCCTCTCCATTTATAAAAAGTTGGGCCTAAATGAAGCCAAGCCAACAAGTGTCACCCTTCAATTAGCTGACAGATCTCTGACATACCCGAAGGGAATTGTAGAGGATGTGCTAGTGAAAGTCGACAAGTTCATTTTTCCGGCGGATTTCATAGTCCTTGATTTTGAGGAGGATAGGAAATCCCAATAATATTGGGAAGGCCATTTTGGCAACCGGGAGGACCCTCATCGATGTCCAAAAGGGGAGTTGACAATGAGAGTTAATGATCAGGAAGTGACGTTCAATGTCTTCCGATCCATGAAATATCCTAATACCCCTGAGGATTGCTTCCAGATTAATACTATTGATAAATCAAATGGAGGGGGTATTCTCGTAAACTTGCATTCCGCACCCTTTCGAAGCTTCATTAACGGGGCTAGTACTACGTAAGATCCTTCGATGTGGAATGTGCCATATGGCTCGATGAACCTCAAAGATCAAAGCAATTCCACCGACAATTCAATCTCGAATGATAATGAGGCCTCTACATCCAAAGCTCACCATCTATCATCGAACCTCCCGCCCTTGAGCTCAAACCTTTGCCTACTCACCGAGGTATGCTTATTTAGGAATTTCATCTACATTACCCGTAATAATTTCGCTTTCTAACCAAGTGTCGTGGAAGAAAAAGTCATCGCTTGTGCTCAAGAAGTACAAAATGGCCTTTAGATGGTCTATATCGATATAAAAGGGATCAACCCAACTCTATGCATGCACAAAATTTTTTTGGAGGAAGGCTCAAGCCATCTATAGAGCATCGAGGCTGCTAAATCCTATTATGAAAGAGGTCGTCCGAAAGAAATCATTAAGTTGCTAGATGCGGCATTATCTACCCCATCTCTGATAATCCTCGGGTTAGTCCAATCCAATGTGTGCCAAAGAAGGAGGGATGACAATGGTGTCCAATGAAAAATAACGAATCGATTCCCACCAGATGGTGACCGGTGGAGAGAGTGTGTATGGATTACGGTGAAGTTGAACAAATCAACCTGTAAGGATCACTTTCCCCTTCCTTTCATTGATCAAATGCTGGACCGGTTGGCTGGGCACGAATACTATTGTTTGCTTGATGGGTATTCGGGGTACAATCAGATTTCTATTGTTCCTAAGATCAGGAGAAGACGACATTTACATGTCCTTATGGGACCTTTGCCTTCCAAAAAATGTCCTTCTAAGTTATGTAATGCTCCCGCCACATTTCAAAGCAAAGGTATGACGTCAATCTTTCTCGACATGGTTGAGAAGACCTCGAGGTCTTCATGGACGACTTCTCGCCTTTTGGGAGCTCATTCGACAATTGCTTGACTAACTGACTGCAGCTTCTCCATCGATGTGTTGAAACCAACTTGGTGTGAATTGGGAGAAGTGTCATTTCATGGTCAAGAAGGCATTATTCTAGGTCATCTGCATCTCAGAGGCGGAATTGAGGTTGATAAGGCAAAGATCGATGTGATCAATAACCTTCCACCACCCACCTCTACCAAAGGGGTGAGGAGTTTCTGCACGCCGCTTTTTATAGTAAGGTTTATTCAGACTTCTCTCTGATCACCAAACCGCTCAGCACTCTTCTCGAGAAGGACATGCCTTTCCAGCTTCAATGCCGCCACGCCTCGAGCGCTTTTGAGTTATTAAAGAAAAGGCTTTGTCTCGACGCCATTATCGGTAGCTCCAGATCGGGCCTACCCTTTGAGTCGATGTGTGACGCCAAATGACTATGCTATAGGGCAAAGGTGTTGGGCCGTAGAAGGAGAAGGTCTTCCATACCATTTATTATGCCAAGAAGACATCGACCGATGCTCGCTTAAATTACACCACCACCGAGAAGGAGTTGTCGGCGAGAGGTATGCTTTTGACAAGTTCCGCTCCTACCTCATCGGACGAAGGTGATCGATACACCGATCACTCAACGATCAAGTATTTGATCGAAAAGAAGGATGCTGTTCGAGATTGATACGGTGGGTTCTCGCTTCTATGTGAATTTGACTTAGAAATCAGAGACAAGAAGGGAACTGAGAATCAGGTTGCCGACCATTTAAGTAGATTGGAAAACACCACATCTTCGAGCGAAGCCGACAAAGCTATAAATGATTTTTTTCCAGACGAACAGCTCTTTGTGGTAAATGACAAGGTCCCGTGGTATGTGGACTTCGCAAATTACGCCGCTTGCCAAGTTATCCTCAAGGCCCGAAGTTTCCAACAAAGGAAGAAATTCCTCAAAGATGCCAAGCAATATCTATGGATGAGCCCTTCTTATTCAAACAAAGGTTTCTGATCGATTTTTATAGTAGATGTTTCGCTCAAGAAGAAATGGAAGGCGGTTGCATCATTGCCATTCATCTAATTATGGAGGTCATTTTTGAGGAGGCCAAACGAATCGTCGCTAAAGTGCTACAACCAGATTTTATTGGCCCACCCTTTTTAAAGATGCTCATGCATATGTGATGCATCGTGATGATGCCAACGGGTGGGCACTATTTCATATGCATGAGCTATCACCGCAGTAATATTTTGGAAGTAGAGTTGTTTGATGTCCTGGGGCATTGATTTCATGGGACCATTCCCATCCTCATTCAACAATCTCTACATCCTTGAAGTAAAGGACTATGTCTCAAAGTGGTGGAAGCAGCTTGCCTTTGCCGACAAATGATGCTAAGGTGGTGCTTCAGCCTCAAAAAGAATATTTTCACCCCTTTTTGGCACACCTCGGGCCATAATTAGCGATGAAGGGTCGCACTTTCGCAATAAGTATCTTGAAGCCCTTCTAGCCAAGTATGGGGTAACTCATAAAATAGCCATCGCTATCACCCTCGCATCAAATGGCCAAGTTTTAAATTTTGAACCGAGAGGTGAAACGAATCTTGAAAAGATTGTTAACCCAACCCGTAAGGATTGGTCAAGAAGCTTGATGATGCCTTATGGGCCTATCAAGACATGCCTTATAAAACGCCCATCTAATGTCTCCATACAAGCTAGTTTATGGTAAAGCTTGTCATCTCCCCGTCGAATCGGAGCACAACGCCATCGGGCGATTCAAAAGCTTAACTTTGATCTCGAGGCAACGCATTTAAAAGCGGTTGTTATAACTAAATGAAGTAGATGAGTTTCATCTGCAGCGCGATGAAAACGCCAAGTTGTACAAGGAGAAGACCAAGAGGTGGTATGACAAGAAAAAACTTGAGAGGCATTTTGAACCGCCGTAAGGTTCTTTTGTTTAATTCCCTACCAAGTTATTTTCTGGGAAGCTAAAGTCTCGATGGTCGTGCCCTTTCACTATTGCTAAGGTTTATCCGCACGGAGCAATAGAGGTTGAAGACCCCAATTCGGATTCAACATTCAAGGTCAATGGGCGAGGTTAAAGCATTATCGGGGGCATGAGGTTTAATTCGCACGTAATACCTCCATTACACTTGGAGACCCGGCCTAAGTCTGGATGATAGTCAAGCCAAGACTTTAAAATAAGCGCTTGATGGGGAGGCACCCCATCTCTCAGATAAATTTTTTTATATTTTTTTTCACTCATTTGTAGTTTACTTAGTGACTGTTCGTTTTATTAAATAAAATAGCTGATAGATTTTATGTTTTGTGTCTATCATTTAAGGGCAACATGTTTCGTATGATATTCTGCATATAATAATAGTGTTTACTGTGTTTTTAATAGTGTATGTTTGCTTGTGTAGTGTAGTTGTTGTACTTGTTTTGGTATGTGCAGAGAACAGATGAAAAACTCAGAGTTCAAATCAACTCGCTGCGCATGCCGCCGCTTCTACATCGTCTTTTCGCCGCCGCCACCATTCTATGTCGCCATCATATCTCAGCTGCACAGGCCACCATCCTCAAGCAGGAGATATCGCGCCGCGACGCCATAAGATTTTATGATGCCCACTGCTAACTCGAGCTGCAGCGCCATCCAACAAATAGGCTCTCGCACCGCGGCGCCACTTGAAGTACCCGGCTTTTGTTAACTCAGCAACAATCACGAGTAATGAACAAACACTCATGCATGCCAGCAAGCTGCTAAGTGTTTTTGAATTCCAATTGCAGTTATAATCAGGCAGTTTGGCTAAGACTCCTCATTTCTCCCATTTCTCTCAACAATCTCAAATCTCTCTCTCTACATTTTTAAAAGCATACAAACCCATCATAAGGATTTTTAAGTTTTTTTTTTCATTCGATCGTAGATTTTGTTGGTTTAATTTTTTTCGTGTTCTTCTTCTTGTGTGATTTGGGGTGATTTCCACCATCGAAATCGGGTCGAGTAGCAAACAACAAAAAAAAAGGGTTGTCCAAGTATAGTTTGGAAAACGCACACAAGGTGTTTGATTATTTGCCTATGAGAGAAGTTTGACTCGCTTTTGGCTTGATTTCACTGGGTTTGTATTGGGGTTTGTTGTGCATTGCCTCGTGGGTTGTCTCTTAAGATTATTGGCATCGTTTCGGGGCTTGTTTGTGGGAACCTCATCAATGAATTAAGACATGGCACCTAAAAGGAAACGACTTAGCGCATCGGTGGTTCTTCTTCATCTTCCGCGACTCCACCACATGTGCTTGGGACCCCGCCAAGTTTGTCAAATGAGGAAACTTTCAAGCAGATGTAGACTCTTTCGACAAGTTTAATTTGATTCCCGAGGGGGGCATACGGATCGCAAAGATGGGGAACTCATGAATATGATCATCGAGCGAAAGTGGATTAACTTCACCAAACTGCCAGTATCAGCTGTTGTCCCGGTGGTTCGGGAATTCTATGCCAACGCCAGTCCTGAGGGTCCTGCTATGGTTCAAGTCAGGGGTAGGTCCGTAGTATTTGACAGCATATCCATCAATGCACTATTCAGAGCACCAAACTATGCGGGAAATGATTATATGCAGCTAGGATTCCGTGGCTATGACCAGGAAGATGTCATCCGAAGGCTCTGCAAACCCGGGATGGCCTGGAAGAAAAATGATTATACCGCCGAAAAGACTAGCTTCCCGGCTGCGCTCAGTCGTTATGGAAAGGCGTGGTACAGTTTCATTTGTGCCACCATGCTCCCGACCCGCCACCTAAGCGATGTGACTAAAGAAAGGGCGATTTTGCTTTTCGCCATTGTCACGGGTTTGAATGTGGATATCAGAGTTCTCATCCACGACTCGATCATCAAGGCTATCAAGAGTGCAGTCGTTGCGGGACTTCCCCATCCATCCGTGATCACGCTTTTGTGCAAGCAGGCCGGGGTACAGTGGGGGCCTGATGAGATAGCTTTGCCGCCCATGACTGTCATCGACCATCAAACGATCAAGCGCTTCACTATTTGGGACGGGGCAGAGTCTCATGTCAGGGGCGAAGGATACGGACCGCCTACAGCACCACCTCCTTCAGCCGACCCAGAGCTAGAGCCAGAGCCCTCTCAAGCACCTGAGGCAGGCCCAGCTAGTCAGGGTCTTTTAGCAGACATCATGGCATCCCTCACCCTGCTGCATCAGAAGCAGGACGCCGAGGCATTGAGGCAGCGGAGGCATATCGCAGCGGTGGCTCAGAGGCAGGAGATAGCAATGCAGTACCAGGTTGAGCTGGTGAACACAATGCAGAGCATCTACACTGACTTTTGTGGCGAGGGCATTGAGTTCACGCCATACCAGTTTCCCGACCCTCCTATTTTCCCACCATACCCTCCACCATCACCGCCTACCAAAGCTGATCAGGACGTGCCAGATGAGGACGAAAGCGAAGCCGATGCCGCTGCTGAGTGAGCGATCTTCAGGGAAGCCCTCTTGTATTCAATTGCTTTATGTTTAGCAATGAGGGCATTGCTCACTTCAAGTTTGGGGGTGTTTTTAGCATTTTGAACCTTTATCTGTCTATCTCATTACTGCCATTTTAGGATTGCTAGATTTACTATCTTTATTATGTTTCAGATTTATCAAGATTGTGGTGCAAATCTTTTTGAACCGAGGGATTATGTGAATATTTTTATCATTATGGATGCCATAAACCTGCTTTTTGGTTTTATTTTGAGTTTATTAGCATGATTATGGTTTCTAGCCATCTTTTGGGGCTTATACTTGATTTATATGCTTGTGCCATGTAAATGGCCTTTTCACCCTATTTTGAGTCGCTATATTTAGCAAGGGTGTTATATTTACCATTGTCGATTTTTTGATTGTGGCTATGTCTAGCGCCAAATGAGTATGTCTCTCTCGAGAGTTGTGTCAAGCATGCCATGTACTAGGGGTTTATGAGTTGATAAGTTTAGATCGTTATTGATCCGCCCTTCTAGCAAGCAAAAGCAATCACCAACCGTGTTAACTAATTATTTTTCAACTATAGTTTGTGTGTTTATTGTGTTGAAAATTTGTTCACTCTTATAAACTTTCATTTGTGCAAGGTAATAAAAGATTTAGATGTTTATGCGCTTTTGGATCTTGGATTCTAGCTTGTTTGAAAAAAAAAATAAAAATAAAAAAAAATTGGGAATAAGAATAGTAAGTGTTTATATCGAAAAAGTTTTTATATGGGTCGAGATGGAGCATAAACGACTCGTCCATAAACGCAGGCCGATATCGAGATGGAGCATAAAATGCACTCGATGTTTAACCTTCGTTCTTGTTGTGAAATCTCAAATGGCTTATGTTGATTACGTGGCCTTTATCGCTTCGAAGTCATTAGATTCTTAGGGGGTGTTCTACACCTAGTGCCCTAAAGTCGCTCGGCTTGGGAGTCACCGATCAAAAGCTCATTCATGGGTAGTTCTGTAGCCTAAGGTAATTAAGTAACCGTCTCGAGTCCGATTTTACCGCTTCAAGCATGCTAGAGCCTTTTGATCTTGTCCGCATTTCGCTTGTTTGTTCTTAATGCTTGTTGAATGTTTAAGTCATGAGTTTGCTTTGGTTTTAATAATCGATCTGTATGTAACTTAGTTGAGCTATGATTAGTCAGACTGGTTGGTCTTCACACACGCACTTAGAATGGATCGAATACAGTCTTATGCTTGAAATATAATGAACCCTTACTCATTCCTATGTTTGACTTATTCTTTGGGAGTAGCTTAATTAGAGATTCGTAGCCACGATGCTAGTATAGATTGTTACATATATATTCCTTTCACATTCTTAGTGTCTACTGTTATTATTGTGTTAGATAGTTTGCTCGAGGACAAGCAAAGACTTAAGTTTGGGGGTATTTGATGAGTGGGATTTAAACCCGCGAATCGGATACTTTATGACTTAAATACTTGCCTGAATTCGTAGTTTTTATGTAGTTTTATAGAAATATAGTGTTATTGTGTTTAATCGTTGCACTGCAGAGCTTCACAGTGTTTTTGCAGCTTTAAAAGGGCAAAACAAATATTTTTTTCTTTCTCTCGCCATGCATGGCGCCAACACTTCAGCTTAATGGTCAAGGCAACAGCGCTATGACCGACCATCGACATAAGTCAGCCGGCACATGGCCGCCACTCCTCCTCCTTTGGCTCATGCTGCAATCACGAGCTCGTGGTCCCAGATTCTAATGTGAATGCCAAGAAGCCACCACTCAATACTTTGGTGGCTCTGTGGCACAAGGCCACCTCCTGCCTCCCAGTAGACAAGGACTTTGTTTAACCTAGCAAAAAGGAAAAATCTTCTTATAAAGAAGCAAGAGAGGCTGCTATTTGGAAGGAGAGACACACATTATTCATACCAGGAAATAGATAGAGAGAGAGAAGGAAGGAGCTTAAAGGAAAGGGAAGATCTTGCTCTCCACATTTTCAGACTGGAGCCTTGAAGAGAATATTTGGCAGAAGATAACTTCGTTCTACAGGGGTTTTTCTTAGTTCAAATATTCTATTTATTGTATTTGTTTGATAATGGATAGTGCAGTAAAAATTTGTGTTAGTCCCATAGTTATGAGCTAACTTCATTTTTAGGATTGCAATGTAACCTTTTGAATAGCTTAATCGGCTTTCTCTCTCTTTTTTATATAATGAAGCATTTTGGAATGGGTTGTTGTATTTTGCTTATATTATTCTCGATTTCTTGATAAAGAAATTTGTAACCGATAGTAATGGAAATTGATAAATGGATATTACCGCTCATCTTTTAATGCAACAACACCTGTTATGCCCTTGTCATTTGAATGTGGGCTTAATGTGCCAATAGGATAGACATATCCTTATTTGCCTTGTGCGACCTTGGAAATGTGCTTAATGACCTCGACCCAGTTAGTTTCACCCATAGACATATGGTGTTCTAGCTTGTTAGGGATATGCATATGACCTTCGACAAAAGTTTATGCCTAATTTTGTTCTATGTCGACCATTCCTTGATTTCATTTGTATTAAGAGAGTTAGAAGATTAGGCGAAGCATTAGGGAGTTGTAATCCTATCTTACCTTCCTAGCAACCAACTTCTCTTAATTAGTTTACTTATTGAAATAGCTTAACCAACCATTACTTTCAATCGCTTAGATAAGTTTAGTAGCTTAATTTTACCTTAGTATTTGTTTTCGTTAAATCTTTGTCCTCGTGGGTTCGACACTCTACTTTTCTTATATTACTTGTTAAGACCGCGTATACTTATGGCGTGTTTTTCGATTGCAAAATCGACTTACGGCGTCTTAAAATAGACTAGAATATCATCGCTAAACACCACGATAAACTTGTCCAAATATTGTTTGAACACTCTATTCATCATATTCATAAATGCAGCTGGTGCATTAGTCAACCCAAATGACATCACCTAAAACTCGTAATGACCATAACGAGTCCTGAATGCTGTATTCGGTACATCCTCCTTCCTAACCTTCAACTAGTGATACCCCGTTCTTAAATCTATTTTAGAAAAATACTTAGCTCCTTTCAACTGATAAAAAAGATAATCGATCATGGGCAATGGGTATTTATTCTTTATCTTCAACTTGTTCAACTCTCTATAGTCGATACACAATATTAATGATCCTTTTTTCTTCTTGACAAACAGTATCAGTGCTCCCCACGGTGAAACACTCGGTTGTATGTACTTCCTGTCCAACAGTTCTTGTAACTGCACCATCAACTCCTTCATTTCCACTGGTGCCATGCGATACGGTGCCCTAGAAACTGGTGCCGCTCCTAGCACAATGTCTATTACAAACTCGGTTTCCCTATCCAGTAGAAGACCCGGTAATTCACTCAGAAATACATCGCCGAATTCTCTAACCATAGGTATTTGTTCCGTGGTTGCTACCACTCTCTGGGTATCAACAACATGACACAGGTAACCTACACATCCCTTCCTCAATAATTTCCTAGTTTGTGTCATGGTTAAACAACACGAACGTCCCGACGATCTATTCTCGTAAAATACTACTTGAGGTTAGTTTAACATTCTAATATTTACACATTTCTTCTGACAATCTATAATTGCCCCATGGTTTACCAACCAATTCATTCCGAGAATTACATCGAATTCTCCTAATTTTATCGGTATCAAATCTATCGATAATTTACAACCTCGTATATCTACGCAACAACTCATATGAACATCTTCAACATGAATTATTTCTTTGTTTGCTACCTTAATATTTAAAGGTATAGGCAACTTTTCGGGAAGTAATCCTAATCGTCTAGCAAAATCACATGATATAAACGAACAAGTAGCACCCGAATCAAACAGCACGTAAGCATTTATGTTGTTAATTGGAATAATACCTGCGACGACGTCCCCTGATGCTACTGCATCTTGGACTGTCATGTTAAAGTATGGCCTATTGGCCTACCCGGCTGCGCTGGACCACTAATAGCTAACTTACCACTACTAGTGCCCTGATTCTAATCCGTCCCCTTCTTCGGGCAGTTCTTTGTCATGTGGTCAGTTGACCCATACATAAAGCATCCATGATTTTTCTTTGAACTTGGACAGTTAGACGAGATGTGCCCTTTTTGTCCACAGTTATAGCATACGGCCTTCCCCTTGAGATAGACTCCTAAATGAGTCTTCCCACAGGTCTTGCAGACCTCCATTCTCCGGTTCGGGTCTCCTTGCTTCACTCCGGTATTCCTAGAGTTGAACGATTTTCTCTTCTGTCCCTCGCCACTCCCGCTGGCTCCCTCGACCTTCACTCCCCCATCCATTTTCCCCTTATTCTTCTTGTTTTTATGGTACTGGCTCAACGCCTCGCTACCACCTTCGGCGATTATCGCCTTCCCTAAAATGGTCCCAAATGAAGTACTCTGGAACACATAAATACGGTTATAGAGCCAGGGTTTTAAGCCCTGCTCGAACCGTTGCGCCTTCCTAACCTTGGTATCCACTTGGTGTGGAGCAAACTTTGCCAATTCATTAAACTTGGCGGCGTATTGGGGAAATGTCATGTCCCCTTGTTTCAATTCGAGAAACCGCATCTCCATCCTTCCTTGCATGTTCGTGGGAAAGTAGTTCTAGAAGAATATCTCCTTGAACCTCACCCACAGTAGATTCTCTATCCCGGCCCTAGCCTGATTGGCTTCCCACCAAAAGTTGGCCTCTCATTGCAAAGGAAACTTTCTGGGCCTCGTCGACATTCGTTATCATAAATGCCTTCTCAATTTCTTTCACCCACGTTTGGGCTTCGATAGGGTCCGTAGTTCCTTTGAAATCCGGCGGATCAACACTCTTAAAATCCTTAAAGGTAGTAGCTCGCGCTACTCCAGGATTTACGGGGATATTTGCCCCATTTCTATTAAATGCGGCTGTTAAAAGATTAAAAAACTCCTGCATAGGGTTAATCGGACCTCCCTCCAGTTGATTTACATTAGCTCCTTGGTTACGTTGTACTCTTCTTGGCGGCATTTTGCTGATATAATAAACAACACATTTCGCTATTATTCCTTTCTTTATTAATTAGTTATTATTCAATATTAAACAATAACTTCAACATCCATTGCTCATTATGTTCAATCATTCATTGTAGTATAATACTACATCATTTATATTACACAGCCTAAGCTGATTACATTACGTTCCCGCTATTGCTTTCCAAAAATTGGGATTTACAAAAGACTACCCTTCGTTATACAAAAGAGGGTTTTACGTCACTACTGGATACAAAATATTTACATACCTAAACTACTCTATCTACTACTAGATCACATCTGCCTCAAGGCATTATCAAAATCAGCCTTGGCAAGACCGGCAATAATATAACGACTGATAGTATACAGCGTCTGCCCTGCCTCTACGGGATAACCAGCTACCTGCTGCTGGAAATTTGCATGAGAACTCCTATGACATTCTCCCTATCTTCTGCTCTTTGGTCTTTAGCTCCTCCTTGAGCTCAAAAACCTCATGTTTTAGCTCATGGACTTTATCCTTGGCCAAAATCCTCTCATCATGCTCTTGTTCCCACATGGACTCCACGTCCGTCTTGTCCTCTCTAATAGCCTAGAGCTCTGCCTTCAGCTCCTTAACCTCTTGAGAGTAATGGATATTTCTATCCAACACTGACATAAATAATGACATCATTGACTCCCAAGGAGCCATCTCTACTGTTATTACTACCGGGTTAAAGGACACTACCTCCACCTTCTCTTCTATCATGCCGTCGAACACGGACATGAGATCGGGATCCTCTGAGTCTCCAGACTCAATGACAACTATCTCGGGCTCTTCTTCTATGGGATTAGATATAACCTCTATTTGGTTAACCGATTCCTCACTAACTGCTTGTACATCTAAATGCATTCCATTTACTCCTGACATCTACACAAAATAATTAAGTTGATTAGTACACGTCAGTAGAATAATAAAAACACATAACATATTCATAATGCATTTTTATAAGGTTATTTTCTTCTTTTACTTCTTTGAGTTCTCTTAAGGTTATGACTTAAGGTTTTAATTCTCCCCTTAAGTTTTATAACCTAATGCTTTGATACCAACCTATAACACCCCCAAATTCGGGTATCTTACAACCCGACAGATGGTGCTACATGGTACTACCATTCACACACACATTCAATTGAAAAGCCTTAATAGAATGAATATGTCTTATATATATTCAAAATAATAATAACATTCCCCCAGGTTCTTTATAACCATTACATTTGTTCTTGTCATAATATCAAATATATTACAATCATTCACCCTATACTATTACATAAGTATTCTACGGGTTCGTCTTCGCCTTGCCCTTATCCTTGTCGGAGCCTTCGGTCTATTTGATCTTAGCTGTATTCATATGGTTCAAGCAAGACTGAGCATGATTAGCTCAGCAAGTACAACAATTCTAATAAACAACATGCTTGAAACATAGGAATCGTATATCTTCAATAACTGAACAATAGTTACGAAGTACTATCGATAATTCAAAATAACACTTCCTTTGCTTCAAAACGTTTTACAACAACAATATTCAGTAAAACATCAATTCTGGTCCAAGACCTTGAGCATTTCAAAAGTTCTTTTGAAAAGGACATCCCAGCACTAAGTCTGTAAGTTCAACATTTCTTACGAGCACGTCTAGGTGATCAGCCTATAGTACTCTATGTTGATCAACACTACATTCATTAAAAGTATGTATGTTTAAGTTGTGGTAACCTCACGTGCTTTTCATTTGACGACAAACCATTTTTAGCATACTCAGTCTTCATTTGAAAACCACACCAATATAACTTGGTAAACATTGTCCATGCTTTGATAGAAACATAATATAAGTCTAGCCGAAAGAGTTGGCTTAGACTTCATTATACAATACTTCATGTGTAAGACTACATGAATTACAAAGCTTGTCCAGATTAAACTAGAACAAGGGTTATAATACTTTCCTTCAGCGTCTGCTACAGTTATAACACGTTCACGTTTAAGTCTTTAAGTCTCTACAGTAAATGACAACATCACATAACACATTAGGTTATGAATGAACATACATGGTTCCTAATGAATCTTACCCTTCTTCTCAATCTAATTATGACTTAGATTTGTTATTATTGGTTCCGACTTTTTGTTACATCGTTCTTACCTTTACATTACGTTCATGTTTGATTACTTATCTTCAACCTTTAGGTAACATAATTAAGGTTTAACAATACCTTACAATGCTTCACTAAGTTCCTTATTTCATTGTAAATTAATTACCATTCATGTTATACTTGTAAACTTCTTTCTATGTCAAAACCCTAGGGCTGGCGTTGCGGCACCACCCTTTCTTCTATGTGTCGTCTTTGTGGCTACGCCACTCTGCGATGGTTAAGGACCGGGACTTCGGTCTTGTGACTCGAGTCCCAGTGTTATATGTCGCTACTACGGCCGAAAGTTCGATAGAGTATGTGTGATGTATATGAAGGCTTATTTCACCACCAATATACCTTAGGTTGGCTGTGCCACATGGCCAACTCTGTGCACACTGCATAACTTTTGTAATTTCAACTTTGTGAGATTTTCGGGCTCGTAACTTCTTCGTTATAAGTCCGAATTGGATCGTTCAAGAGCCTACTTTCAAAAATTACATACTCTACGCAATTATGCAAGAATTTTATCTATTTGACTTCGTTTACTCAAAATTCACCTATTGGTTCATTTTTAACGAAAACGGTAAACGTTCGTGAACGTTCAACGCTCGTTTCTTCATTCTAAGTCAGAATCCGGTCATTTTCGAGTTCGCAACTCTATAATGCCAAATATGACTTGTCTCCATCAAAAAACAATGTTTCCGAGTTCAAACACAAAATTTGACTTCCATTCTGAGAATTTCAAGAATTCAACGATTATCGTTCAATCATGTGAATTCCGGCGAAACTTCGTTACTAATGATTTGCTCATCGTTCTAAAAGGATTCTATCCATCATATGAACATTCCAAACTACATATTACATCAACTTATTTTCAAGCTATGTTTTGGCTTATTCTTTATAAATTCATGACTTAATAATTTATAAACTACAAGTTTTTATTCCTTATGACTTATTATAGATTTAAGTCCTTTAATCAACATTCTCACATCCTATCAAACATACTAACTTCATACGGCAAACCTATGACAAGTTCATCATAAGTTCTTTATAAGTTTATAACTTATTTAGGTTCAAGTTACTTATTCATGACTTATTCGGCTTAAGTCCATTAATTATTCAATTCTTACATGTTCTTAGCATACATGATAATCACTTCTCTATCAAGCTATCATGGTAGAGATAGAAGAATATAGGACAAGAGTCTTACCCTTGATGAACTTGTCTTCTTCTTCTTGAAAATCTAACAAAGAATGTTTTGACTTAAAATTGTTTATTCTCTCTAACCAATAAGTTACTTTATGTTGGATGAAAGTTAACAATCCAACAAATGAAATTGTGAGCTTGCTATTTATAGAAGTCTCTAAGTTAGGGCATAATAGACATTAAGACGTCCACCTCCTTAAGTCACCTCCTTACTATTCATTACTTGCTAAGCACAACACTTATCCTTTACTTGGTCATTACTTAAAGTTCTATGCTATCACACAAAGATCTTTCCCACCAAGATAACCCATATCAACATTGGTTGCTCCATGGATCAAGCTTAACCCATTGGATCATTACATTGGGATTAAGTTAACTAACTTAGCTTATTTATATTGGGCTTGCATTAATTTACTTTGGGCTTTTGATTGAGCCAACACTTAACTTAATCATTAATATATCTTGGGCTTGTCCCTTAATGCATATTGGGCTTGCACTTCATACAAGATCCATCATTCCATTCCTTTTGTTTTTTAATCCTTAACGTTCTTAATTTAAATCCGCATGCAAAATATTACGTTTTCCATACTTAGATTATTATTACATAATCCATCTCACCTCGATATTATAACGTTACGTATTTCTCGGAAGTACAAAAATAATTCCCGAGCGGAAATTGATGAATAGTGTTTTTTGAAAAATTTCTCGGAAAACTTTTATTTTCGTCTTGGAAATTCAAACACTTTAATTCCTTCACGTAGTTAAAATACTACGATGTTCTAACGTTTCTAGGTTATAGAACGACATTCATCTTTCTTACACATAATAATAACAAATAATATTATTTTATCCATTATTTTATTAAATAAATTATTTTACAAAGGATCCGAATTTCTCGGTCGTTACACCTAGACTGGAAATAAGGAATGGATTTAAAAAAAAATTGTGATAGACTTTTATGGTTTTGTGTATTGTTACATGTGGGTAAATGCATATGAATAATATGTGTTTGTTTTTATTTGTTTATTTTAAACAAATAAGAGAAGCTAAGGTAACCTGATTATAAATTAGGAATAAAAAATTGAATAACTTAAGGGTTATGATACAGGAGAATATTAGTATATAAAATATATACTAATTCTAAGAGATTTATTTTATACATCTATCAGTTAATTAATTTTATAACCTATTATAGCGAGTCTAATTGGGTTAAGGAAATAAAGGTGCATGAGTATGGAATTAAATTATAATTGAGGAAATGAAAACCCTAATTAAATAATTAGGGAATGGTAATATTAAAAGTGTTGGAATATGTTATTTGTTATGGCCCAAAGAAACTAAGTTTGTAAGCCCAAAACATTAAAGGAATGGCCCAACATTTAGCACATTGGGGGAGGGGCATTTTAGTCATTTGATATACTAGATATTTCAATCAAAATAAAAGAAAAGCTTGGAGATGGAGAGGCCACATGGTCGGTCAAATAAGGAGAGAAAAGGGGGGGGGGGTGAATATCATCATTACATGCTCCACATCTTCCAAAAGATATTTACTTAATTAGTTAGGTGTCATTTTGTTTATGGAGCCACCATGTTAGTAAGTAATCTTGTAATAATTAAGAGAGAGAGAGAGCATGAAGGTGGGGGAAAAGTGTATAGATATATATCTTATATCTATACATTACATTCCAACAAAGATCTAATCACATTCTCTTTCATCTTTTATGTTACTTCATTTATATTACTTTCCTTTAAGCTAACAAAGCAAAAACATAAGAGAGAAAGAAAGAGAGAGAAAATCGGTAGAGAAGAGGAGAAGTAGAGGAGATTTTGATTTTAATACAACCAAGATCCATCTCATATTTCAGAAGGGAGAGGAAGGAAAAGCTAAGGTATAACAAAATTTCTACTTATGTAGTCTAATTTCCTTTTTGGTTTGATTTGATTTTTGGCAATATAAAGTTATGATCTTGAGGTTTAAAACCTTAGATCTATGTGTATATAAGTGTTTCATGTTTAGATCTAACCCTTTTGAGGATCAAAAGTTAAATCTAAATTATGAAATGGAAGCTAGGTTTTTCAAAATGTAGAAAATCCTAATTTTCTTAGCTTTTGTTGTGTTTGATCTTGTGTTTGTTGACTAATTGGTGAATTAGATAATGGATGATATTTGATCCATGAGTATATGAGTTATTTTAAGTTAATATATATGATGAGTTATGTTGGTTTTATGGGAGATCATGAAAGTTTTCATACAAAACATAAAGAGTTGAAAAATAGATTTTTGAGAAAATAAAGTATGATATGAAAATGACCATATCTCTCATTCTACTTTGAATTTTTGAGTGTGGTCAATTTTTGGAGTTAGATATATGAGTTTTCTAACATCTCCAAGTGGAATCATTGAAAAAGGAGTTGTAGATTTTCGTATGGACTGTTTTTAGCAAAGTACGAAAAACTTGTTTTTCTAAAAAAAGCTATTGCCCAGATATTTGTAGGGGCTGTTTTGGCTAGTTAAATTGTGAAATAAATTCTGACCTTTTGGGACATGAAAATATATAGTATTAAGTAGCTCATGTCAAAAAATGAGTTCATTCCGACTTAAAATGAGTAAGTTATGACTATTTCAATATTTGGGGTTTTCCGACGAAAAATGCTATAACCGGAGTTCTATAACTCTGATGGCCACGAAATTTAAACTGGAGGCTCACGCTAACATGTGTAAGATCCTGCCAAGAGTTGGGAATTTTTGGAGTTAAACGTGAGATAGCTAATTTCTTAAGGAATTAACTAGAAATTGATTTTTGACAAATACTTAAGGGAGTTGAAAAATTCCAAAAAAATACTTTTTGAGTATGGAATACATGTGTATATGATTGGCCAAAAGATTGAAAAATAATAAGCAGATTTAATATTTTTGTGAATAGTGTATTTTAGCTTCCTGAAATGAACATTTCAGGTTACTGAAATGAGAAACCGAAATGTCGAAAGAGATGTCAGTTTTGTTTTAGCTTGCTGAAATAGAAACTGAAATGATATATTAAGTCTTCTAAAGCCATAAATAGTTTAGCAAGTTATATTAAGAACTTATAAATGAACGAGTATATGTTAAGTCTAAGGTAGTATAGTTGTACTCTTTAATGATTGATTATGTGATTACATACGATGAGTAAGATATGTGATGCTAATTAAGAGATCGATTTTATTAATGATAGGTCTAACAAAAGAAGTGAACTTAAATTGTGTAGCAATAGTCAACGAATTAGGCAAGTTTCCTAACTCAACCTTGAGTTATATCTTTTCAAATATTATGGTGGTTAATTATTGTTGATTAGACCACGTCTGAGAATTTATTGTCGATTATTCGCAGTTAGTGCATGTTTATTAATTCAAATTGAATTGGTGATTCTGAACATATATATTTGGAGAATAATTTTTATTGAATATTCACATCCCTAAAAGCTATTAGTGATTGCAAATAGTACAGATAATTCCTATCTATTGATGAATTGTGCTGAGAAATGTCTTAGTCAATTGTTCTGGCTAGACGAACATTTGTTAGAACTTGATAGGTTCGAGAAGAGAAGAGAAGATAAGAGAATTCAATTATTATTGATAGATCGATGCCAATTGTTTCGGCTGGATCGTGAAATAAACTTGATAAGTTCAATAAGAGAAGAGAAGATAAGTGATTATAAATTGAAATCATCGTATTTCGTTGTTAAATCAAATTCTAATTCTAAGACTGTGAAGAACAACCTTTTATACGAAGGGAACATTTTTTGTCTTATATTCAGCCATTGCACGCGTTTTAAGTATTATGCATAATATAGGATACAAGGGGTTGGCCGCTCTAAGTACTTGCAGAGAGGTACGACTTAATCTTTATGGTTATCTGATACACCTGGGTATATCAAAGAATATCTTTGATAGTTACTCGAGAAGAGAAGTTCTAGATCCTTTGTGATCACTCAGCATAACTCTGGAAAATATTTCCATCCTGTATATTTGGGTATATCAAAATAAATCTTTGATAGTTACTCGAGAAGATAATTTCAAGATCATTTGAGATCATTCAGCTTAAACTTTGGAGAATATTTCTAACTTATTATTCAATCGAATATCGTAGAAACTTTGAATGTGTTGTACCCTTTCATTATTGAACTATTGTGTTGGATAGGTTGCGCGAAGATTGGTTAGAGAAGAACAAATTGTTCAGTTATTTCAAAGTTCTCCGAACTTTGGTGTTATTCTATCAAAATAGATAGTCTGTTATTCTTGATTCTTATACATTCCTTGTATATCTTAACTTGCAGGGCAAATTTGTTGCTCACCCTTGCTAAATAAAACTTTTCAGCTAGGGACGAAGTGGCAGGAGGTGCTGTGAATGTAAAGACCCAAAAACTTTTTGAATAATTATACCTGTATTTTTATGAATAATTTTTTTTAATACAAATAATATTTTCAATATATACGATATGGAATTAGCAGAATAGTCAATTTAAAATTTTAAGTTAACCGATAATGAAAGTTAAATCAGTTATGGTCCATAACCCTAATTCATGGATTATGAACAAGGAAAGAGAATATTAAGATATAATAATTATATTTCAATATGATATGTATGTATTATATGTGTGTATTGTTCAATGTTGATCAG
Organism: Panax ginseng; assembly: GCA_020205605.1. NCBI lineage: Eukaryota > Viridiplantae > Streptophyta > Magnoliopsida > Apiales > Araliaceae > Panax > Panax ginseng. The sequence goes on along the minus strand of CM035129.1, from coordinate 33,121,876 downwards.
AGATAGCAGAGTACTAGAAAATCCTAAGTTTAAACCGAAAACCCTAATTCAAACCCTAACTAGGAAAAACTAAGACTGATTATTAATCAGGTATGTGTAATCAAGGAGATATGCTAGTGATTATGAATCTAATTAGGGGAAACCCTAACGATTATCAAGAAACCCTAAATGCTAAGTTAGAAACCCTAATTTGATTTCCGAGAAACCTTAAACCTAATTTTAAAACCCTAATTAGTGATTAGCAAGCCCTAATGGTAATTAGCAAATCTTAAGATTAGAATTTAAGGGAAATATATGAAATTACCAAACTACCCTTAAAATTCAAGTGGAAAAGACCAAAATACCCTTTAATGTGTAAAATGACCAAATTACCCTTTTACTTAACTTGTAAGCAAAAAGATTTTCTAGAATGTTATGACTCACTTGTTAGATCTTTCATGTGCCTAAAATCTCAGCCATCCTTATCCCAATTGACACCTTGCAAGCTTAGAGTCATTGAATCAATTTATAAGTGTTTAAAGAGAGAAAAAGTTTACCAAAGTTGTTCACTTACTATCTAACACTCAACCTAGCCTATATCACTCTAAAGCCACGAAATCCCTAAGAAAATCAGTCCCTAAATAACCCTCTAGACCATCACAAACAGATTAGGAAGCAAGGATTCAAAGCTTGTCAAGAAAGAGGTATAAAACCCTAGCCCTATTTGATCTTACATGTTAGGATAAATTTTGTGTTTAAGTGTTTAGATGCATGCTAGAGGATGTTATATGATGATCTATGATGTTACATCATAGATCTATAACCTCAAAGTACCTTAAAATTAAAGTTTTTCAAAACTGCCATGAACCCTAATTTTGTGTCTGACAAGCATAAGTCAGAGGCTGTAGATTCTTGTATGTTAATGATTTTGTATGTTTGATGTTTTAGACTTGTATTTTGTTGTATGGACTTTGATCTGGACTTAAAATCATGCTTCGATCATGTCTAGAATGAAAGATATTCATGGTCAAACTCAGTTGACTGAGCATAACCAAGAGTTTCTGGGTAGCCCAGAAACTCAAAATCAGTGTCTGACAACATTTTCCAAGGTTCATATCTATCAGTTATTAAATGTTTTGGAGATGTTATTGTATCTAGTTTGTAGCCTGTTACATAGACTCTAGATCCATGCCTTTAAATCACTCAAACAATCAACAGATTGTAAGTAGTGGACGGTCAAAGTAGGTCGCTCGGCATTGACTTTCAAAATTCTGGGTAACCCAGAAGTTGATTTTCAACGTCTGACAAGAAGTTTGGGATCCCAGATATTGAATGTGTTTGATTTTTTGTGTGTGTTAATGTATCTAGACTATACTCTTTTATGTGTACTACATATTCATGCTCCTAAATCACCTAGATAAACAACAGAATGAAAACTATTGATGGTCAAACTAGGCCACTCAATCACGGATGGAGTTTCTAGAAAACCAAGAAACCTTAAGAACATGTTTTCTGACAACCTTTGACTGAATGCTAGCTTATGATTCTGATGTAGTTTGAATGATTTGATGATTGATATATGTACTATGTCATGTATACTACAAATCGAAACCATTAGATCACATTAACAGTGAACAGAACCTATAAAAATTTAAGCCTCAAAGTGGACCCTTGAAGCTGACTAGGTTTCTGGAAAACCCAGAAAGCTCTGACAATGATTTTGCAAGGCCAGATCTTCATGCTATGTGCTTGTATGACTTAGAAAATGTTTGATTCATGTAGTACTACATAAATACTACATAATCAATACTTAACATTGCCCAGAAACAACATGACCAGCAAGTTACAGATGGTCAAAGTAGGCACCATGAACACTGATTGTTAGTGTTCTTGAGCCTCAAGAACACCTATCGCGACAAAAACTATCGCTAAAGCCTTTTGCGACGAATTTAATTATTTTTATTTTATAATTTCCAAAAAATACATTAAAAATAGAAATAAATTCCTAAAAATTACAAAATCAGTTTTAAAAATTATTTTAAGTTATAAAATTTAACATTTGATAAATTGACATATTTTTCATTAATATTACTATTTATTTGGATATTAATGATATAAAATTTATTTAATAAATGTATTAAATAAATGGGTTAAAATGATTTTATATTATAAAATTATTTTAAATGATAAAAGAGGTTTTAAAATATTTTAAGTTATAAATCATGACTTTTAATATTTTTAAGGTAATTTTCATTAATAATTTAATATTAATGATAATAAGTTTATTTAATATTTATATTAAATAAATAGTTTAAAATGGTTTTAATGATTTAAAAATCATTTAAAAAGAATGTAAAGGATTTAAAAATATTTGAAGTTATAATAAATGACTTTTAATATTTTCATGAATAATACATTAATATTTAAATAGTAATGGTGATCATTTAAAATTATTTTGAATGTTTTAAAAATTATTTAAGGGTAAATTAAATATTTTAAAAATATTTTGAGGTATTGATAATAACTTAGATATTTCGTCAAGTATTTCATTAATATTTTTATATTATTTAAATATTAATGATAATGGAATTATTATGTATTTAAATCATTTAAAAATGATTTCAGTGTTTGAAAAATCATGATAAATTATTTAAAAATTATTATAAGACCTTGAAAATTAATATGATTAATATTTTAAATTTATTGAAGTTACAGAATAGAGTTTAAGTAAATATAAACTTGATTATTATCTCGATAAAAGCCGCCGGTAAGATAATTTAAGAAATGAATCAAAGTTGATTCGGGACTTATATAGATTGACCTGATAAGTAATTATTTATGCTAGAATGACTGCTATAACTATGTGACAATGTGTTTAAGCTATATGATGACTGCAAATAGCAGTGTTATGTGTTATGATATATTATTTTGATTAAAAGAATAATCTTATGAATGATAGGTTTCAGTATAAAAGATAAAACGAAGTTATGTAAGCAACAAATCAGGCAAGTATCCTTACTCTTTGTATCTATTTATATAATAATCCTGTGTAAGTAAGTTATCGGATTATACTCCTGTTATATAAGTTATTAAACTCTACAGTTATCGGTCATGTATTTCAACATTAATATTCATATAAGTTATCAAACCTTATTCGTTTACCATTACCGTAATAATGTATGATCAATATATACTCTATTGATAGATAGTTAAGTTAGATTATTCAAGTGCCCTCACTTGGATAACGATTGTATTTAATCACATGTTGACACATAACTAATAGTTTTCAAATATGTATATGTTTTTTAAAAATATCGTTGACCAGAATAGAATATTATTGTTACTCAGTTGAATTATTCTAATTCAGATTTCAGATTAATTATGAACAACCCGAACAGGGAAAACTTTTATGCGCCAAAGGCGGACCAGCTGAACGATTTATCGTTCAAACAAGTAGAGTTGATCAACAGGGTATAACGGGCTGATCATTGTGACACCCCCAAATTTGGATACTTCATTCCCACAGATTTGGTGTTCACTGTCCAATTAAATCATAACTAACTACCCATAAACAAAGGATATAATTAAACTCAAAAGCTTAAATAATCAATCTCCCATTAAAGGGTTACATAATCTAAAATAAATCACAGGTCATCTAAACTTTATTACAATCATCAGCGAAAAATTAAAACATGATCATAATTAAACCTATTACATAAGCTTCATAAACAAAAGATAAATTAAACATTTTTATCTAATCAAGCACTTTGTCTTTGCCCTTGCTTATAGAAAGCTCTTCAAACTTCGTAACTTCATCTACATTGTTTTGTGCAAGAGTGAGCAAACAATTGCCCACAAGAAGGATAATATACAATAACGTTTTATGAATGACAATTAACTGAGCTTTCAATGGTAAAGTATTCTTACCGGAACAAGAAACCTTAATTCAACAGCTATGAGTTCAAAGGAATAATGAACGTTGAAGTTAACAATAAATAACAACATCAAAGAATACTTTGAGGTTCACAAGACCACGAACTATATTCTAGGTTTTCAAGTATTTCTACTTTAACCTTTAACAGTCTAAAAGACTATAATCATCATCTATGTCCTAGGTTCACAGGTGTTTCTACTGTAACCTTTAACAGTCTAAACGACTATATGGACCATCATTCCGTACTCCAGGTGATCAGCCCTTTATACTATTTATTGCGCAAATATTTTAACGCTATTGAGTAGCTTTAAAATAATCCCCTGATATAGGGTTATTCATCTCAGCTTAGATTATCAGGTTCTGAACAAAAGGAAGTTTGGTTGGGAATTAACTTCAAAGGAAGTCTAGATTTTTAGAACGATCATCAACAGAGTTCTAGTTGAATCAGATAAGAACCAATAACTATTCAAGGGTTTGATTACAATATCATCATGAACAAGGTATATCGATGAATCAATAAGAGTTAGAGTATTAAAAATTTCTAAATTGAATAAATGTTATCATCGACAACATTCTTTTAAAGGTGTGTGAGTACCTAAACAAACCAAAGGAAGTTTGGTTTGGGTTGACTTCAACGGTAATTTAAAGTTTAGAACATTCATCAACTAAGGATTAGTTGAATTGGTAAAGAATCGATAAGCAACTTAGAGTTCGGTACAATAATGTATGATAGTACAATGATATTGAAGAACGAAGATCAAACAACAGTTATTAGTAGATGAATAAACACACTTCCTACAATAAAATTTTAGACTTTGAATAACCAAGGTAATCTCGATTGGAATAAAGAAACAAAGATTAACTAACTTGCTCAACAATAAATGAGAGTTAAAGAACTTGCATGGCAATAAATCGTTAAACAAGAGATTAGAGAAAGAGAATTTGCATAAGCATAACCTAATAGTGAATAGTAACCTTGCTGAATAATAAAGTAGCAAAGGTTAGGGAACTTGCCTCTTGCGTAAGCTATAATATTAAAATTCACGTCCACCTACACATTTTAGTGCAATCATAATATCTATTAGACATGTTACATCCACTTCCCAAAATAACACCCATTTATAGCTACACTTGTTAATTTAGTAGAAGTCTTATGCTACCATATAAATATCAGAAATTCCAAGTGTTAACCTTCACAACACTTAATTACTAATCATTATATACACTAAGTTCTAACATATCGCGTTCATAACTTACTAATCATTTACAACTTTGAAACTACTAACCACATAACACGATTCTATTTTAACCATGTTAGTACATGTTTGACACATTAACATAATCTTAGACCAAGTTATAGTGTCGCTATCCAAAGTGTCTGCAAAAATGCAAAGAAACTTCACCGTTTCAGATCAAGTAATATATGTTACATGCATACATAAGCTGGGGAGCATCCAAGAATTGCGGTTGCTTTTTGGGTAACATCACAGTGGCTTACGCTACGGTACGTAATTACAGTTTTGTAGAACATGATAACAAAGAGCTTTTCTTTAACCCAACTAAAACGAATTCAACCCACCTAACAGTGAAATTAACACAAACAAATGATATAAAACTATTACAAACATGTTTCCTCACATATTCAACCACTTAGAACAATTTAACAACAACTTAAACTAGTTTAATTTCTCAACTTCCAAATTTTTATATGAAAACTCCATTTTTGACATTTTTTACAAAAATCATCACTGTAATCTCTATACTTGGCCAAATTACTTCATTCAAATTACATTATATTCATTTCTTAATAAACTAGCATAATCAAAACTCAATTCTGAGTTTAACATATAAATTAGACAACTAAAATTGGTACTTTTCACAAGTACCATATGAAAATATACAATGTTAATTATCTTTTCCTACTTTTTGAACGAAATTAGCATATAATGCTTAAACACAAGCTTTAATCATCATAAACACATATACTAACAATTATCAGGTTATATATCAATAATTCATCAAATTGAATTCACAAAGCATGAAATTTTACGTCGTAAAATTCATATATATAATATATACATATATAATATTAAGGTTAAAGAAAATACCTTCACTTGACTTGCTAATTCTTGTTAAACACCGGAAGTTGCTTTGTAATCCTTTGGATTTTCCTCTCAACTCCCTCTCCCAATTCTCTCTCTCTCTTCTCGTAATCTTATGCTTGCTTAAAACCAAAGCCAAGATAACGTGAAACATATAAAAAACCGATATGGCCATAACCCCTATACTAAATATATCGATTATACTAATATAAACGTATCCCAATTATAAATATATTTATATTTTTATTTATTTTTATAAGTAAAATTCATAATTAAGAAAAATCCAAAAGCCATAAGGCTTTGTTTGGCAAACTCTCTTTAAAATAAAGAGTTAATATTTTAAGCCTTATTTGGGTTAAATTAATTTAAAACTCCTTTAATTTTATTTTAATAAAAATTTAGTTTATAATTTATAATCACATATTACTTATTTAAATTTTCATATCCAACATTAATCAAATAAAATAATTATATATACTATATTTTAAATAAATACTCCACTTAAATAAATATTACAAAATTATAATTTTATTTTTTAATTTAATTCAATATATCATTTAAATTATTAAATTAAAACAACAATATAACATCTCATGTTATATTACAATTCTTTAAATTATAAATTTAATTTAATTTAAAATATTATCTAATAACAATAATTCATCAAATATTTAAAATATCTATTTAATTTAATAAATCACCATATTAACATTTATTTAATTTATTTAATCAACAATAAACACCTCAATTATAAATATTTAGATAATTTAATAAATATTTAAAATTTAAATTTAAAATTTTGGATTGTTACATCCTTCCCTCCTTACAAGGATTATGTCCCCAGAATCACAACTCAAACAATCAAATTGTCACATTCTTTCCTCCTTACAAAGATTATGTCCCCAGAATCGAAGACACAACCTAAACAAATAACTTAGGGTAATTCTTCATCATAACAGCTTCGAGTTCCCACGTACGTAGCATCTTCGACGTTGTGGTTCCTCCATATCACCTTCACAAAAGGTATCACCTTATCTCTGAGCATTTGTTCTTTTCTGCCAACTATCTGAATAGTAATTTCCTAGTAGAACAACCATAACGGTTTGTACTTGATCACATGATTGCAGTCGAGCTTGTTCGATCATATCACCGAAACATGAAAAATATTGCGAATGTGCTCTATTGTAGAGGTAAGGCTACCTCAAAACCATCTTTTCAACTTCATCAATGCTTCCTATACTATAACCGATTTATACCCAATATAGTTCATCAAACTTACCACACTTTGGAAATTCAGGAACTTTCCACAATCATATGAGTTTAGGAACTTATCCTAGTCAGACCATAGGCGTCCATTCGCTGAGTGGTTCAAAACATACCATATGATTATGAGTCACGAACTTACCATATGCTTTAGTTTTAAGAACCGAACTTAATCCTAATATCATCTAACTATTAAATATATACATGAGAAAAGAATCAACTTTCCATCATATATACATGGATAGTGCGATACCGATATTCCAATGATTATTAATGTGATAAACCGAGTATATGCACAAAACCTCTGCCCATACAAAAGTTTGTACGACTTAGTTACCATATGAGTCCTCAATTGAAATCCCACCTAACATTACCTTACTCTTAACTTATTCTTAACTTGCCCATATTTTGCTCAATGCGGACTTCTCGTATGACATTATCGAAAACTTTTTGTGCGCTTAGCACGCCTTCTGATGTCTGGATTTCCTTTTAGTTTGGCAATCAATTTATAAACGATACGACATACTTATTTCTAATTGCATTCCACACATTCTTGCAAACCCTTTCTGAAAATTTGATATGAATCGTGAATCTCGGTTCGACACAATTGACACTGAAACATCGTGTCTTGAAATAATTTCGTTAACATATAACTTCACACATTGATCGATAGGTAATATGCTAACTTTGACATACCATAAAATCTATCACCACATCTTGCCACCAATAGTGATATCATTATATATATATATATATATATATATATATATATATATATATATATATATATATATATATTACGCGCTTACTAGTTGATTCAACATATAAATTTTATGCAAAACTTCATTTTCAATTCCTGGTATTAGCGAAACCTAGTTTCTTCTTCTACTTTCAACTGTCCTTCAGTATCAATTTTGAATTTGACACCTTCATCTTGGAGCTACTCTTCCTTTACTCAATCTAGCAAATTTGTACGTATTTCCACCTGAACAGCTTCTCCTTTGACTTTTCATATATCTTACCTCCTACCACAAATTAGTCATTTTTGTTATAAACCCATCTTGCACAGTTAACAAAAATAACTACTACCTTTTTCTTAAGACGTCGGCAACCACGTTTGTTTAGGATTTTGCATTCACCATCCTTGACTAACTCCCGCTATCACTTCAATGTATGCTTAAATACCCTTATATGAGAATATACTTTAGACACTTATGGTCTATTTATATCTCACACTACTACCCAAAAGTAATATCGTTAAATCCTCAAGGCAACCACTATTAGCTCTAGTTCCAAATCATGAGTCGGATATCCTTTCACATAAAAATTTTAACTGACGCGATGCATCTGAAATGACCTTGTCGTCCTGCCTAAGCCCACAGCCTAGTACATTGTAAGACGCACCGCTATACAGCACAAAGTTCCTGTATTATCTGGTAGAGACATCACAGGTGCCATACTAAATTCTTCCTCAATTCGTGAAAATTCACCCTATAATTTCCTACCCATATAATTTCCACCGATTTTCTCATTAAGTTAGCTAACGAAGTGACTATCCTGAACTTCGCATATCCCTCACGATATTTTCTTAATAACTTCTTGTTTTACAACATCGATAGATAACTCTACCGTACAGACGTCTTACAACCAAAAGAACAAAATACTACCTTTGACTTCCTTAGAGTCTTAAGGTTTATGCACTTTCTTTGACAATGACCTATAACCACATGGTCTAACAACCTCAGAGTTTCAGACGCGGCCAGGAAATAAAACTATTAACATCTACACGTGGCAATTTAAAAGGAATACGAATTATTCATACTTTCTATATTTATTCATACTTTCTAATTCTAGGGAATAGTCTAAATCTAATTTCTAAGCAAATTCATCAGATATACATTAACAAGTAGCACTTGAATTAGATAACATGCAGTCATATAAATAATTGATCGAAACCATACCTTGCATTATGTCCTAAATCATCATGTTGGTTGATTATTCGGTTAGTCGACTCGGTGGAGCTGATTCTACAATAACCAGTTTGCCACTGCACCCTTTGCTTCCACTTGCTTTTCCTACCACTTTCTTTGGGCACCCTCGAGCCAAGTGCTCCTTTGATCCACACGTGAAGCAGGCTCCCTTCCTCGGTCTTGAATACTTTGGTGCAATGTGTTCCTTCAAACCACAATTAAAGCACACCCTTTTTCCCTTCAAACAAACACCTACATGTTTCTTTCCGCAGTTGGTACACGCCTCCACCTTCTTCTTTTCCTTCCCTTGTTGATTTTCAACGTTAATATTATTGTCCCACTTTCTTTTCCAAGCGTTATCGGTATGATTATCACCCGCCTTATCATCTTCACTCTTCTTTCCCTTCTGCTCTTGTTTGTATGTCAGTGTATTTCCTTCCTCGTCCATATCCATTGTTCTATCCAATCCTGTTGTAAACGAGTTTGCTTGGAACATCGAGACTTGATTATATAGCAAGAAATTCAGTTGATTTGCCAGTGCTCCTATCAACAAATTCACCAATTATGGCAGTGGATTTGCGTTAGCTTCCCTATTGTATGCATATTCCTTGGGGCTCTGCTGACGTTGTTGTCTTCTTCTAGGAGACATCTTACTATTTAAAACTTATACCATTAGATCATCGTTCATACACGCATTAAAATTTTCAAACTTATCTTAACCACTTTTAAACAAGCAATATATCTTAACAATGTATTTATTTGTTCATTTATTACATCACCACATCACAAAATAGCCTCACGCTATTTATATTATTTATCATATAATAATAAAATTTTAGGATTACTTCATCATATCCCACTATTTATTTCAAAAGTCGGATTTACATTTTATTAATTTTCATCGTGATTTATAAATAATCTTAATATTTTTTTTCAATCTACAAGAACATTCCACATTCCATGATCGTTTCAACGCTCTTTCCATGATACGAATCATCGCGATCCATCACATACAATAAATAAATAAATTTTAAGACACAAGAAAGTAGAATACTTAATTCTAAGTTCCATCATTCGAATGGCCTTCTTCAACTTGTCTTCAACACGATCTACGCGTTTAGAAGTCTTCACCCATGCGTCTTCAGCTCTCGCAAGCTTTGCTGACTTTTTTCCTCAGTCATTCCTGCGCAATCTCATTCCCATCTAATAACTATCCTCTTTAATATTTCGACTGAGCTAGTATGCGTTCTACATCTGCAAGTTGTACAGTAAGGTCTTGAGTCACGACATCTTCTTGCGCTAACATGGCTTGGTGCTTTATGGCTTGACCTTCTAATTTCTCGACCTTCTTTTATAACTTAATGTTATGACCATACACTTCATTTGAGAATTCCCCCTCCTCGTACTCATCCTTCACCATGTTCACCTCAAATTTATCCTCGCATTCAAACTCAAGCCTATACCCAAGGTCTACAACAGTAACAACGGGTATAGCTTTCCCAATACAAACCATACTTAGACTGTATGAACTTCTCAGGAATCCTAATCCCTATCTTCCTTCATCATTCATTTTGACAACAAAGTTTTTAACAACCCACAACTTAATGTGTATAATACTTGCTACTCCTAAGTACTTGCGAGCACAAAAGTCATTAACACATAAACACATAAAGTCTTTTATCACTTTATCTTCAGTGAATTTCCTTAATTCATTCCTTAGAACTCGATAAAAGTTTATCACCTCTATATTTTCGATCTCCTAGAAGGTTATAGCCTAAGGTTTCCCTACCTTAGGTTCATAACCTAAAGCTTTGATACAAACTTGTGACACCCCCAAATCCGGACACTTCATTCCCACAGATTTGGTGTTCACTGTCCAATTAAATCATAATTAACTACCCGTAAACAAAGGATATAATTAAACTCAAAAGCTTAAACAATCAATCTCCTATTAAAGGGTTACATAATCTAAAATAAATCCCAGGTCATCTAACCTTTATTACAATCATCAGCGGAAAATTAAAACATGTTCATAATTAAACCTATTACATAAGCTTCATAAACAAAAAATAAATTAAACATTTTCATCTAATCAAGCACTTTGTCCTTGCCCTTGCTTGTAGAAAGCTCTTCAAACTTCGTAACTTCGTCTGCATTATTTTGTGTAAGAGTGAGCAAACAATTGCCCACAAGAAGGATAATATACAATAACATTTTATGAATGACAATTAACTGAGCTTTTAATGGTAAAGTATTCTTACCGGAACAAGAAACTTTAATTCAACAGCTATGAGTTCAAAGGAATAATGAATATTTAAGTTAATAATAGATAACAACATCAAAGAATACACTGAGGGTCACAAGACCACGAACTATATTCTAGGTTTTCAAGTATTTCTACTTTAACCTTTAACAGTCTAAAAGACTATAATCATCATCTATGTCCTAGGTTCACGGTGTGTTTTTATTGTAACCTTTAACAGTCTAAACGATTATATGGACCATCATCTCGCACTCGGTGATTATCCCTTTATACTATTTATCACTGCAAATATTTTAACGCTATTGAGTAGCTTTAAAATAATCCCCTGATATAGGGTTATTCATCTCAGCTTAGATTATCAGGTTCTGAACAAAAGGAAGTTTGGTTGGGAATTAACTTCAAAGGAAGTCTAGATTTTTAGAACGATCATCAACAGAGTTCTGGTTGAATCAGATAAGAACCAATAACTATTCAAGGGTTTGATTACAATATCATCATGAACAAGGTATATCGATGAATCAATAAGAGTTAGAGTATTAAAAATTTCTAAATTGAATAAATGTTATCATCGACAACATTCTTTTAAAGGTGTGTGAGTACCTAAACAAACCAAAGGAAGTTTGGTTTGGGTTGACTTCAACGGTAATTTAAAGTTTAGAACATTCATCAACTAAGGATTAGTTGAATTGGTAAAGAATCGATAAGCAACTTAGAGTTCGGTACAATAATGTATGATAGTACAATGATATTGAAGAACGAAGATCAAACAACAGTTATTAGTAGCTGAATAAACACACTTCCTACAATAAAATTTTAGACTTTGAATAACCAAGGTAATCTCGATTGGAATAAAGGAACAAAGATTAACTAACTTGCTCAACAATAAATGAGAGTTAAAGAACTTGCATGATAATAAATCGTTAAACAGGATATTAGAGATAGAGAATTTGCATAAGCATAACATAACAGTGAATAGTAACCTTGCTGATTAATAAAGTAGCAAAGGTTAGGGAACTTTCCTCTTGCGTAAGCTATAATATTAAAATTCACGTCCACCTACACATTTTAGTGCAATCACAATATCTATTAGACATGTTACATCTATTTCCCAAAATAAAACTCATTTATAGCTAAACTTGTTAATTTAGTACAAGTCTTATGCTACCATATAAATATCAGAAATTCCAAGTGTTAACCTTCACAACACTTAATTACTAATCATTATATACACTAAGTTCTAACATATCGCGTTCATAACTTACTAATTATTTACAACTTTGAAACTACTAACCACATAACACGATTCTGTTTTAACCATGTTATTACATGTTTGACACATTAACATAATCTTAGACCAAGTTATAGTGTCATTTATCCTGTGTCAATGCAAAAAAATAGTCGGATCGATTGCGTATGGCGCAATTGTGCCATTTTTTTTTCCTCGCACCGCCAAGTAACTACGCCCGATGCATGCATGTGACGATTTAAAAATGACATGAGCGAAGAGATTTAATTTAGCCCAACTAACATGAATTTCACCCACCAAACAGTGAAATTAACACAAACAAATGATATAAAACTATTACAAACATGTTTCCTCACATATTCAACCACTTAGAACAATTTAACAACAACTTAAACTAGTTTAATTTCTCAACTTCCATATTTTCATATGAAAACACCATTTTTGACATTTTTTACAAAAATCATCACTGTAATCTCTATACTTGGCCAAATCTGTGACAACCCGGAAATCCGGATTGTCCAGAAATTAAGATTTAAAGAATTAGTTATTAATAAAATGAATTTTTATTAATATTATTCTATGCTATGTGTTTATTAATCGTTCTATAACCTAGAATGATTATTAATCAGGAGGATTCTAGCTACGAGCTAGATTGAATGAGTAAGAATTTTCAAGACGAAAATAAAAATTTTCCGGAGACAAAAATATTTTCGGGGAAAAAGACGAAATAAGCACTATTCCACCCGACGAAACCTAAGGTTGGGTTTGAATAACCTAAGCCTTTTTGAGAGTTCGGTATGTCGAAATGACATTCCGTCGAAAGATTTGACAATTATATATCGTGAAAAGTTAAGTAAGCCGATAAAAGTTTTTCTCAAAAACGCGCGAAATCTGGACGAAATAAAAATGACGAAAAGAAATCCGCACAGTGTGCTTTTCACTCGTTTAGCTACGTTAGGTGAAAAGCGTGAAGGAAAACACTTAACGTGGAAAAGTGTTTTTCGTTTTTTGGAGATCCAAGAAGAACGTAATATTCAATCCAGAAGGAAAGAAAAGCGAAATATCCAAAAATATTTGGATTCTGAGAATTTCAATTTTTGAACTGTCGGACGAATTCCGCAAGACGGAAGCACGAAGCTTCCAAGGGAAGCTAAGTGAGGAGGTGGGGCGGCTACTTAGCTACCAAGTGAACTTGGTGGCTAAGTCATGAATAGTAAGGAGGTGGGGGTGAAATGACCAAAATACCCCTAGCCTTGAAAATCTATAAATAGGAAGCTTAATCTCAAATGAATGGGATTTTGAAAATCCTATCATTTGAGAGAGAAAGAGAGAGAGCTCGGATGGGAGAGGAAGAGAAGGAGAATGAGGAAAAGCTAGCTTGAACGCAAACTTTGTCCGACGGAAGGAATTTAAGGATGAACGGTAATCCGAATCCTAGTTTCTTCTAATTTTTCTTTAAGTTTAATATGTTCAATACATAACTTAATGAAGATAAGAAGTAGATAATGTTAAGAATGAATTCATATGGTTGAATTCATGAGAAAAGAAGAAATAAGAAATAAGAAATTTAGTTTATAAATTTCTTAAGGAAGTATAAGATTCGTAAGGATTTTGAGCGATCCGAACGAATCTTATGAATGAGTAGGTCAAATAAGTAAGGAATGGTGTTCTATAACATCAAATTCCAAGAAAAAGTAAAATCATAATTAAAAATATCGATTAAAATGAAGAACGAACGAAGAACGTGAAGAACACGCGAAGAACGTTGTTGATGGACAAATTTAAAACCATCGTAGTGTAATTGTTGTTGATGGACAAGTTTAAAACCATCGCGTATAATTTAGATTCTTATTTCTTGGTTAAGAATGTTAGAAACATTCATGAAGAACGGATTAAAATTAAGCTATAATGAATTTATGGCTAAAATTTTCGTAAAAGATGAACAAGAATTTTAAAGTTAGTAAATGAACCCGAACATGTAGGGTTTCATAAGAATATAAGAGAATGATGAAAACGTGAGTCGTGGACTCAAGAACGAACGAATTCCTAGTTCGGATGACCGAATTACGGACGAACGAACGAAGAACGTTAAAAACGTTAAAATGAATGAAGGGTGAAGATTAAGCAAATCAAAAGGCAGGTTAACAGATTCAGAATGAAGTTCTATCTGGGTGTAATCGAAGTACATTAGATAATGAAGAAAATGGATTTGGAATGACCTCGTTCCGAGTTATAACAAAGAAGTTATGAGATTTCAAAGTACGCGTCTTAGAACGACCAAAGATTTAGAAAAAAAATTTGGGAAGAAGGTCTTGGCGTCGCGGTGCCAGTCATGCCTAGAATGTTGGTGCTAAGCTGCGCCGAGCCGGAGGGTCACAGATCGCTAACTTCGACCGGTATGAAGTCTTAATCTTCGAGAGTGGCGCCATGGCCAAGTGAAGAATAATGCCAAAAATGAGATTTTAACTGCTCAATTTCTGGGGGATGTGCAAGAAAGAAATACGAGCATGTAGTTCAACTAATTTAACACGTAATCAAGTGTATTAAACCTTTAATAAAGGTTGAACGAAAAGATTAAATGAGATTAAAAGATAAAGAATGTGAACGCGGGTTACGTAACCGATATCCGGGGATTGTAGACGCGATAAACGAATGTGAGGGATTGCTATGATTGTGATTCCTTAGACGTTGAGTGATGATAGTAATGTATAACATTTCGATGTTATGACATGGTAATGCGAGATAAATGTAAAGCATATAGACGCTGTGAACGCAACGTTGTTACGATGAACGATCGGTCTTAGCATACAATGAATAGTATGGCTTCGACATTAAGAAAGAATAGTGAACATGGGGTTCATGGGTTGGATAATGATCGAAAGCGATTAAAACCTTGAGTAAAGGTTGAATGAGAGATTATGAGACGTGCAACGTAAACGTTGAATACGTAAATGATTCTCGTAAATTGTATTCGCGTTAGACGAACGTTCTAAGTATACCCTAGTTGTATGACTTAGACGTTGATGAAAGTAGTAAGTAAGATACGAATGGTATCAAGAAAGCCGTAGCGAACGGTAAAAAGATTAATGAAAGCCAATTATGAGTCGGATGAGAATGTTAGAATGAAATGTAAGCGTTGAACACTTTAACCGACGTGAAGGTTGAGTGTACGCGAATATTAAACGGGTAAAACCTACACCCCGTGTATAGTTTGACCGTAAGGTAATGAGGATCAATGATTAAACCTGTGAGCGATGAAGAAGCTGAATTAAAGACAAGTACATATAACGTAAAGAAGTCGAGTTAATGTTTATAACTTGGATGACGTTCTGAGTCAAATTAATCGGACGTTGTAAGATAAGAATAAGGTATTGTAAGATGCTTCATGCTATATATGCATAGAATGAATATTGAATGATCGTTCTAAGTATACAAAATATTGTATGACTTAGACAATGATGAATGAATCCTGAGGTATAACATTTAATTGTCAGAAAGCCATAAGGAAAAAGAAATTGACTTAACGAACATTGTATTTAATAGTTCATATAAGTTAAGAGAAATTTAGGTTGTAGTACAATCGTAACCTTTGATGGTTGACATATGGGAGCTGGGCTAAACAATTCCTTCAGAGAGCGAAGGTATATACAAAACTGGCAATCGATCTAACTCACTATGTGGGCAGTGTAGATGAGACGAGAACTTGTTTGTTGGTTGTTTGTGGGAAACCACTCAGAGTACCATATGGACTACTAGCAGAGACACGATGTGTGCTGAGTCCTAAGAGAGTTAAAGAAGAAGATAAGAATATAAATCATCAAAGATGACGAACGTATTGAGTAAGACATCTCCGTATGTCATGAAGCCGCAGAATGGTAATGAAAGTGGTCGCATAAACTTAGATTGTAGGAACGCGAACCATAAGAATTAAAGTTAAGTAAACCAATGAGTAAGTCAAGTGATGAGTGAGTTTTATACACATGAATTGGATACATTCGGGCTTAATTTATTGTTGTTCTCAAGTCTTTTAGATTAGTTTTTAAGTTTTTATGTCTATTCAAGCATGTTTTATGTTGTTTTGTAGGAATTTGGACAAAAGTTACATGGATCGACATTCGGGGTGGCTAGATTCGCGTTTTCGGCTTGCTATTTACACAGCACTCACCTCAGAGCCAATTTGAGTATTGCTACAAACCTTATTTCGAAAACCTCAAAGAATGAAAGTTGTAGATCTACTTTTCCTCTTTCCGGAACATCTTGAATCATAGATATCGGAGTTCGGACGAAGAGGTTATGGCCATTTTCCCAAAGGACGCCGGAGAAGAAAATGTCAGAACTTGTAACAGCGCTGGGGTGCTATTCTTAGTTCATTTCACAGCGCCGGGGTGCTATAAGGCAGTGTCTGAGCATCAAGCCCAGCGCTGGGGCGTTGGAGAAGAGGTTGGGTGCGGCCTAGACGCGTTTTGGGCGAATTTTGACACCTTTTTGACTCCAAATTGGATTGGGTTTGTTCCTAAGCTAAAAATTAGACTTGTAATCTATAAATACATGATGTAAGGCATAAAATAAAGGGAGATTACATAGCTTATCCTAGATTAAACACTCCTTTAGATTAGAACATAACCCTAGTTCTTATTAGTTTTGGGGATTGAAGCAACTTGGAGACCATTAAAGACTCAAAGCAGGAGCGAAAGAGGAGTCTCAAGGCTACTGACAATAGATTATATTCTCTTCTCTTCTCTTACTTTTATCTTTTAATGTCTATTCAATTGTGGATTCTTGATTTTAATTCATTAATTATGAACTAACTCTTTCATTAAGATTTCAATTGAACTTTTTATGATTATGAATTGATTATTTGATTTATTCTAATTATTTATGTTGAAGTGAATTGTTCATCTTACTTTGTGCTTATTGATTAATTATCTGATCAGTAATTTCCTTGTTACTCTAGAAGGAATTGAGAAAAGAATTTTAGGGTTAGAACTGGGCATGGTGACATGTGACTTAGTTATTTGCACAGTGAATAATTAGGTTTGTGAATAGAATGATAATATCTATTTGCCGCATGTAACACATAAGAAATTGGGATTGTAACGAGTTTAATTCAATTGTTTTGCATAGAGATATAGCAAAGTTAATCTGGGTTAAATAGAAGGCAAATGATCACTTGAGAAAGGGCTTTTGGCAATTGAGAATTCTTGTTAACAATTCAGTAGACATAATAATTGGAATAGTTGAATAATTGATTTATAATTCATAATTGGGGATATTGGAGTCTTAATCCTTATTTACCTAAATTTAATCAAATCTTAGTTGTTTATTTGCTTTCTTTTAAACTAATCTCTTTTAATTGTTTAATTTAGTTTTCTTAACTAGAAAATTCACAATTTGCGATTGTTTAAATAAAATTGATTTGGTTAAGAGTTAGTAATTGGTAATTTTTATTAAATAATTCCTCGTGGGAACGATACTCTACTTTCACTTTACTACTTGTTGATCGTGTATACTTGCGTATTCATTGATTGCGAAATCGATCAACAAGTTTTTGGCGCCGTTGCCGGAGAATTAATTTAATAATTATTTACCAATATTAATTTCAATCAAATTAGTCTTAATTTAAACATTTTTATTTTTATTTTTGTTTTCATTCTCTTCCTATATTCTCTCTTTTAGGTACCATGGATGACTTTCATGTATCAATGGCCATACACGAACATGAGTCAACCAAGGGGGCGAAGATTGACAGACTCGAGAAAATTTCTGCATTATCAGCACAGATGGAGACACTTTCGAGGATGTTTGAAGCTTTTGAAGCTCAACATCATCAAAGTGTGGCGGTTACATGTGATTATTGTGCTGGAAATCATATGAGTCATCAATGCGCTTATCGGGCCGAGTTTAAGATGCAAGATGGTGGTGATTACCCCAATAATTATGTTTATCCCAACAACTATCATCAGGATTGGGGGTATCACCCAGATTTTTCATGGAGTATCAATCAAGATCAATTTTATGCTCCAAGTCTAACATACCCACCGGATTTCTCGTGTCCACCTCCACTACAACAGGAAGAACATTCAAATTGGGAGGAAGCCTTGGAAAAAGTTATTAAAGCTTCTGAAAAGAAACACGGGGAACATGAAAAGAAACTTAATCAAATGGATCTGAGTATACAAAGTCAGAATGCATCGATCAAGAATCTGGAAAATCAATTGGGGCAGATAGCACATGCGTTGAACAATCGTCCTCAATACACTTGGCTCTATGACACGAATTCTGAGACTGATGGTGAGCCCGAACCAAATCTACAACCGGATGTGCCAAATTATATAGATGTTGAAAGAGAGGAAAGACTTGGGGACCAAGAAAAAGAGATCGGCAAAGATCTAACTTTGAGTACCAACGAAGATGAGCCAATTTCATTAGTATCACATGTGCTTCCTCCACCAAAGTTCAAGAATCCGGGCAGTTTTGCAAAACCATGCCCAATTGGAAGTCATGTCGTCGGCAAAGCTCTTGGTGACGTAAGCGCTAGTATAGTTGTGGAGTCATGGTGGGATGAAAAGGAGAAGATAGAGGAAGATTCCATTATGTTTATTAAGCTTCAATGCCTTAATCTGATCATCGACATAATGGAGGAAACACCTAGTGGTTTGCTGTTTTTAATGGGGATCCTATCTACAAAGAGCATGCTAGGTGACTTCAATTCAAGGGTTTTTGCTAATGGGAACCTCCCAAAAGTAACATTGCTTCTGATGGATGGAGGGTTCCTCAATTTTTGTAGGGGAATTGGATAGAGAATTGAAGAAAGTCAGTGAGACTATAAAACAAGCGCTTATGGGAGGCAAACCCAAGTTTAATTTTATTTTTAGTTTTTATTAAGTTTTATATTAGTAGTTTTGAATTTGCATTTATTTAGGATTTAATAAAATTGCTTCTATCATGGTTTTCTGAGTTATTCAAGTCAAATTCAAGTGTGGTGCCCAATTTGTTCCATGTCTTGCTTTTATTCTCCAAACTTAATGACAAGGAGGAAGATTGCTATATTTTCGTGGGAAGTCCTCGCGCTTTAATTTTTTCTATTATAGCCATTGAGGACAATGTCTAGTTTAAGTTTGGGGCATTTTAGTGTCGTACTGCATATAGTTAGTTATCTGCATAGTAGTTTTTTTTTTATGTGTTAGCATTATGTGTTTTTTAGGTTGCATATAATACATGGCATTTTTTTTTTGCATCTTCATATATGTGTTCATGTAGTATAATTGCATTTTTTTTTTCTTATTTTTGCATGAATCTATGTGATAGGTTGGTGTGGTCTTAGCTCGGCCTATGATAAGATTGGTTTTGCATGTTAACTTGAATAGTGTTGATAATTGATGATGAGTTCTAATTTTAATCATGATGATAATCTGAGCCTGTCTGAAACTTATGTAACCGGTTAGCACTTAAAGTTTAACTGTTTTAATCCACTTGGTTCAAGGGTTTCATAATTGTTTCTGAGGGAAAATCTTTGTTAAAATTTAAGGAAATTAGTGAACTGGCGGTAAAAGTTGGAATGACGTAAAAGCTTGAGTTTGGGGGAATCTATGGGATATATATACTAAAAAAAAATTGATGAAGAGAAAAAAAAATAGAAAATACAGAAAAAAAGAAAAAAAAAGAAAAGAGATGATGAAAAAAAAAGAAGAGAAAAACTGTGGTTAGTTTTGTTTCGGGGCCTTTGTTACTTGAGCAAGTACACCCGAAGGGGTGTCTTAACACCTAGCGCCCTAAGGTCTTATATGGTTTGGGAGTCGTTGGTTGAAAGCTCTCTAAGGGGTGGCACTGTTAGCCTAATGGAATGAGACATTGCACAGCCATGAAAAAAAAAACACGAGAAAGAGCAAAAATGCGCTCGTGGTTGAATAAAAGTATAAATAAATCCTTTATTTACCCTTAGATTTGGTAATTGCTTAGTTTTAACCGGAGTTGTCATGTTCACAAAAGTAATTGAATTGGAACTGAAATTTTCCTTATAAGAAGTTTGTTATGTGATTATCTTGAACTGTGGTTGGTTAGAATGGTTAACAAACACACACACAACATGGGTGATGACAGGTTTGGGTTGACTAATTGGTTATAGTTATGGATTTTGAATTGATAGGATATATTGTTAGAGTACCAATGGTATCTTTGAGGCCTGTTGCTATATATCATACTGATTTATTACTTCGTTCGTAGGTATATTAGGAAGTAGATTATGCATATGCATTCATTTAGTTGAGTTATTTTGTTTATTTTTAGTTCTTTTGTGTTTTTGCTTGAGGACAAGCAAAGGTTTAAGTTTGGGGGTATTTGATGAGTGAGTTTTATACACATGAATTGGATACATTCGGGCTTAATTTGTTGTTGTTCTCAAGTCGTTTAGATTAGTTTTTAAGTGTTTATGTCTATTCAAGCATGTTTTATGTTGTTTTGTAGGAATTGGGACAAAAGTTACATGGATCGACGTTCGGGGTGGCTATATTCGCGTTTTCGGCTTGCCATTTACATAGCAGTCACTTCAGAGCCAATTTGAGTATTTTTACAGACCTTATTTCGAACAATTCAAAGAATAAAAGTTGTAGATCTACTTTTCCTCTTTCCGGAACATCTTGAATCATCATAATCAGAGTACGGACGAAGAAGTTATGACCATTTTCCCAAAGGATATCGGAGCAGAAAATGTTAGAACTTGTAACAGCGTCGGGGCGCTATTCGTAGTTCATTTCACAGCGCCGGGGCGCTATAAGGCAGTGTCTGAGTGTCAAGCCCAGTGTTGGGGCGCTGGGGAAGAGGTTGGGTGCGGCCTGGACGCGTTTTGGGTGAATTTTGACACCTTTTTGACTCCAAATTGGATTGGGTTTGTTCCTAAGCTAAAAATTAGACTTGTAATCTATAAATACATGATGTAAGGCATAAAATAAAGGGAGATTACATAGCTTAGCCTAGATTAAACACTCCTTTAGATTAGAACATAACTCTAGTTCTTATTAGTTTTGGGGATTGAAGCAACTTAGAGACCATTAAAGATTCAAAGCAGGAGCGAAAGAGGAGTCTCAAGGCTACTGACAATAGATTATATTCTCTTCTCTTCTCTTACTTTTATCTTTTAATGTCTATTCAATTATGGATTCTTGATTATAATTCATTAATTATGAACTAACTCATTCATTAAGATTTCAATTGAACTTTTTATGATTATGAATTGATTATTTGATTTATTCTAATTATTTATGTTGAAGTGAATTGTTCATCTTGCTTTGTGCTTATTGATTAATTATCTGATCAGTAATTACCTTGTTACTCTAGAAGGAATTGAGAAAGGAATTTTAGGGTTAGAACCGGGCATGGTTACATGTGACTTAGTTATTTTCACAGTGAATAATTAGGTTTGTGAATAGAATGAGAATATCTATTTGCCGCATGTAACACATAAGGAATTGGGATTGTAACGAGTTTAATTCAATTATTTTGCATAGAGATATAGCAAAGTTAATATGGGTTAAATAGAAGGCAAATGATCACTTGAGAAAGGGCTTTTGGCATTTAAGAATTCCTGTTAACAATTCAGTAGACATAATAATTGGAATAGTTGAATAATTGATTTATAATTCATAATTGGGGATATTGGAGTCTTAATCCTTATTTACCTAAATTTAATCAAATCTTAGTTGTTTATTTGCTTTCTTTTAAACTAATCTCTTTTAATTGTTTAATTTAGTTTTCTTAACTAGAAAATTCACAATTTGTGATTGTTTAAATAAAATTGATTTGGTTAAGGGTTAGTAATTGGTAATTTTTATTAAATAATTCCTCGTGGGAACGATACTCTACTTTCACTTTATTACTTGTTGACCATGTATACTTGCACGTATTCATTGATTGCGAAATCGATCAATATCAAGTATATGACTAATTGGTGTATGTGTTATTTCCTTATGTGTTATAGGGAATGGAATGAGCAGTTCAGCGTAAGCTGTTGCTGTGCGTAAGGTAAGTTTCCTAACTTCATTCATATTCTAAATGAAAGTATTTCAAAGTGAATGTGACTAATGTTTTAAAATGATATGAATCGAGATTATTCCTATTGTTCAAGTTGTTTCATAACCTTTGTTCGATTATCGAAGTTTCAAAGAATGTTAAACTATTAAAGTTGTTTGTTCAACTGCTAAGACTTGCTGGGCAATTGAATACTCACACTTGCTTTAAATGAAAAACATTTTCAGCGAACGATGTTAAAAGAACTTAAGGATCCCGTATAGATCAAGCTGACGGTATCCAGATGAAGTGTCATTCAGAATGTGAATGACCGAGAAGATTAAGTGAAGACTTGTACTGTAGAAAGATGAGAATTAAACTATAGACTACTTTAATGAACTGTGATGTATCCTTGGTGGCGAATAAAAGTCACTCTTGTAAGATGAAAGGAATAATGTAATTATCATTATTCGTAATGAGAAAGGTTATAAGGTTTTTAGAACCTAGGATTTGAGAGTGTATGTTGTTATATTTCAGTATATAATAATGTATGCAGAATGAATGATGTACTAGTAACGCACGGAATTTGGGTATGAAGATAGACCGGATTTTGGGGCGTTACAAGTTGGTATCAAAGCTAATAGGTTATAAATCTTAGGTATGAGTACCTAAGACTATAATCGTAAAGATAAGGATAAGAAGATCACCACGTGATCATAGTAAATCGTAGTAACAGATGAGCTATTAAACGATGAATGATTTATAGCTAATGCTATGAATGAATGGTACTACGAAGTAGTACGGGAAGAAGAACTCAGAATGAGTTGTAAAGGATAGTATACGAATTAAAGAAAATTTGTATTAAGTTCAGAGAAAGTTAGAAGTTGTAAGATTTCACTTGAGGACTCATGTGATGGCTGAGTTGTATGAATCTTTGTATGGGCAGAGGTTTGTGCTTGGTGTAACAACCACTCAGTTTATTACATTGATAATCATTGAAATTGGTCGCGCTATCAAGATGTATATGACGAGAAGGTGAATCTTTTCTCGTGTATATAATTGATAGGTAGAGAATGATAAGATAGGTGTGGGTTCTTGAAACTCATACTTATGAAAAGTTTGTGACTCATAGTTATATGCTATGTTTCTGAGCCCTAAGCATATGGATAGTCCTTGATTTGTTCTTGGATTACATATTGCGAAGATAAGTTCTTAAACACATATGGTTGTGGAAAGTTCCTAAACACATAAAGTGTGGTAAGTTGATGAACTATACTAAGGTATAGAAATGTTTAGACTTAAAGTAAGTATTTTCAGTAGACTTAGCATTGAAGGTGCTAGAGAAGATTAAGTATTGTCGCAAATAAGACAATGAAGGAAGATGGAGAATAGGATATTCCAAGTCATCTAGCTATGCTAGATTTCGAAATTTCTTGAAATCGTGTTGATGTGCGCGTTTTGAAAATGAATGAATTGGTTTAGTTTTTGGAACCAATGGATTTAAAAGAACTATTCTTGGTATGTCTATGCTAATTGTTTCAGCTAGACAGAAATTTATTTGAAATATCAAAATGAATTTTATATCATCAAGTGCATTTGATGCAAGGATGGTAAAAGGATGGAGTTATTAATGCAATTGAACCTGGTGTTGGATTTGATCTTAGGATCAACAACCCACGGTGGTATGATGCATAATGATGAAGTCATAAACTGACGAAGTCCTCAACGTCTTATGAAAAAATGCGATTATCATACGCGTCATGAAACGTTTTGATGTATTGGAAAAGAATTTAAAGAAATAGTCGATGTCAAGCGAGTTAACTAGACGAATGTTTCAAGTTGATGTCCAATTTATTGGTATGGTCTAAGCTACTTGATTTGGCTAAGACGAATGGTATGTTATGATTAAAAGAAAATCGAGCTTTCTTTGAAAAGTTATGCCAAACCAAATTGTTTTGGTGCGGAATCTAATGAGTAAGTCTGAGGTGAACATACCCTGAAATGGGGTTATACGATAGGCTGATCACCTACGTATGGAAGAGGTAGTTTACTTTCTTTGTGTTTGTAAACTGACCGTGGAAGGAAAGTTTAAGACGTCATGCTGTTTAACCTAGTAAGAGTTCATGGTCAATTTGACCCCTCAGCAAAAGTATGAAATGTTTTAAAGGAATTCTTATATTTCTCGTTGTTCATTCCACTTCATAATTCTTGATAAGATGTGAAGGTGAGAGAATTTTCGAAAGATAAGAACTTCTTTGAAGAGAAGTTGAGAAGAAAGGTAAGCTAAAATCTCGAGGACGAAATTCTGTGAAGAATGGGTGAATGTGATGACCCGGGAATGGGTGTGGTTTAAAAAAATTCTGAGGACGAAATTTTTATAAGGGGCAAAGGATGTGACAACCCAGAAATCCGGATTATCCAGAAATTAAGATTTAAAGAATTAGTTATTAATAAAATGAATTTTTATTAATATTATTCTGTGCTATATGTTTATTAATCGTTCTATAACCTAGAATGATTATTAATCGAGAGGATTCTGGCTACGAGCTAGATTGAATGAGTAAGAATTTTCAAGGCGAAAATAAAAAAAATTCGAAGACAAAAATATTTCCAAGGAAAAAGACAAAATAGGCACTATTCACCCGACGAAACCTAAGGGTTAGGGTTTGAATAACCTAAGCCTTTCTGATAGTTCGGTATGTCGAAATGACATTCCGTCGAAAGATTTGACAATTATATATCGTGAAAAGTTAAATAAGCCGATAAAAGTTTTTCTCAAAAAACGTGCAGAAATCGGACGAAATAAAAATGACGAAAAGTACTGCTGTGTGCTTTTCACTCATTTAGCTACGTTAGGTGAAAACGTGAAGGAAAACGCTTAACGTGGAAAAGTGTTTTTCAGTTTTTCAGAGATCCGAAGAATACGTAATATTCAATCGGTAAAGGAAAGACGAAATATCCAAAAATATTTGGATTCCGAGAATTTCAGTTTTTGAACTATCGGACGAATTTCGCAAGACGGAAGCACGAAGCTTCCAAGGGAAGCTAAGTGAGGAGGTGGGACGGCTACTTAGCCACCAAGTACTTGGTGGCTAAGTCATGAATAGTAAGGAGGTGGGGGTGAAATGACCAAAATACCCCTAGCCTTGAAAATCTATAAATAGGAAGCTTAATATCAAATGAATGGGATTTTGAAAATCCTATCATTTGAGAGAGAAAGAGAGAGAGCTCGGATGGGAGAGGAAGAGAAGAAGAATGAGGAAAAGCTAGCTTGAATGCAAACTTTGTCCGACGGAAGGAATTTAAGGATGAACGGTAATCCGAATCCTAGTTTCTTCTAATTTTTCTTTAAGTTTAATATGTTCAATACATAACTTAATGAAGATAAGAAGTAGATAATGTTAAGAATGAATTCATATGGTTGAATTCATGAGAAAAGAAGAAATAAGAAATAAGAAATTTAGTTTATAAATTTCTTAAGGAAGTATAAGATTCGTAAGGATTTTGAGCGATCCGAAAGAATCTTATGAATGAGTAGGTCAAATAAGTAAGGAATGGTGTTTTATAACATCAAATTCCAATAAAAAGTAAAATCGTAATCCAAAATATCGATTGAAACGAAGAACGAACGAAGAACGCGAAGAACACGCGAAGAACGCGAAGAACGTTGTTAATGGACAAATTTAAAACCATCGTAGTGTAATTGTTGTTGATGGACAAGTTTCAAACCATCGCGTATAAGTTAGATGCTTATTTATTGGTTAAGAACGTTAGAAACGTTCATGAAGAACAGAGTAAAATTGAGCTATAACGAATTTATGGCTAAAATTTTCGTAAAAGATGAACGAGAATTTTAAAGATGGTAAATGAACCCGAACATGTAGGGTTTAATAAGAATATAAGAGAATGATGAAAACGTGAGTCGTGGACTCAAGAATGAACGAATTTTGAGTTCGGATGACCGAATTACGGATGAACAAACGAAGAACGTTAAAAACGTTAAAATGAACAAAGGGTGAAGATTAAGCCAATCAAAAGACAGGTTAACGGATTCAGAATGAAGTTCTATCTGGGGGTAATCGAAGTACATTAGATAATGAAGAAAATGGCTTTGGAACGACCTCGTTCCGAGTTATAACGAAGAAGTTATGAGATTTTAAAGTACGCGTCTCAGAACGACCAAAGATTTAGAAAAAAATTTCAGGAAGAAGGTCTTGGCGTTGCGGCGCCAGTCATGCCTAGAATGTTGGCGCTACAATGCCAGGCCGGAGGGTCGCGTAATGCTAACTCGTGCTGCAACGCATGTCTTAGTGCTGAGAGTGGCGCCGCAGCGCCGGAAAAGAATAATGCCAAAAATGAGATTTTAACTGCTCAATTTCTGGGGGATGTGCAAGAAAGAAATACGAACATGTAGTTCAACTAATTTAACACTTAATCAACTGTATTAAACCTTTAATGAAGGTTGAACGAAAAGATTAAATGAGATTAAAAGATAAAGAATGTGAACGCGGGTTACGTAACCGATATCCGGGGATCATAGTCGCGATAAACGAACGTGAGGGATTGCTATTATTGTGATTCCTTAGACGTTGAGTGATGATAGTAATGAATAACATTTCGATGTTATGACATGGTAATGCAATATGAATGTAAAGCATATAGACGCTGTGAACGCAACATTGTTACGATGAACGATCGGTCTTAGCATACAATGATTAGTATGGCTTCGACATTAAGAAAGAATAGTGAACATGGGGTTCATGGGTTGGATAACGATCGAAAGCGATTAAATCCTTGAGTAAAGGATGAATGAGAGATTAAGAGACGTGCAACGTAAATGTTGAATACGTAAACAATTCTCGTAAATTGTATTCGCGTTCGACGAACGTTCTAAGTACACCCTAGTTGTATGACTTAGACGTTGATGAAAGTAGTAAGTAAGATACGAATGGTATCAAGAAAGTCGTAGCGAACGGTAATAAGATTAATGAAAGCCGATTATGAGTCGGATGAGAATGTTAGAATGAAATGTAAGCGTTGAACACTTTAACCGACGTGAAGGTTGAGTGTACGCGAATATTAAACGGGTAAAACCTACACCCCGTGTATGGTTTGACCGTAAGGTATTGAGGATCAACGATTAAACCTGTAAACGATGAAGAAGCTGAATTAAAGACAAGTACGTATAACGTAAAGAAGCCAAGTTAATGTTTATAACTTGGATGATGTTCCGAGTCGAATTAATCGGACGTTGTAAGATAAGAATAAGGTATCGTAAGATGCTTCACGCTATATATGCGTAGAATGAATATTGAATGATCGTTCTGAGTATACAAAATATTGTATAACTTAGACAATGATGAATTTATCCTGAGGTATAACATTTAATTGTCAGAAAGCCATAAGGAAAAAGAAATTGACTTAACGAACATTGTATTTAATTGTTCGTATAAGTTAAGAGAAATTTAGGTTGTAGTACAATCGTAACCTTTTATGGTTGATATATGGGAGTGTGGCTAAACAATTCCTTCAGAGAGCGAAGGTATATACAAAACTGGCAACCGATCTAACTCACTGTGTGGGAAGTGTAGATGAGACGGGAACTTGTTTGTTGGTGGTTTGTGGGAAACCACTCAGAGTACCATATGGACTACTAGCAGAGACACGATGTGTGCTGAGTCCTAGGAGAGTTAAAGAAGAAGATAAGAATGTAAATCATCAATGATGACGAACGTATTGAGTAAGACATCTCCGTATGTCATGAAGCCGCAGAATGGTAATAAAAGTGGTCGCGTAAACTTAGATTGTAGGAACGCGAACCATAAGAATTAAAGTTAAGTAAACCAATGCGTAAGTCAAGTATATGACTAATTGGTGTATGTGTTATTTCCTTATGTGTTATAGGGAATGGAATGAGCAGTTCAGCGTAAGCTATTGCTATGTGTAAGGCAAGTTTCTTAACTTCATTCATATTCTAAATGAATGCTAGTTTCTTAAACTTCTCATATGTTGAACTTGAGAAGTTCTGTCTATGTGCAAATGTGTGATATTTGTACAAGGTGGTAGAATGTATGAGGCCTTTTGCCATAATGTGAACACTTTGATGTTTTTATGAGATGAACTGTTCTATGATTGAACTGTTCAATAAAAGAATGTTCTGTTTATACATGAACCTTTATTGTTAAGTCTGTGCTATTGATTCTAGTCAGATAGAATGTGTATGAAAGAATGTAGAGAGTGAAAGTATTTCAATATGAATCTGACTAATGTTTTAAAATGATATGAATCGAGATTATTCCTATTGTTCAAGCTGTTTCATAACCTTTGTTCGGTTATCAAAGTTTCAAAGGAATGTTAAACTCTTAAAGTTGTTTGTTCAACTGCTAAGACTTGCTGGGCAATTGAATTCTCACACTTGTTTTAAATGAAAAACATTTTCAGCGAACGATGTTAGAAGAACTTAAGGATCCCGTATAGATCAAGCTGACGGTATCCAGATGAAGTGTCATTCAGAATGTGAATGACCGAGAAGATCAAGTGAAGACTTGTACTGTAGAAAGATGAGAATTAAACTATAGACTACTTTAATGAACTGTGATGTATCCATGGTGGCGGATAAAAGTCACTCTTGTAAGATGAAAGGAATAATGTAATTATCATTATTCGTAATGAGAAAAGGTTATAAGGTTTTAGAACTTGGGATTTGAGAGTGTATGTTGTTATATTTCAAAGATATAATAATGTATGCGAGAATGAATGATGTACTAATAACATACGGAATTTGGGTATGAAGATGTAGCCCGGATTTTGGGCGTTACGAGTTGGTATCAAAGTCGATAGGTTATAAATCTTAGGTATGAGTACCTAAGACTATAATCGTAAAGAGAAGGATAAGAAGATCACCACGTGATCATAGTAAATCGTAAATGAGATGAGCCATTAAACGATGAATGATTTATAGCTAATGCTATGAATGAATGGTACTACGTAAGTAATGCAGGGAAGAAGAACTCAGAATGAGTCAGAAGGATAGTATACTGAATTAAAGAAAATTCAGTATTAAGTAAAGAGAAAGTTAGAAGTTGTAAGATTTCAATTGAGGACTCATGTGATGGCTGAGTTGTATGAATCTTTGTATGGCAGAGGTTTGTGCTTGGTGTAACAACCACTCAGTTTATTACAGTGATAATCATTGAAATTGGTCCCGCTATCAATATGTATATGACGAGAAGGTGAATCTTTTCTCATGTATATAATTGTGAGTGTGAAGAATGATAAGATAAAGGGTTCTTGAAACTCATACTTATGAAAAGTTTGTGACTCATAGTTATATGCTATGTTTCTGAGCCCTAAGCATATGGATAGTCCTTGATTTGTTCTTGGATTACATATTGCGAAGATAAGTTCTTAAACACATATGGTTGTGGAAAGTTCCTAAACACATAAAGTGTGGTAAGTTGATGAACTATACTAAGGTATAGGAATGTTTAGACTTAAAGTAAGTATTTTCAGTAGACTTAGCATTGAAGGTGCTAGAGAAGATTAAGTATTGTCGCAAATAAGACAATGAAGGAAGATGGAGAATAGGATATTCCAAGTCATCTAGCTATGC
Source organism: Panax ginseng (assembly GCA_020205605.1). Lineage (NCBI taxonomy): Eukaryota > Viridiplantae > Streptophyta > Magnoliopsida > Apiales > Araliaceae > Panax > Panax ginseng. Next base: position 33,091,505 of record CM035129.1, on the reverse strand, counting down.
TAGATTTCAAATTTCTTGAAATCGTGTTGATGTGCTGCTTTTGAAAATGAATGAATTGGTTTAGTTTTTGGAACCAATGGATTTAAAAGAACTATTCTTGGTATCTCATGCTAATTGTTTTGATTTAGATGTAAATTTATTTGAAATATCAAAATGAATTTTATATCATCAATGCATTTGATGCAAGGATGGTAAAAGGATGGAGTTATTAATGCAATTGAACCTGGTGTTGGATTTGATCTTAGGATCAACAACCCACAGTGGTATGATGCATAATGATGAAGTCATAAACTGACGAAGTCCTCAACGTACTATGAAAAGTATGGTATCATGACGTCATGAAACGTTTTGATGTATTGCAAAAGAATTTAAAGAAATAGTCGATGTCAAGCGAGTTGACTAGACGAATCTTTCAAGTTGATGTCCAATTTATTGGTATGGTCTAAGCTACTTGATTTGGCTAAGACGAATGGTATGTTATGATTAGAAGAAAATCGAGCTTTCTTTGAAAAGTTATTCCAAACCAAATTGTTTTGGTAAGGAATCTAATGAGTAAGACTGAGGTGATCATACCCTGAAATGGGGTTATACGATAGGCTGATCACCTACGTATGGAAGAGGTAGTTTACTTTCTTTGTGATTGTAAACTGACCGTGGAAAGAAAGGTTACGACGTCATGCTATTTAACCTAGTAAGAGTTCATGGTCAATTTGACCCCTCAGCAAAAGTATGAAATATTTTAAAGAAATTCTTATATTCCTCGTTGTTCATTCCACTTCATAATTCTTGATAAGTTGTGAAGGTGAGAGAATTTTCAAAAGATAAGAACTTCTTTGAAGAGAAGTTGAGAAGAAAGGTAAGCTAAAATTTCGAGGATGAAATTTTGTGAAGAAGGGGTGAATGTGATGACCCAGGAATGGGTGTGGTTTAAAGAAATTCCGAAGACAAAATTTTTATAAGGGGAAAAGGATGTGACAACCCAGAAATCCGGATTATCCAGAAATTAAGATTTAAAGAATTAGTTATTAATAAAATGATTTTTTATTAATATTATTCTATGCTATGTGTTTATTAATCGTTCTATAACCTAGAATGATTATTAATCGGGAGGATTATAGCTACGAGCTAGATTGAATGAGTAAGAATTTTCAAGACGAAAATAAAAATTTTCCGGAGACAAAAATATTTTCGGGGAAAAAGACGAAATAAGCACTATTCACCCGACGAAACCTAAGGTTTAGGGTTTGAATAACCTAAGCCTTTTTGAGAGTTCGGTATGTCGAAATGACATTCCGTCGAAAGATTTGACAATTATATATCGTGAAAAGTTAAGTAAGCCGATAAAAGTTTTTCTCGAAAAACGTGTAGAAATCGGACAAAATAAAATGACGAAAAGTACTGTTGTGTGCTTTTCACTCGTTTAGCTACGTTAGGTGAAAACGTGAAAGAAAACGCTTAAGTGGAAAAGTGTTTTTTAGTTTTTTGGAGATCCAAAGAATACGTAATATTCAATCGATAAAGGAAAGACGAAATATCCAAAAATATTTGGATTCCGAGAATTTCAATTTTCGAACTGTCGGACGAATTTCGCAAGACGGAAGCACGAAGCTTCCAAGGGAAGCTAAGTGAGGAGGTGGGGTGGCTACTTAGCCACCAAGTAAACTTGCTGGCTAAGTCATGAATAGTAAGGAGGTGGGGGTGAAATGACCAAAATACCCCTGGCCTTGAAAATCTATAAATAGGAAGCTTAATCTCAAATGAATGGGATTTTGAAAATCCTATCATTTGAGAGAGAAAGAGAGAGAGCTCGGATAGGAGAGGAAGAGAAGGAGAATGAGGAAAAGCTAGCTTGAATGCAAACTTTGTCCAACGGAAGGAATTTAAGGATGAACGGTAATCCGAATCCTAGTTTCTTCTAATTTTTCTTTAAGTTTAATATGTTCAATACATAACTTAATGAAGATAAGAAGTAGATAATGTTAAGAATGAATTCATATGGTTGAATTATTGAGAAAAGAAGAAATAAGAAATAAGAAATTTAGTTTATAAATTTCTTAAGGAATATAAGATTCGTAAGGATTTTGAGCGATCCGAACGAATCTTATGAATGAGTAGGTCAAATAAGTAAGGAATGGTGTTTTATAACATCAAATTCCAAGAAAGTAAAATTGTAATCCAAAATATCTATTGAAACGAAGAACGAACGAAGAACGCGAAGAACACGCGAAGAACGCGAAAAACGTTATTGATGGACAAATTTAAAACCATCGTAGTGTAATTGTTGTTGATGGACAAGTTTAAAACCATCGCGTATAAGTTAGATGCTTATTTATTGTTTAAGAACGTTAGAAACGTTCATGAAGAACGGATTAAAATTGAGCTATAACGAATTTATGGCTAAAATTTTCGTAAAAGATGAACGAGAATTTTAAAGATAGTAAATGAACCCGAACATGTAGGGTTTCATAAGAATATAAAAGAATGATGAAAACATGAGTCGTGAACTCAAGAATGAATGAATTTCGAGTTCGGATGACCGAATTACGGACGAACGAACAAAGAACGTTAAAAACGTTAAAATGAACGAAGGGTGAAGATTAAGCCAATCAAAAGGCAGGTTAACAGATTCAGAATGAAGTTCTATCTGGGGGTAATCGAAGTACGTTAGATAATGAAGAAAATGGATTTGGAATGACCTCGTTCCGAGTTATAACGAAGAAGTTATGAGATTTCAAAGTACGCGTTTCAGAACGACCAAAGATTTAGAAAAAAAATTTGGGAAGAAGGTCTTGGCGTCAAATGGCGCCAAATACCCTAGAATGTTATACCGCTAAGCACCAGTGGAGGGAGGGTCGAATACTTTTTCTGCTACCGCAAAGGCGTAGTCTTAATCTTGAGAGTGGCGCCGCAACGCCGGTGAAGAATAATGCCAGAAATGAGATTTTAACTGCTCAATTTCTGGGGGATGTACAAGAAAGAAATACGAACATGTAGTTCAACTAATTTAACACTTAATCAGGTGTATTAAACCTTTAATAAAGGTTGAACGAAAAGATTAAATGAGATTAAAAGATAAAGAATGTGAACGCGGGTTACGGAACCGATATCCGGAGATCGTAGTCGCGATAAACGAACGTGAGGGATTGCTAGGATTGTGATTCCTTAGACGTTGAGTGATGATAGTAATGTATAACATTTCGATGTTATGACATGGTAATGCGAGATGAATGTAACGCATATAGACGCTGTGAACGTAACGTTGTACGATGAACGATCGGTCTTAACATACAATGAATAGTATTGCTTCGACATTAAGAAAGAATAGTGAACATGGGGTTCATGGGTTGGATAACGATCGAAAGTGATTAAAATCTTGAGTAAAGGTTGAATGAGAGATTAAGAGACGTGCAACATAAACGTTGAATACGTAAACGATTCTCGTAAATTGTATTCGCGTTGGACGAACGTTCTATGTATACCCTAGTTGTATGACTTAGACGTTGATGAAAGTAGTAAGTAAGATACGAATGGTATCAAGAAATCCGTAGCGAACGGTAATAAGATTAATGAAAGCCGATTATGAGTCGGATAAGAATGTTAGAATGAAATGTAAGTGTTGAACACTTTAACCGACGTGAAGGTTTAGTGTACGCGAATATTAAACGGGTAAAACATACACCCCATGTATGGTTTGACCGTAAGGTAATGAGGATCAATGATTAAACCTGTGAGCGATGAAGAAGCTGAATTAAAGACAAGTATGTATAACGTAAAGAAGCCGAGTTAATGTTTATAACTTGGATGACATTCCGAGTCGAACTAATCGGACGTTGTAAGATAAGAATAAGGTATCGTAAGATGCTTCACGCTATATATGCGTAGAATGAATATTGAATGATCGATCTGAGTATACAAAATATTGTATGACTTAGACAATGATGAATGAATCCTGAGGTATAACATTTAATTGTCAGAAAGCCATAAGGAAAAAGAAATTGACTTAACGACCATTGTATTTAATAGTTCGTATAAGTTAAGAGAAATTTAGGTTGTAGTACAATCGTAACCTTTTATGGTTGACATATGGGAGCTGGGCTAAACAATTCCTTCAGAGAGCGAAGGTATATACAAAACTGGCAACCGATCTAACTCACTGTGTGGGCAGTGTAGATGAGACGGGAACTTGTTTGTTGGTTATTTGTGGGAAACCACTCAGAGTACCATATGGACTACTAGCAGAGACACGATGTGTGCTAAGTCCTAGGAGAGTTAAAGAAGAAGATAAGAATGTAAATCATCAATGATGACGAACGTATTGAGTAAGACATCTCCGTATGTCATGAAGCCGCAGAACGGTAATGAAAGTGGTCTCGTAAACTTAGATTGTAGGAACGCGAACCATAAGAATTAAAGTTAAGTAAACCAATGCGTAAGTCAAGTATATGACTAATTGGTGTATGTGTTATTTTCTTATGTGTTATAGGGAATGGAATGAGCAGTTCAGCGTAAGTTGTTGCTGTGCGTAAGGCAAGTTTCCTAACTTCAATCATATTCTAAATGAATGCTAGTTTCTTAAACTTCTCATATGTTGAACTTGAGAAGTTCTGTCTATGTGCAAATGTGTGATATTTGTACAAGGTGGTAAAATGTATGAGGCCTTTTGCCACAATGTGAACACTTCGGTGTTTTTATGAGATGAACTGTTCTATGAATGAACTGTTCAATAAAAGAATGTTCTGTTTATACATGAACCTTTATTGTTAAGTCTGTGCTATTGATTCTAGTCAGATAGAATGTGTATGAAAGAGAGTAGAGAGTGAAAGTATTTTAAAGTGAATGTGACTAATGTTTTAAAATGATATGAATCGAGATTATTCCTATTGTTCAAGCTGCTTCATAACCTTTGTTCGGTTATCAAAGTTTCAAAGGAATGTTAAACTCTTAAAATTGTTTGTTCAACTGCTAAGACTTGCTGGGCAATTGAATTCTCACACTTGCTTTAAATGAAAAACATTTTCAGCGAATGATGTTAGAAGAACTTAAGGATCCCGTATAGATCAAGCTGACGGTATCCAGATGAAGTGCCATTCAGAATGTGAATGACCGAGAAGATCAAGTGAAGACTTGTAATGTAGAAAGATGAGAATTAAACTATAGACTAGTTTAATAAACTGTGATGTATCCTTGGTGGCGGATAAAAGTCACTCTTGTAAGATGAAAGGAATAATGTAATTATCATTATTCGTAATGAGAAAGGTTATAAAATATTTAGAACCTGGGATTTGAGAGTGTATGATGTTATATTTCAGTATATAATAATGTATGCAGAATGAATGATGTACTAGTGACGCACAGAATTCGGGTATGAAGATAGACCGGATTTCGGGGCAAGTTGGTATCAAAGCTGATAGGTTATAAATCTTAGGTATGAGTACCTAAGACTATAATCGTAAAGAGAAGGATAAGAAGATCACCACGTGATCATAGTAAATCATAAAGTAATGTATGAGCCGTTAAACGATGAATGATTTATAGCTACTCTGCTATGAATGAATGGTACTCTGAAGTAAGCGGAAGAAGAACTTCGAGAATGAGTTGTAGAAGGATAGTATACTGAATTAAAGAAAATTCGTATTAAGTAAAGAGAAAGTTAGAAGTTGTAAGATTTCAATTGAGGACTCATGTGATGGCTGAGTTGTATGAATCTTTGTTTGGGCAGAGGTTTATGCTTGGTGTAACAACCACTAAGTTTATTACAGTGATAATCATTGAAATTGGTCGCGCTATCAAGATGTATATGACGAGAAGGTGAATCTTTTCTCATGTATATAATTGATAGGTAGAGAATGATAAGATAGGTGCGGGTTCTTGAAACTCATACTTATGAAAAGTTTGTGACTCATAGTTATATGCTATGTTTCTGAGCCCTAAGCATATGGATAGTCCTTGATTTGTTCTTGGATTATATATTGCGAAGATAAGTTCTTAAACACATATGGTTGTGGAAAGTTCCTAAACACATAAAGTGTGGTAAGTTGATGAACTATACTAAGGTATAGGAATGTTTAGACTTAAAGTAAGTATTTTCAGTAGATTCAGCATTGAAGGTGCTAAAGAAGATTAAGTATTGTCGCAAATAAGACAATGAAGGAAGATGGAGAATAGGATATTCCAAGTCATCTAGCTATGCTAGATTTCGAAATTTCTTGAAATCGTGCTGATGTGCGCATTTTGAAAATGAAAGAATTGGTTTAGTTTTTGGAACCAATGGATTTTGAAGAACTATTCTTGGTATGTCTATGCTAATTGTTTCAGCTAGACAGAAATTAATTTGAAATATCAAAATGAATTTTATATCATCAGTGCATTTGATGCAAGGATGGTAAAAGGATGGAGTTATTAATGCAATTGAACCTAGTGTTGGATTTGATCTTAGGATCAACAACCCACGGTGGTATGATGCATAATGATGAAGTCATAAACTGACGAAGTCCTCAACGTACTATGAAAAGTACGGTATCATGACGTCATGAAACGTTTTGATGTATTGCAAAAGAATTTAAAGAAATAGTCGATGTCAAGCGAGTTGACTAGACGAATGTTTCAAGTTGATGTCCAATTTATTGGTATGGTCTAAGCTACTTGATTTGGCTAAGATAAATGGTATGTTATGATTAAAAGAAAATCGAGCTTTCTTTGAAAAGTTATTCCAAACCAAATTGTTTTGGTGCGGAATCTAATGAGTAAGTCTGAGGTGAACATAACCTGAAATGGGGTTATACGATAGAATGATCACCTAAATATGGAAGAGGTAGTTTACTTTCTTTGTGATTGTAAACTGACCGTGGAAAGAAAGGTTACGACGTCATGCTGTTTAACCTAGTAAGAGTTCATGGTCAATTTGACCCCTCAACAAAAGTATGAAATATTTTAAAGGAATTCTTATATTCCTCGTTGTTCATTCCACTTCATAATTCTTGATAAGATGTGAAGGTGAGAGAATTTTCGAATGATAAGAACTTTTTTGAAGAGAAGTTGAGAAGAAAGGTAAGCTAAACTTTTGAGGACGAAATTCTGTGAAGAATGGATGAATGTGATGACCCGGGAATGGGTGTGGTTTTAAGAAATTCTGAGGACGATATTTTTATAAGGGGGAAAGGATGTGACAACCCAGAAATCCGGATTATCTAGAAATTAAGATTTAAAGAATTAGTTATTAATAAAATGAATTTTTATTAATATTATTCTGTGCTATATGTTTATTAATCGTTCTATAACCTAGAATGATTATTAATCGGGTGGATTCTGGCTACGAGCTAGATTGAATGAGTAAGAATTTTCAAGGCGAAAATAAAAAAAAAATCGGAGACAAAAATATTTCCGAGAAAAAAGACGAAATAGGCACTTTTCACCCGACGAAACCTAAGGGTTAGGGTTTGAATAACCTAAACCTTTCTGAGAGTTCGGTTTGTCGAAATGACATTCCGTCGAAAGATTTGACAATTATATATCGTGAAAAGTTAAATAAGCCGATAAAAGTTTTTCTCGAAAAATATGCAGAAATCGGACGAAATAAAAATGACGAAAAGTATTGTAGTGTGCTTTTCACTCGTTTAGCTACGTTAGGTGAAAACGTGAAGGAAAACGCTTAACGTGGAAAAGTGTTTTTCAATTTTTTGGAGATCCGAAGAATACGTAATATTCAATCGGTAAAGGAAAGACGAAATAACTAAAAATATTTGGATTCCGAGAATTTCAGTTTTCGAACTGTCGGACGAATTTTGCAAGACGGAAGCACGAAGTTCCAAGGGAAGCTAAGTGAGGAGGTGGGGCGGCTACTTAGCCACCAAGTAAACTTGGTGGTTAAGTCATGAATAGTAAGGAGGTGGGGGTGAAATGACCAAAATACCCCTAGCCTTGAAAATCTATAAATGGGAAGCTTAATCTCAAATGAATGGGATTTTGAAAATCCTATCATTTGAGAGAGAAAGAGAGAGAGATCGGATGGGAGAGGAAGAGGAAGAGAAGGAGAATGAGGAAAAGCTAGCTTGAACGCAAACTTTGTCCGACAGAAGGAATTTAAGGATGAACGGTAATCCGAATCCTAGTTTCTTCTAATTTTTCTTTAAGTTTAATATGTTCAATACATAACTTAATGAAGATAAGAAGTAGATAATGTTAAGAATGAATTCATATGGTTGAATTCATGAGAAAAGAAGAAATAAGAAATAAGAAATTTAGTTTATAAATTTCTTAAGGAAGTATAAGATTCGTAAGGATTTTGAGCGATCCGAACGAATCTTATGAATGAGTAGGTCAAATAAGTAAGGAATGGTGTTCTATAATATCAAATTCCAAGAAAAAGTAAAATTGTAATCCAAAATATCGATTAAAACGAAGAACGAATGAAGAACGCGAAGAACACGAAGAACGTTGTTGATGGACAAATTTAAAACCATCGTAGTGTAATTGTTGTTGATGGACAAGTTTAAAACCATTGCATATAAGTTAGATGCTTATTACTTAGTTAAGAACATTAGAAACGTTCATGAAGAACGGATTAAAATTGAGCTATAACGAATTTATGGCTAAATTTTTCGTAAAAGATGAACGAGAATTTTAAAGTTAGTAAATGAACCTGAACATGTATGGTTTCATAAGAATATAAGAGAATGATGAAAATGTGAGTCGTGGACTTAAGAACGAATGAATTTTGAGTTCGGATGACCGAATTACGGACAAACGAACGAAGAACGTTAAAAACGTTAAAATGAACGAAGGGTGAAGATTAAGCCAATCAAAAGGCAGGTTAACAGATTCAGAATGAATTTCTATCTTTGGGTAATCAAAGTGTATTAGATAATGAAGAAAATGGCTTTGGAACGACCTCGTTCCGAGTTATAACGAAGAAGTTATGAAATTTCAAAGTACGCATCTCAGAACGACCAAAGATTTAGAAAAAAATTTCGGGAAGAAGGTCGGTAGCAAGCGCAGCGCATGGCACAAATACCTAGAATGTTGAAAGTCTTTCTGCGGCCAGTAGGAGGGTCGCGATCGGTAACTCACGCCGCTTTCCAGAGTCTTAGTCTTTGAGAGTGGCACCGCAAATGGTCGGCAGTGAACAATGCCAGAAATGAGATTTTAACTGCTCAATTTCTGGGGGATGTGCAAGAAAGAAATACGAACATGTAGTTCAACTAATTTAACACGTAATCAAGTGTATTAAACCTTTAATGAAGGTTGAACGAAAAGATTAAATGAGATTAAAAGATAAAGAATGTGAACGCGGGTTACGTACCCGATATCCGGGGACCGTAGTAGTGATAAACAAACGTGAGGGATTGCTATGATTGTGATTCCTTAGACGTTGAGTGATGATAGTAATGTATAACATTTCGATGTTATGACATGGTAATGCGAGATGAATGTAAAGCGTATAGACGCTGTGAACGCAATGTTGTTACTATGAACGATCGGTCTTAGCATACAATGAATAGTATGGCTTCGACATTAAGAAAGAATAGTGAACATGGGGTTCATGGGTTGGATAACGATCGAAAGTGATTAAAACCTTGAGTAAAGGTTGAATGAGAGATTAAGAGACGTGCAACGTAAACGTTGAATACGTAAATGATTCTCATAAATCGTATTCACGTTGGACGAACGTTCTAAGTATACCCTAGTTGTATGACTTAGACGTTGATTAAAGTAGTATGTAAGATACGAATGGTATCAAGAAAGTCGTAGTGAACGGTAATAAGATTAATGAAAGCCGATTATGAGCTGGATGAGAATATTAGAATGAAATATAAGCGTTGAACAATTTAACCGACGTGAAGGTTGAGTGTACGCGAATATTAAACAGGTAAAACCTACACCCCGTGTATGGTTTGACCGTAAGGTAATGAGGATCAATAATTAAACTTGTGAGTGATGAAGAAGCTGAATTAAAGATAAGTACGTATAACGTAAAGAAGCCGAGTTAATGTTTATAACTTTGATGACGTTCCGAGTCGAATTAATCGGACGTTGTAAGATAAGAATAAGGTATCATAAGATGTTTCACGCTATATATACGTAGAATGAATATTGAATGATCGTTCTAAGTATACAAAAGATTGTATGACTTAGACAATGATGAATGAATCCTGAGGTATGACATTTAATTGTCAGAAAGCCATAAGGAAAAAGAAATTGACTTAACGAACATTGTATTTAATAGTTCGTATAAGTTAAGAGAAATTTAGGTTGTAGTACAATCGTAACCTTTTATGGTTGACATATGAGAGATAGGCTAAACAATTCCTTCAGAGAGCGAAGGTATATATAAAACTGGCAACCGATCTAACTCACTGTGTGGGCAGTGTAGATGAGACGGGAACTTGTTTGTTGGTTGTTTGTGGGAAACCACTCAGAGTACCATATGGACTACTAGCAGAGACACGATGTGTGCTGAGTCCTAGGAGAGTTAAAGAAGAAGATAAGAATGTAAATCATCAAAGATGACGAACGTATTGAGTAAGACATCTTCGTATGTCATGAAGCCGTAGAACGGTAATGAAAGTGGTCACGTAAACTTAGATTGTAGGAACGCGAACTATAAGAATTAAAGTTAAGTAAACCAATGCGTAAGTCAAGTATATGACTAATTGGTGTATGTGTTATTTCCTTATATGTTATAGGGAATAGAATGAGCAGTTCTGCGTAAGCTGTTGCTGTGCGTAAGGCAAATTTCCTAACTTCATTCATATTCTAAATGAATGCTAGTTTCTTAAACTTCTCATATGTTGAACTTGAGAAGTTCTGTCTATGTGAAAATGTGTGATATTTGTACAAGGTGGTAGAATGTATGAGGCCTTGTGCCACAATGTGAACACTTCGATGTTTTTATGAGATGAACTGTTCTATAATTGAACTGTTTAAAAAAAGAATGTTCTGTTTATACATGAACCGTTATTGTTAAGTCTGTGCTATTGATTCTAGTCAGACAGAATGTGTATGAAAGAAAATAGAGAGTGAAAGTATTTCAAAGTGAATGTGACTAATGTTTTAAAATGATATGAATCGAGATTATTCCTACTGTTCAAGCTGCTTAATAACATTTGTTCGGTTATCGAAGTTTCAAAGGAATGTTAAACTCTTAAAGTTGTTTGTTCAACTGCTAAGACTTGCTGGGCAATTGAATGCTCACACTTACTTTAAATGAAAAACATTTTCAGCGAACGGATCCCGTATAGATCAAGCTGACGGTATCCAAATGAAGTGCCATTCAGAATGTGAATGAGCGAGAAGATCAAGTGAAGACTTGTAATGTAGAAAGATGAGAATTAAACTATAGACTAGTTTAATAAACTGTGATGTATCCTTGGTGGCGAATAAAAGTCACTCTTGTAAGATGAAAGGAATAATGTAATTATCATTATTCATAATGAGAAAGGTTATAAGGTTTTTAGAACCTGGGATTTGAGAGTGTATGTTGTTATATTTCAGTATATAATAATGTATGCAGAATGAATGATGTACTAGTGACGCACGAAATTCGGGTATGAAGATAGACCGGATTTCGGGGCGTTACAATATCACTTCATTCAAATTACTTTATCTTCATTTCTTAACGAACTAGCATAATCAGAACTCAATTTACAGTTTAACATATAAATTGGCCACTAAAATTGGTACTTTTCACAAGCCATATGAAAATATACACTGACAATTATTTTTCCTACTTTTTGAATAAAATTAGCATGCTTAAACACAAACTCTAATCATTATAAACACATATACTCACAATTACCAGTTATATATCAATAATTCAACAAATTAAATTCATAAAGCATAAAATTTTATGTCGTAAAAACCCACATATAACCATATACACATACATAATATTAAGGTTAAAGAAAATACCTTCAATCGACTTATTAATTCTTGTTAAACACTGAAGTTGCTTGGTAATCCTTAGGTTTCCTCTCAATTCTCCCAACTCTCTCTGTAATCTTATGATTAGCAAAAACCCAAGCCAGTATGCGTAAAATATAAAAACTGATATGGCCATAACTCCTATACTAAATATATCAGTTACAACTAATAAACGTATATGTTATAATTATATTTTATTTAGTATTTAATTTATTTTATTTATAATTCAATTATTAAAAATCCAAAAGCCATAAGGCTTTGTTTGGCAAAAAGTCTTTAAAATAAAGACTTGATATTTTAAGCCTTGTTTAGGTTAAATTAATTTAAAACTCCTTTAATTTTATTTTAATAAACCCTTTAGTTATAATTTATTACCACATATTACTTATTTGGATTTCCATATCCAACATTAATCAAATAAAATAATTATACATACTATATTTTAAATAAATACTCCACTTAAATAAATATAAAAATTATAATTTTATTTAATAATTTAATATACCCCTTAAATTATTAAATTGAAACAACAATATAACATCTCATGTTATATTACAATTCTCCAAATTATAAATTTAATTCATAAGTATTTAATAACAATAATCACATCAACATCAGTTAAAATATTTATTTAATTTAATAAATATACCATATTAACATCAATTAAAATATTTATTCAACAATAAACACCTCAAATAAATATTTAGATAATTCAATAAATATTTAAAATTTAAATTTGAAATTCTTGATTGTTCCGTATCCATAAGACATGACGGTTTTCAGATGAAGTTCTGTTTAACCTTTTCGAAAATTAAAAATAAAATTTTATAGTTTGTTAAATTGTTTCCAAATTTATAGTCAGTACGTAGTTTCAAAAATGAAATAGAATTAATATGTCGTTCAGTATTGTTTCAGCTTACTTCACAACATTTACTTCGTTGTAGAAGTGTCATCCAAGGAAAACATTTAAATCTTTCAGATAGTCTTTATTCATTGATATTACTTGCTGGGCACTCAAATGCTCATTCTTGCTTTAAATTTAAATATTTTCTGCTAAGCTAGCACGTCCTGAAGGTTCTAGCAAGGACAAAGGGAAGGGGAAGCTGAAGGAGTAGATTAAATTATGTTGTTATAACTGTTTGTAGTAAGATAATATAATATTTATCATGTAATGTAAGACTTAAAGGTTCTCGAGACTGGGAAGGTAGATAACTTTGATATAATAATTTTGTTTAATTAATACATTAAGTAGTTGAATGAATGTTATCGTGGAGCACCAAGTACGAGTTTCAAGTACTCGAATTTGGGGGCGTCACAATGAAGAACAAAGGCAAAGGCATAGTGATAGAGTAGTTATGAATGAACATTATTATGTTATATTTGTAAACCCTTTTTGTTTATCTAAAGGGTAAGTTTGTAATGTTAAGGTTAGATAACCTGGGACGAATGTATTAACTATATCAGTTAATGTGGTGTAATATTCTATTCATCAATGAATGGGTAGTTAGATATTAATTATATTATGGATCGTGAGCACCAAACTCAGGGGTCAGTTAACCCGGATTTGGGGGTGTCACATTTATAATGTCTTAATTACTATCACTGCGAAGCATATTAAATGCTATTTAATCGGACCAAATTAAACGGATTGGTTAAGGTATTTGAGAATAGTTCTCATGGCTAAAAAGCTATCTTATGTCCTTAATATGCATATCCCTACAATGGTTGTAGACAATGTCTCTGAGGAAGAGATTGTTACTTTTAGAAAGTGGCAAGATGATGCACAGTTGGCTCAATGCATCATTCTCGCATCCATTAGTAACGAGCTTCAGCGTAAACATGAAACTATGTGTTGACTTTGTCATATTCCATCCTTGAGTTTTGATGGTGAATTATTCATATACTAAATTGTTTTATGGAATTTCAGGTATATTGATGATAAGGAACATTGGTTGGATTTTCAAGTGGTCGAAGAAGTTTTTCTTTACTAGGAAAACCAACTGTAAGGTCAATTCCATAATAATTGATTTTTTATTTAAAGGCTCTAGGACATATCATTGGCATTTAATTGTCTTAAATGAAAAATGATTTAAAGACTAAATGAAAAAGATTTCTTTTAAATTAAGATTAGATGTGTTATGCAGGTATAAAAAGAATTGATATTTTATCTGACATGTGTTACGTATGCATGCTTGAATAAATACTTGATATCCTTGGGTCACATTTTCATTTTTGCTACACGTAGATATCTATGTAATTATGATTTTCTAGAAAGTCTAAAGGACGGCAGCTATACTTCCTTGTGATTTGGAGAATATACGATTTTCAAGGAAAAGTAATTATGATTATTTTGGAACTTTAAAGACCTTGTTTATTGGAAAAGGAGTATGATGTCATATGCCACATTAGTTGCTCCACTTTAGTTGCTACACGCCACTTTTATATGGAGAGATAAAGTCAAAGTTATTAAGTAATGAGTTATCTCTTAAAGGTGTCTTTGAAATTATCCCAACAGTATAACACTAAAAAGGATTGATTCTGTTATTTGGATAAATATCAATTAAACGTTCACCTTCTTTGTTGTTGTGGATTTCTATGTCGTTTGATTATTTGAACAAATAAGACGTATATATAATTAACGGTAATATCTTGTGGGCTATAAAATTAGTATTTTCATGTATGAAAAAAATACAACTCACGAAATTATTCTTGCACTAATTCGTTATTTATTTGAAAGCAATTTGATTTAATCAAAGGCAACCTTTGAAAGCAAACTAAGCAATTAAATTTCTGATATTCTTTGAGCTGGTATTTGGTAAGATTTAAAGTGTTTAATTTTTTTTTGCTAATTGATCATTGAATATAGTTGAGCCTTTAACTGTTAAATTGATTATCCTTGCATTGATCATAAACCTCTATATTTGTATTTAATTTTCTGTTTAGACTAAGTGTAGTCTAAAGGTGTTAATCCTAGTGGATTAGAGAAAAGGCTTACAAATAGGTTCAAGGAAGCAAATGTGCTTGAAGAGTGCATAGGTGCACAAGGAGCAAGAGTGCTCAAGAGAAATTAATTGTTAATTAATTTTTGTAAGAATCTGTTTTGTAATTGGTGTTTGTTTATAAAGAAATAAATAAAGTGAGTCTCCAATACTAGTTGGTATTGGACGTGGACTAGGCTATTATTATAGAGGGTAATAGTTGAACCACGTAAAAAACCTTGGTGTTGATTTTATTATTTGCTTTACTTTAATTCTAAAATCACATAAGCTATTTAATTATCTTAATAATTAAAATTTGAATACTTGCATTATATTAAGATAATTCTTTAACACCAAGTATATTATTTAAGTTATAAATTTAGCTGGATATTTTCTTAAAATAATCAGTTAATTCAGTAGGCCATATTAATTCAGTAAGCTGAATTCAACAATATAGTATCCTGAAATTAATAATTTAATTTAAAGTTTAAAAATTAGTCATTATAACAACCCAGAATTTTGGATTTTTTCAGAATTTAGGTTTAAAGAATTTATTATTAATAAAAGGAATTTTTATTAATAATATTATGCTTATGTGTTTATTAATCGCTCTATAACCTAGAATGATTATTAATGAGGAGGATTTCGCTACGAGCTAGACCGAGCAGTAAGAATTTTCAAGACAAAAATAAAATTTTTCTGAGAACAAAATATTTAGGGAAAAGACGAAATAGGCACTATTCAATTCGACGAAATCCTAAGGGTTAGGGGTTTGAATAACCTAAGCCGTTCTGAGAGTTCGGTATGTCGAAATGACATTTCGTCGTAAGATTTGATGATAATATATCGTGAAAAGTTAAGTAAACCGATAAAAGTTTTTCTCAAAAAACGTGCAGAAATCGGATAAAATAAAAATGACAAAAAGTACTGTTGTGTACTTTTCATTCGTTTAGCTACGTTAGGGGAAAACATGAAGGAAAACACTTATCGTGGAAAAGTATTTTTCAGTTTTTCGGAGATCCGAAGATTACGTAAAATTTAATCGGTAAAGGAAAGACGAAATATCTAAAAATATTTGATATCGAGAATCGCAGATTGAATCGCTTCGGATGAATTCAAGAAAACGAAAGCACGAAGCTTCCAAGGGAAGCTAGCTAAGGAGGTGGGGCGGCCACTTGGCCACCAAGTAAACTTGGTGGCTAATCAATGAATAGTAAGGAGGTTAAGGGTGAAATGACCAAAATGCCCTTAGCTTTGGTTTTCTATATAAACAAGCCTTAAGCTCATTTGTTTGGTTAGAAAATTCAACCAACACTTGAGAGATAGAGAGAGAGTTCGGATGGGAGAAGAAGAGGGAGAGAATGAGGAAAAGCTAGCTCGAATGCACGCTTTGTCCGACGGAAGGAGATTAAAGAAGAACGGTAATTCGAACCCTAGTTTCTTCTAATTTTCTTTAAGTTTAATATGTTCAAAAACATAACTTAATGGAGATAAGAAGTAAATGAAGTTAAGAATGATTTCATATGGTTGAAATCATGAGAAAATGAAGAAATAAGAATTAGAAATTTAGTTTATAAATTTCTTAAGGAAGTATAAGATTCGTAAGGATTTTGAGCAATCTGAATGAATCTTATGAATGAGTAGGTTAAATAAGTAAGGAATGATGTTCTATAACATTAAATTCCAAGAAAAAGTAGAATCATAATCCAAAATATCGATTAAAATGAAGAACGCGAAGAACACGTGAAGAACACGAAGAATGTTGTTGATGGACAAATTTAAAACCATCGTAGTGTAATTGTTGTTGATGGACAAGTTTAAAATCATCATGTATAAATTAGATGCTTATTTCTTGGTTAGGAACATTAGAAACGTTCATGAAGAACTGATTAAAATTAGCTATAACGAAGTTATGGCAAAATTTTTGTAAAAGATGAACAAGAATTAGAAAGTTAATAAATGAACTTGAACATATAGGGTTTCATAAGAATGTAAGAAAACGTAGAAAATATGAGTCGTGGACTCAAGAACGAACGAATTCCGAGTTCGGATGACCGAATTACGGACGAACGAATGAAGAACGTTAATAACGTAAAACAAATGAAGAGTGAAGATTAAGCCAATGGAATGGTATGTTAATGGATTCAGAATGAAGTTCTGTCCATGGGTAATTGAAGTACATGTTATGATGAAGAGAATGGCTTTGAAATGACCTCGTTCCGAGTTATAATAAAGAATTTATGAGATTTCAAAATCAGCGTCTCATGCTTGTAAAAGACTTGGAAAATTTTTCTAGGTTTCATGCTTGGCCGCAGTCATGAAGTCGTGCCTTGGTGGTGGAAATACAGTCATGAAAGCTCAGCCATTAGCTATCGCTAATTGGCACCGCATTATGAATAGAAGAAAAAGAGAAGGCAGTAGCCATGGCCGCTGCCAAGCAGTAGGAAATACCTGTAAATGAGATTTTAACTGCTCAATTTCTCGGGGGATGTGCAAGAAAGAAATATGAATATTTAATTCAACTAGTTTAACACTTAATCAAGTGTATTAAACCTTTAATGAAGGTTGAACGAAAATATTAAACGAGATTAAAAAGACAAATAATGTTAACACGGGTTACGTAACCAATATTCGAGGACCGTAGTCATGATAAACGAACGTGAGGAATTGCTATGGTTGTGATTCCTTAGACGTTGCGTGACGATGGTAATGTATAACATTTTGATGTTATGACATGTTAATGAGAGATGAATGTAAAGCGTTTAAATGCTGTGAACGCAACGTTGTTTCGATGAACGATCGGTCTTAGCATATAACGAACTGTATGGCTTCGACATTAAGAAATTATATTGAACAATGGGTTAATGGGATGGATAACGATCAAAAGCTATTAAAACCTTGAGTAAAGGTTGAATGGGAGATTAAGAGACGAGCAACGTGAACATTGAATATGTAAATGATCCTTGTGAATCGTATTCGCATTGGAAGAACGTTCTAAGTATACACTGGTTGTATGACTTAGATGTTGACGAATGTAGTAAGTAAGATAAGAATTATCAAGAAAGTCGTAGCGAACGGTAAGGAGATTACTGAAAGCCGAACGTGAGTCGGATGAGAATGTTAGAATGAAGTGTAAGCAATGAACACTTTAACCAATGTGAAGGTTGAGTGTACGCGAATATTAAACGGGTAGAACCTACACCCTGTGTATGGTTTGACCGTAAAGTAATGAAGATCAGTGATTAAACCTGTGATGGGTGAAGAAGCTAATCAAAGACAAGTACGTATAACGTAAAAGAAGCCAAGTTAATGTTTATAACTTGGATGACATTCTGAGTCGAATGACCGGACGTTGTAAGATAAGAGTAAGGTATCGTAAAATGCTTAACGCTATTAATGCATATAATGAATATGGAATGATCGTTCTGAGTATATAATAGACTGTATGACTTAAAGATGATGAATGAATCCTAAGGTATGGCATTTAGTTGCCAGAAAGCCATAAGGAATAAGAAATTGACTTAACGAACATTATAGTTTAATAGTTCGTGTAAGTTAAGATGAATTTAGGTTCTAGTACAATCGTAACCTTTGATGGTTGACATATGGGAGCTGGGTTTAACAATTCCTTCAGAGAGCGAAGGTATATACAAAACTGGCAACCGATCTAACTCACTGTTGTGGGCAGTGTTGATGAGACGGGAACTTGTTTGTTGGTTATTTGTGGGAAACCACTCAGAGTACCCTATGGACTACTAGCAGAGACACGATGTGTGCTGAGTCCTAGGAGAGTTATAAGAAGAAGATAAGAATATAAATCATCAAAGATGATGAAAGTATTGATTAAGACATCTCCGTATGTCATGAAGCCGTTAACCGGTGAAGGAAGTTGGTCGCGTAAACTTAGTTTATAAGAACGTGAACCTTAAGAAGTAAAGTTAAGTAAACCAAGGCGTAAGTCAAGTATATGACTAATTGGTACATGTGTTATTTTCTTATGTGCTACATAGGAATTGGAATGAGTAGTTCAGCGTAAACTATAAGCTATAGTTGTGCGTAAGGCAAGTTTCCTAACTTCATTCATATTTCAAATGAATGCTAGTTTCTAAAACTTCTCAGATGTTGAACTTGAGAAGTTCTGTCTATGTGCGAATGTGTGATATTTGTACAAGGTGGTAGAACGTATGAGGCCTTGTGTCACAATGTGAACACTTCGGTGTTTCTATGATATGAACTGTTCTGTGATTAAACTGTTCAATATGAGCATGTTCTGTTTATACATGAACCATTATTGTTAAGTTTGTGCTATTGATTCTAGCCAGACAAAATGTGTATGAAAGAGAGTAGAGAATAAAAATATTTCAAAGGGAATGTAACTAATGTTTTAAAATGATAGGAATCGATATTATTCCTATTATTCAAGCTGCTTCATAGCCTTTGTTCGGTTATTGAAGTCTTAAAGGAATGTTTGAATTCTTGAAGTTGTTTGTTCAACTACTATGACTTGCTGAGCAATTGAATGATCACACTTGCTTTAAATAAAAACATTTTTAGCGAACGATGTTAGAAAGAACTTAAGGATCCCATAAAGATCAAGCTGATCGGTATCTAGAAGGAATGCCATTCATTATATGAATGAGCGTGAAGATCAAGTGAAGACTTGTAAAATAGAATGATAGAATTAAACTATAGAATAGTTTAATGAACGTTATGTATCTTTGGTGGCGGATAAAAGTCATTTGTACCAGATGTAAAGAATAATGTAATTATCATTATTTGTAATGAAAGAGGTTTTAAGGTTTTAAGAATCTGGGATTTGAGGATGTATGTTGTTATATTTAGCTATATAATGATGTATGTTTGGAAGAAGATGTGATCGTGACGTACGGAATCCGAATGTGAAAATAGACCGGATTTCGGGACGTTACAGGTTGGTATCAAAGCTGATAGGTTATAAATCTTAGGTATGAGTACCTAAGACTATAATCTTAGAGAGAAGGATAAGAAGATCACCACGTGATCATAGTAAATCGTAGTAACAGATGAGCTATTAAACGATGAATGATTTATAGCTAATGCTATGAATGAATGGTACTACGAAGTAGTACGGGAAGAAGAACTTAGATTGAAGTGAGAGGATAGCATACTAATTAAAGAAAATTAAGTATTAAGTAAAGAGAGAAAGTTAGAAGTTGTAAGATTTCAATTGAGGACTCATGTGATAGCTGAGTTGTATGAATCTTTGTATGGGCAGAGGTTTGTGCTTGGTGTAATAACCACTCAGTTTATTACAGTGATAATCATTGAAATTGGTCGTGCTATCATGATGTATATGACGAGAAGGTGAATAGTTTCTCATGTATATACTTGGTAGGTAGAGAACGATAAGATTAGGTGCGAGTTCTTGAAACTCATACTTATGGTAAGTTCGTGACTCATAATCAAATGGTATGTTTTTGAACTTCTCAGCGAATGGACGCCTATGGTCTGACTGAGATAGTTTTTTAAACTCATATTATTGTGGAAAGTTCCTGAACTCATAATGTGTGGTAATTTGATGGACTGTACTAAGGTATAGGAATGTGTAGAGTAAAAATGAGTTATTTTCAGTAGACTTAGCATTGAAGGTGCTAGAGAAGATTAAGTATTGTCGTAGTAAAACAATAACGGAAGATGGAGAATTGGATATTCCAAGTCATCTAGTTATGCTAGATTTCGAAGTTTCTTGAAATCGTGCTGATGTGCGCGTTTTGGAAAATGAAAAAATCGGTTCAGTTTTTGGAACCAATGGATTTTAAAAGAACTATTCTTGGTATGTCTATGCTAATTGTTCCGGCTAGACAAAAATTGATTTGAAATATCAAAATGAATTTTATATCATCAGTGCATTTGATGCGAGGATAGTAAAAGGATGGAGTTATTAATGCAATTAAACCTGGTGTTGGATTTGATCTTAGGATCAACAACCCACTATGGTATGATGCATAATGATGAAGTCATAAATTGACGAAGTCCTCAACGTACTGTGAAAAGTGCGGTATCATGACGTCATGAAACGTTTCGATGTATTGGAAAAGAATTGGTCGATGTCAAGCGAGTTGACTAGACGAATGTTTCAAGTTGATGTCCAATTTATTGGTATGGTCTAAGCTACTTGATTTGGTTAAGATGAATGGTATGTCATGATTAAAAGAAAATCGAGCGTTCTTTGATGAGTTATGCCAAACCAAATTGCTTTGGTGCGGAATCTAAGTCTGAGGTGAACATACCCTAAAATGGGGTGATACGATAGGCTGATCACCTACGTATGTAAGAGGTAGTTTACCTTCTTTGTGATTGTAAATTTACCGTGGAAAGAAAGGTTTACGGCGCAAGGCTATTTAACCTTGTATGAGTTCATGGTCGATTTGACCCCTCAGCAAAAGTATGAAATGTTTTAAAGGAATCTTTATATTCCTAGTTATTCCTTCTACTTCATGATTCTTGATAAAGTTATGAAGGGTAGGGAATGTATGAAAGATAATAACTTCTTTGAAGAGAAGTTGAGAAGAAAAGTAAGCTAAAATTTCGAGGATGAAATTCCTTGAAGAAGGGGAGAATGTGAGAACCCGGGTAAGGGTTTGGTTTTAAGAAATTCTGAGGACGGAATTTTATGAGGTAAGAATATAACAACCCAGAATTTTGGATTTTTCCAGAATTTAGGTTTAAAGAATTTATTATTAATAAAAGGAATTTTTATTAATAATATTATGTGCAATGTGTTTATTAATCGTTCTATAACCTAGAATGATTATTAATTGGGAGGATTCTGGCTACGAGCTAGACTGAACGAGTAAGAATTTTCAAGAAGAAAATAAAAAATTTTCGGGAACAAAATATTTTCGAGAAAAAAGATGAAATAGGCACTATTCACCCGACGAAACCCTAAGGGTTAGGATTTGAATAACCTAAGCCATTCTGAGAGTTCGGTATGTCAAATTCCTTCTTCAAAATTTCTTTATAAAATAATTTATTATATATATAAGAAAATCGTATATAAAAAAATAATATTTGATTAGAATAATACCTGGAGTTGCATCCTTCGCTGCTATCGTATCTTGAACTATCATACTGAAGAATCCTGTGGTTAGTTCTATTGTTTCGTTTGTTGAAGTTCGTCCCGTTGTTGCCAATGTCCTGCTGCCTTTTCCCTTATCGCATTTCTTGCCTCCCTTATTCTTCTTAGACAGTCTTTCTCCTTATGCTCCATTAATTCACAAATAAAACATCCACTATACATTCTCGGATTGGGGCAGTTGGGAAAGATATGTCCCTTCTTCCCACACTTATAACACACAATCTTTCCTTTTATCTCCTTTCCTTTTAACGAATAGGTAGCAAAAGCTGTCTTTTGCCCCTCCGTTATCCTAGCTATCGCAAACGCTTCTATCGAGTCAGTTGATCTTCTAAATTCTGGCGATCCGATTATCTTGAAGTCTTTGACGTTCATTAATCTATTTTCTAGCTCATTTCCCCACGGCTGGTATTCCGTTCTACATAGCTTGATCGTCCATATTCGCTAAATTCTGTATTGGGTCTGGTTGTCTTCCAGCTTTATCGACAGGTTCTTCTGTCCATTGATTTTGCTTTCGTCTTGGCGGCATTATCATAAACTATTCCTTATTAACTTACATTCTAAGCCTTATCAAATATGTTTAACATATCACGCAAAATTTTCTATTCTAACAGTCATGTACTCAAAATATTAGATTTTGAAAACTTTGGTTTATCGTATTAACCAATATTCAGATAAATAATTACTATCTTCATACCAACTTATTTCATTAATCCATCATAGATTCATATTCATAACACTTGAAATTCTATAACACATACTGCTTTTAACATTCGTCATCCCTTTTGTGACTTAAAAGTCGGGATTTACAGCCTTTACTAGTGCCAAAAGTTGGGATCATTACATTACACAGACATATAATACATCATTACCTCTAGCATACTTCTATAAATGACACAACATATCCCCTAATATTACAAAAGATGGGGACATCCATCAACATATTACCCCTCTAATATAAATCAAAATTTTGGGGTTTATAACTATCTTACCTCTTACACAAAAGACTAAGGTTACAACAACAAATTATACATCCCATAATAAAATACTACATCTACTAACTTCTAACACCTAGACTTAATCTATCCCTCCGCACTCCACAGCGCTCTGGTATTCCCTCTGAGTAATATGCACCACCATATCTCTGCTTATGGTGTGCCAAGTCTGTCCCTGCTCCACCGGGTAGTGGTTTACCCCATCAATCAATCTCTCCATGGCCGTGCGCACAGCATATCCCATCTGGTTCATCTTCCACTTCTTACATCTCACCTCGCCCTCCAAATCATTAGCCCTATCATTGGCTTCTCCCCATTTTCCCTCAAAATGGATCCAATACATCACCTCCATCTCTAACTGTGTTCGGAGTGCTTCCTTCTTTGCCCTCTCGCTCATCACTCTCTGCTCCATTTCTTCCAACTTCCCTGTCAGCTCTACATTCCTAGCCACCGCCTTGTGAAACAAAGCTCCCATTTGAATCCCTGCCTCCTTGCGGTGATCAATTTCTACCTCCAACTCTTGCATCACTAACTTTCTCTGGTGGTCTTCTTCCCTCAACTTCTGGAACTCGGACTCCCTCTCTCTAGCCTCAGCCTCTAACTCCTCCACTCTACATCCCAACTCTAGGATCTGCTCCTCATACTCTCCCAACATCCGTTCCTCGAAAGTAGTCTCGTCGGAATCCTCCCTAGGCTCATCCCCCATAGGCTCCTCCTCCATGGGCTCCTCCTCCGGATCAGATTCCTCGGGTAGGGGCTCCATCTCCTCATCCTCGTCATCATCATCGATAGGGGCCAATGCTGTTATGGGCTCTGTTATCAATGGTGTCTCAAATACCACGTGTATGTCATGTGTTTCCTCTTCTACTACTCGGCTAGGTCCTCCCATGTCAGTCATCCTACAATCACCAACATAAGACAAAATAACAACAACTCCATTAGAATGTTAAATAACCTAAGTTCATTGTATAGAATGAAGTTATATTCTATAACACACTAAGTCACTCTCTATGAAAATTCTATATGAGTTTCATCCCTCTCTATCTTCTAAGTTCTCCTAAATTATAATCTAAGAACTTTCGCTCCTAAAGTTATAGCCTAAGGTCTATCCCACCAAAGGTTTCTAACCCTAAAGCTCTGATACCAACCTGTAAAGCCCCCAAATCCGGGTACTTGAAACTCGAACTCGGTGCTTCACGATACCATTTCTATGAGCGGAATAATACCAATAATATAATTATTAAACTTAATTTACATAGTTATCAGAGTCTATTCCCAAGTACGCAACCTCTAATACATTCATTACATGATAATAATAATAATATATATATATCATCCTTATCATAATAAAGCAAACTGTTACATAACATATCATAAAAACTCAAACAAAGAACCTTCTCTTTTCCTTTATTCTTAAATTAACCTTCACCATTCACACTTAATCGAAAACATTTAAATTAAGCAAGGATGAGCATTTGAGTGCCCAAAGAAGTAATAGCAATTATATATATAAGTCGTAAAGAATTTAAATGTTTTCTTTATACTACCCTTCTACAACAAATCAATAGTTGTGAAGTAATTTCAACCAATAATAATATCATAACAACCCTCTCTCAACTTTTTGAAACTACGCATCGACTATAAATAGGGTTAAGGGACATACTATGAACATTGTTTTTATTTTTGAAAAGGTTAAACAGAACTTCATCTGTAAACCATCATAACTTACGGACATGAGGGTGTACATCCCATGGACCCTGTATTGATCAATACTACATAACAAGAACGATGTTATCGTTCACTCTGTCCGCCTTGGGCGCATAAAAAGTTTTCCCGTGTAAGGGATGTTCATACTTGTCAGGGTTCCAAACCAAGGTTTTATCTTGTTCAACAATAATCTATAATTCAACATATATATATATATATATATATATATCAAAGGTGTATCAACATGTGATTAAATACAATGATTATCCAAGTGGGGACACTTGTATAACCATTTATAGAAATTAACGAATAGAATATATATATCTAAATTACCATATACTAAAATATTGATAATCAATCGGCATATATAATATAAGTTTAATAATCTGTACAGTAATAATATAATTCTGAAACATTCTTACTCATGTCCATTGCATAAAGGAAATGCAAAGGTAGGATACTTGCCTGATGCGCTACTTACAATACGCAACTTAGTTTTATCTTTAATATCAATGACCTATCATTAATCGATCATTCGCTCGATTAGAACAATATACTATAACATATAAAGATCGCATTTTGCAACAAAGACATAACATAATCACATTATCGCATATGCTCAATAAATATCAGATCACAAACAAACATTCATACAAACCAAAATATCTAAGTCTAGATCAATTTCTAAAGTATGTCAAAATTTACAAATCGGATAGCCTTATTTGTAATTATCGAAGTCTAAGACTCTATTTCTAGCTCAATATCCATAAATATCGTATATATTATTTTAAAAGACTCAATAAACATTTATTACAATTCATCATAAATTTTCAAACACCTAATCATTATCAAATGATTTAAACATCAAACAATTCTATTATCATTAATATTTAATTAATATTAAACTATTAATGAAACCATTCACAAAAATATTAAAGTTATTTATAATAACTTAGAATATTTTTAAAATATTAATATTACCCTTAAATGATTTTTAAAACATTTAAAATCAATTTTAAATAATTACCATTAATATTAAAGTATTAATGCACTATCTATCCAAATATTAAAAGTCATTAGTATTACTTAAAATATCTTTAATTCATTTATATCCTTTTAAATGATTTTTAAATCAATAAAACCATTTTTAAACTATTTACTTAATATAATTATTAAATAAATTTAATATCATTAATACTAAATTAATATCATTAATACTAAATTATTAATGAAATTATCCTTTAAATATTAAAAGTTATATTTTATAACTCAAAATATCTTTAAACACTATATTTTCATTTAAAATGATTTTTATAATATTAAAATCATTTTTAAACTAAATTATTTAATATAATTATTAAATAACTTTAATATTATTAATTAATAAATTTCATCATAAAATATTAAAAGTCATTAAAATAACTTAAAATATTTTTTATACCATAATATAATTTTAAATAATTTTTCAAGTATTAAAATCATTTTTAAATAATTTATTTAATATAATTATTAAATAAATTAAATACCTTTAATATTCCAAAATATTAAATATTTATGAAATATATCCAAAATAATTAAAATATAATTTTTGGACTTTAAAATAATTTTTAACAATTTATTATGTATTTTTAATAATTAAAAACTAATTTTCATAATTATTTAATAAAAATATAATTTTATAAATATTCTGTATTAAAGATCACTATAGCTTATGTAATCATCTGCTTATAGGTGTTCTTCGCATGAACCCGCATATTCAAGTGCAAATGACCGAGTGACAATGTTCGACCAAGATTAAAATCGTGTGTGTTGTGTTTCGAACTTGTTTTTTGGTCGATCTGCAGTAGAGCTAATGTAAGAATACAAGATCCAACAACAATCATAGCCAAATCATGCACCAAATGAGAGATCTAAGCCATCAAAGTGGTTGTTGGGAGGTCGTTCTTCATTTCGGGCTGCCTGTAAATGAAGAAACGCTTGAGTACGATCTTTGGGCTTCTATAACTTGTAATCTATGTGTTGTTTTTGTGACTTAAAAGATCCAGCTTGTAGAAAACATGTAATAATACAGATTCGATACAAAATATCATCATAATAACAACATATCAAGCACAAATGATCCTTAAACCATCGCTGTAAACTAGCTCAGATGTTTTTCGGAAATTCCGTAAAATGTAAAAGGTGACCGAGGATGCTACTTTGACTGATCATTCCATTTGAACTATTGCTTGTTTAAAGGATCTAAAGACATGAAGTTAAATTTCATCTTACAGGCTATAACATGGTTACCATAACATTATCATATCACATAACAACAGTCAGATCTATGCCTTCAAATATCTTGTCGAAGTTCCGAAATGGCTTTTTCGGGTTACCCGTAAATAGCTCGGCCAATGCTCATCAACCAGATTTGACCATTAATAACTTCTATTCTACACATCAAATGACCCAGATTCTTTTGCAGATAAAGATCGCATACCGGACTACACATAACAACTTAAAACAACAAAAATCATAATGCATCAAGGATCCGGGGCCTCGACATTCATCATCGGACACAAGAACAAATTTTTTTCCGCATTTTGAAGATCTTCAACTCGAGCCTCTAGATGTTATGGATCTAACATCTAGCAACCTGCATCATCATTATACACTAGATCTAACATGTTTATACACAAAAAAACAACATCTAACTACAGATCAATGGATGATTCTTGAGTAGGGTTTTTATACCTTTCTTGGTTTGATCTTGCCTCTAGCTTCGCTTTTTGTTTAGGGTGTTAGTGGGGCTAGTTTTAGGAACTGAAATGCTTATAAATTTCAGTATGTTAGAGAGAAAGAGGGACTTGGTTGAGTGTTATATGAAAATGAGCATGAATGAGGCTTTCTCTCTCTCCCAATTTATTTATAGAGGTCTAGCAATTGTGTTACTCACTATTATCCTCCACCTTCTTGTTGTCCCTTGGATAAAATCCCTTATCTTGTTCTTAAGCATGCTTAGTGAGATTTCCCACCAATGAGGTGTTGACAACATTGTACCTTTTGTAAAAAGTAAGCTCATTAACTACTTAAGGAAATTTGATTAGCATTACATGTTGCCTTAAAAGGAAATTTCTGGTCAGCCATGTTTATACTCTCTAATTCTTTATTTAGCTTTTATTTTAATGCATAAATTAGATAAATTAAAGGTCTAAAATACCCTTAACTATGAGGACTAAGCTTGGGCTTGAATTGATTTCTTTTTGGGCTTATCCCATAATTGTTTTGGGCCATGAAGAAATCATAGTCTGACAATTTTAATATGTATTGCCTAAATTGTTTATTTAGGGTTTTAAAATAAAATATAAATAGTTTGTAAAATTTATAATTAGGGTTTTCTTAATTTGATTAGAGTTTTAATCATTCATGAACATTAGGGTTTATTACATAGTAATTATAATTATCCTTGCTAATTTAGCAATTAGGGTTTATAACTTTGGTAATTAGGGTTACCAAATCACAATTAGGGTTTATACTTAATTATTAGGATTTTCAGAAATTAATATATCTAAATGCTAATTAGGGTTAATCATAAATCATATAACACAATTATATATTAGACTTAAACTCACAATTGAGCTCCAAATTAGAGTTTGACATAATACACCATGACTGACCAATTATTGGCAGTCCACATACATACTGTATATAATTATAGCACTGATAAATCAAAATATAATTAACATTATATTATTATTCTCATTCCTTGATTAAAATCTAAAATTAGGGTTTGGATTCCATATCAGAATTATCTGTCATACTTAACATTATTAATTAAGTTAAAATAATTAACTTAATAATCTGTACAAAATTCATAAAATAAAATAATTATTATAAGAATATAATTTATAATGATCAATAATTCTAAAATAAAATTATTTAAAATCATTCATGTAATAAATATATCACATAAATACGTACACATTATCTTGGCACTTATTCCCCATATTTAAAATAATAATAAAAAAAATATTATACGCAAAATTTCGAATTTGTTTGTATAGAAAATATCGGGTTGTTACAAGTTCCGTCTCAAAAATGGATTCTTGATAGCGGATGTTCTCGGCACATGACAGGTGATAGATCAAAATTCGTAGAACTAAATATCAAGAAGAAGAATGGAACGGTCACGTTTGGAGACAATAAAACCTGTGAGATAATTGAAAAAGGTAAAATTGATAATGGCAAGGTAAGTATAAATAATGTGCACCTCGTTAATGGTCTTGAATTCAATTTAATTAGTATTAGTCGATTAATGGATAATGGCCATCAAGTTAACTTTAAAAAAGATAAATGCACAATATTTCATGGTACTAGCAATACTATTCTAGTTGCACAAAGAGAAGGAAATATATATACTCTTGATTTTGAGCAACAGGATGAAGAACTATGTCTTACTTCAGTATAAGAATGGCACATGTTCACATGGACTTAATCAAGAAACTATCCTCACAGAATCTCGTCAAAGGGTTGCCAAGAATCAGGTTTGAAAAGAAAGGAATATGTATTCCATGTCAACTGGGAAAACAAGTAAGAACTTCTTTTACGGCAAAGAATATGGTTTCAACCTCCTCTCCTTTTCAACTACTTCATCTTGATTTATTTGGACCGGAAAGACATTCAAGTAGTAATAGTAAATTTTATGCATTTGTAATAGTTGATGACTTTTCAAGATACACATGGGTATTATTTTTGAGAACTAAGGATGAAGCATTTAAAGAGTTTGAAAAATTAATAAGGAATCTTGAAACTAAGTATAGCTACAAACTCATTAGAATTAGAAATGATCATGGTACTGAATTTCAAAAAGATTTTATAACTTTTTGTGATCAAAGGGGTATTAGCCATGAATTTTCAGCCCCAAGGACTCTTCAACAAAATGTGGTGGTGGAAAGGAAGAATAGGACTCTACAAGAGACGGTAAGAACTCTACTGCAAGAAAGTAAGCTTCCAAAGAAATTTTGGGCCGAAGCAGTAAGTACATCATATTATGTTTTAAATAGAGTACTGATTCGTCCTATGAACACCTTATGAGCTTCTGAATAATAAAATTTCAAACATAAGTTATTTCAATGTATTTGGTTCTAAGTGTTTCATCTTAAATACAAGTGATAATTTGGGAAAATTTGATGCTAAGTCATATGAAGGAATATTCATTGGTTATTCTCAAAATAGTAAGGCTTATCGTATTTTCAATATTAGAAAATCATGTGTAGAAAAGTCTGTTCATATCACTTTCAATGAAACTAACAATGATCTTCCAAAAGAAAGTGAAGATGATGTAGGAAATTTGGAGATAGTCAAGAATTCAGCAAACCAAAAAGAACAAAACAGGAGACCGAATGAATAGTTTCAGGAAACTGAAATTGATAACCAGCATGAACGTGAACCTGAACATTTGCAAGATGTTGAAGATGAATCTCATGATCAAGAGGAAGTTATACATGATATCCAAATGCCAAAAACAGCTAGATATATCAAGAATCATCCTCCAAAGAATATTATTGGAGATATCAACAAAGGAGTAACCACACGAAGAGGTTTACAAAATTATTGTGCATTCTCTACATTTTTGTCACGGGTTGAGCCAAAGAATACAAAGGATGCAGTTCTTGATGAAAACTGGTTATTGGCAATGCTAGAAGAACTTCAATAATTCAAAAGATGCCAAGTATGGGAACTTATGCCTCCTCTAAAAGATGCTTCCATTATTGGTACTAAATGGGTATTCAAGAACAAGATTAATGAGCACGAGACAATCATTCGTAACAAAGCAAGGTTAGTAGCTCAAGGATACAACCAACAAGAGGGGATCGATTATGAAGAAACCTATGCCCCAGTGGCAAGGTTGGAATCAATTCGAATTTTGTTGGCTTTTGAATGCTACAAGAAGTTTACACTTTATCAAATGGACGTAAAGAGCACCTTTCTAAACGGATACATCAATGAAGAGGTATATATAAAACAGCCTCCTGGATTCGAGCATGAAAATTATCCTAATCATGTCTACAAATTAAAGAAAGCTCTTTATGGCTTGAAACAAGCTCCAAGGGCTTGGTACGAAAGGTTAAGTAAGTATCTTTTGTCAAATGGATTTGTTAGAGGTAAAATTGATTCTACATTATTTATTAAGCATAAAAATATAGATATAATTATTGTTCAAATATATGTAGATGATATAATATTTGGTGCTACTAATGATCATCTTTGTGAGTGGTTTTCTAAGTGCATGCATAAAGAATTTGACATAAGCTTAATGGGAGAACTTAACTACTTTTTGGGACTTCAAATCAAGAAAACGAAGGAAGAAATTTATATCCATCAAACCAAACACACAAAAGAATTACTCAAGAGATTTGGCTTTGAAGGATCTAACTCAAAAGGTACACCAATGAGCATATCAATAAAGCTCATCGCTGATGAGAAAGGTATTGATGTTGATATAACAAAATATTGAGGTATGATTGGATGCTTACTATACTTAACTGCTTCTAGACCTTATATAATGTATAGCGTTTGTTTATGTGTAAGATTTCAGGCTAAACCCAAAGAATCACACTTAAATGCTATTAAAAGAATTCTGAAATACTTAAGTGGTACAATTAATTTAGGGTTATTTTATCCAATTTGTAATCACTTCGAACTAATAGGTTATTTAGATGCTGACTATGCAGGGTGTCAAATTGATAGGAAAAGTACGAGTGGTGCTTGTACTTTCTTGGGACAAAGTCTCGTGTCATGGCATAGTAAAAAGCAAACCTCAGTGGCGCTATCAACTACTAAGGGTGAATACCTAGCTGCAGGAAGTTGATGTTCTCAAATTTTATGGATGAGACAAACCCTATGTGATTTTGATATATTATGTGAAGGTGTGCCCATATACTGTGATAATTCTAGTGCTATAGATATCTCTAAAAATCATGTGTTACATTCATGTACAAAACATATAGAAGTAAGGCATCATTTTTTAAGAGACAGTGTGTCAAAAGGTTTAATTAAATTAATTTTTATTCCTACTGAAAATCAAATTGCAGATATTTTCACTAAACCATTAAGTGAAGATAGATTTTACATGCTGCGAAGAGAACTTGGAATGTGTATCGCATAATTCTTTTCAAATCTGCAATATCGTTATCCTAGTCTGCATGTATATCTTACTAACTGCTAAAATTTAGGATAATTGATTATGTGATTTTTTTTCGGTTGCCCATTTAAGTCTTTTATTCATGTACGCAATATCTATCATAATGATTTTTTTGAAAACCAAAAAGACGGGAATGCAAGGGTTTCTCGGGAGACGTAAGTGCACATGAGTATACATACATGCATCCATTCCTTTCCATTTTCTTTACATCTCAACTTTGTTTCTGACTTCATTTCTCTTTCATTCTATACTTTCATTTTCTGTATTCTGACAAACAACCCCAAGAACTATGAGAACTCGTACTCATAAGAGATCGCTGATCGATTCTGATGACAATCAAGCACCGATTCCACCCTAATCTTCTGTCGGTCCTTCGCGCAAACAGAGAAAACTAAAGAAGGTGGTGTCTGTCGAAACAGAATCTTTGGACTCTTCATCATCTGATGAGTCGACCTTTAGTCCATCTCTGTTGAAATCAGCAGGACCATCTCAAAGACGGAAGTCAACTATTCCATCCTGTAAACCTGAGTTTGCTCCACCATCTGATTCGGTAAATCCTATCCTTTCTTCTGATCTTCCTGATAATTTCTTTCGTAGCAATGCCTATGAGGTACAGTTTAAGACCGTTGTGTTTCCAAAACTATTTATTTATGAAAAGTCTGTCGATCAAATCTGTTATCAACAATCTCCTTTAGAAAAATTGTTTGAATCTTGTGGAATTTCTTATATGCTTTTTCCTCCATCAGTTGCATATCCTAGACTAGTCCAACAATTTTATACAAATCTGGAGTGTCATGGGGATTTTTATACAACTTTTGTCAAAGGAAAATCTTTATATTTTACTGTCATGTATTTTGGTAGTATTCTGAACATTCCATCCTCTGGTGTTTGTCCATTTACTAGAAAAAGCGCTGTCCATTTCCCGCTCACTCCTTTGGAACAATTACAGATTGTTATGAATAACCCTTTGTTGGATGATGTTTTTACTCCAAAAACAATTGATGTTTCTCCTATTTCTTGTGTGCTTCATCATCTTGTTAGATACAATATGTTGCCTCGTTTAGGTGGAGGAGCAGATTTTACCTATCAAGACTTGATAATCGTTGCCCTGATTTTAAAAGGAGTGTCTTTTAATTTATCCCAAATGTTGCTTCACCAAATGACAACTTGTTTAGGAAAAACCAAAACATATCTGCCTTACAATGCCACTCTCACTACTCTGTTCAATCATTTTAAAATTTCTTTTCAAAATGAAATCTCTGTTGTTGTTACTGATTCCATCAGCGTTGGTTCTTTAAAAATGTCGTGTATTGTTTTAATTAATGGTAAGTTTGTTCTTAGCACTTCTGATAATCCTATCACCCCTCTTGTGTCAAATTCAACTTCATATGTTCTGCCTCCAACTCAATCTTCTCCTGAAATTGTGGAAATATTGAAAGTTATTCTTAGTAATCAAGAAAAAATGCAAGTTGAAATGGCTGGTCTCCACAACCGTATGTCTCTGTTGGAAAAAGGCAAGTTGCCTTTAGGTGCGCCTAAAATTAATAAACTCTATCACAACATTGAGGATAAGTTTATTGATTTACAAGCCGGTTTTGAATTACAAACCACTGCTTTGGCTGAAGTAATGCAACAGAGACTTAACCAAAATTCTTGTCAATTGAGTCAGGAGATCAAGTTTGTTAGCAATCAGGTTAGAGAGTTAGTTGATTTCATGGCTATACGTTTCAATGATGTGGGCTCTAAGTTAGATATGCAGCGTAAGAATTCAACTGTTACGGAATGGGTTCATTGTAACTGGTTCTCAGAATATCTTGGTGAATTTCTTGATGTAACACTACCACCTGCAACTATTATTCCCCGACCTCCTCAATTTGCTGCTAATCTGAGCATTGCTGAAAAGATTCATCGTGCCAATCATCGACCATACTTCACGCAGTGAGCTGCTTAGCGTGCAACGGTGGTAGATCTTAATTGATTACGTTCCCTCCCTTTTTGTTTGATGACAAAGGGGGAGAAGTTTTAAGTATTAAGTATTAATTTTGGATTTTGGTAGACTGAATTATGTTGGGTTTTTAAGACTGATGTTTTTATGACTTATTATTTTGATATGTTTGAAATATTAGCAGTAAATATTTGACTAACATGAATGCAGGTAGCAAGTTACTGAAAATCAAATTTTTCAGTTAAATTAATATTATGAAATTCCTGAAATGATAAAGAATTGCATGGATTTAAGGGGAGCTAAATATATTGTATGCATGGTTTTAGGGGGAGCTAATGGGAATTCAACTTTTTAGTTGTCATCATCAAAAAGGGGGAGAATGTTGACATAGTCATATTCCATCCTTGAGTTTTGATGATGAATTATTCATATGCTAAATTGTTTTATGGCATTTCAGGTATATTGATGATAAGGAACATTGATTGGATTTTTAAGTGGTTGAAGAAGTTTTTCTTTACTAGGAAAACCAATTGTAAGGTCAATTCCATAATAATTGATTTTTCATTTAAAGGCTCTAGGACATATCATTGGCATTTAATTGTCTTAAATGAAAAATGATTTAAAGACTAAATGAAAAAGATTTCTTTTAAATTAAGATTAGATGTGTTATGCAGGTACAACAAGAATTGATATTTTATTTGACATGTGTTACGTATGCATGCTTAAATAAATACTTGATATCCTTGGGTCACATTTTCATTTTTGCTACACGTGGATATCTATGTAATTATGATTTCCTAGAAAGTCTAAAGGACGACAGCTATATTTCCTTGTAATTTGGAGCATATACGATTTTCAAGGAAAAGTAATTATGATTATCTTGGAACTTTAAAGACCTTTTTTATTGGAAAAGGAGTATGATGTCATATGCCACTTTAGTTGCTACACGCCACTTTTATATGGAGAGATAAAGTCAAAGTTATTAAGTAATGAGTTATCTCTTAAAGGTGCCTTTGAAATTATCCCAACAGTATAACACTAAAAAGAATTGATTCTGTTATTTTGATAAATATCAATTAAACGTTCACCTTCTTTGTTGTTGTGGATTTCTATGCCGTTTGATTATTTGAACAAACAAGACATATCTATAATTAACGGTAATATCTTGTGGGCTATAAAAACAGTATTTTCATGTATGAAAAAAATACAACTCACAGAATTATTCTAGCACTAATTACTATTATTTACGAGTAATTTGATTTAATCAGTGCAACCTTTGAACAGCTTAGCAATTAAATTTCTGATATTCTTTGAGCTGGTATTTAGTAAGATTTAAAGTGTTTAATTTTTTGTGCTAATTGGTCATTGCATATAGTTGAGCCTTTAAATGTTAAATTGATTATTCTTGCATTGATCGTAGACCTCTATATTTATATTTAATTTTCTATTTAGACTAAGTGTAGTCTAAAGGTGTTAATCCTAGTGGATTAGAGAAAATGCTTACAAACAGGTTCAAGGAAGCAAAGGTGCTTGAAGAGTGCATAGGTGCACAAGGAGCAAAAGTAATCAAGAGAAATTAATTATTAATTAATTTTTGTAAGAATCTGTTTTGTAATCGGTGTTTGTTTATAAAGAAATAAATAAAGTGAGTCTCCAATACTAGTTGGTATTGGACGTGGACTAGGCTATTATTATAGAGGGTAATAGCTGAACCACGTAAAAAAATCTTGGTGTTGATTTTATTATTTGATTTACTTTAATTCTAAAATCACATAAGCTATTTAATTATCTTAATAATTAAAATTTGAATACTCGCATTATATTAAGATAATTCTTTAACACCAAGTATATTATTTAAGTTATAAATTCAGTAGGATATTTTCTTAAATTAATCAGTTAATTCAGTAGGTCATATTAATTCAGTAAGCTGAATTCATCAATATAGTATCCTGAAATTAATAGTTTAATTTAAAGTTTAAAAATTGGTCATAGATTGCTCCCACACTTATTCAACCCCCCTTCTAAGTGTGCCTAGATAAATTTCACTATGGATGATCGTACTATACTCCTGCACGTCAAGTAGTTGATGGTGAGGAAAGTAGGACTAATAGATATCAGATATCTAAGGAGCTCTTCCGATCTAGAATGACCGAAGGCACTATAGTACAGACACATGTCCTAATGATGATCAATTTGATTGAATAGTTAGGATAACTGGTTTTGTAATGGTTGGAGAGTTGAGCCAAAATTTGATCTTGCACTCACTCCCGGACTCCTTTAACAATTGTTCTGAATTTTTTATATGAACAAGCTAGATATCAGCTTCGCTGATTTGCTTAACATGTTGAAAAATGTTGAGAGTAACTTTTCAACCAAGAAACACCAAATCTTACTAGTAGGGGCCAAAGGATCTTCTGAAAAGAAGAAAGATTCTAAGAAGGTAAATAAAAAAGGCAAAAACAAAGGATAATAAGAACAAAAATGATACGGATAGCAAAGGAGTTTGCTTCCACTACAATAGGCCTGGACACTAGAAAGAAACTGTAAGAAGCATCTTGTAGAGGCTACCCAGAAGAAGCTTAGTGAAGTTTCGATTACAAATATAATTTTGTTCATGATTTAAAATAAATTTTTCTTTAAGTCAAGATTCTACTTGGGTATTGGATACCAGCTTTGGTTATCATAAATTTAGATTTATGAAGGGACCAAGCAGAAGTAGAAAGCTAAACAAAGATAAGTAATCCTATGTGTGAGAAATGAAGCAAAGGTTGCTACATTAGCCATAGAAACTTATAGTTTAGCAATGCCTACGGGTAAATCTATTAAGTCAATAAGTTGTTATTGTATTCCAGTTCTTGTTAGAAACATTATTTTCATTTTGTTGTTGGACAATGAAATCTTTGGTATTATATTTAAGAATAATTGTTGTTATATTTATAATAATAATGTTTTGTATAGAACTAGAATATTACTTAATGGATTTTGTATACTTGACTTACGTGAAAAATTATTTTTCAAATTGAACAAACTAGTATAAGGAAAAGGAGATGATCGTTCAAAAAGTTGAATATGTGTATTTGTTGAAATACAATTGTGAATTATTTGAAAGGTTCAAAGAATTTAGAAATGAAACAAATTGGCATAGTATTAGAATTTTTTGATCGGATCAAGGAAAGAATAAATACTTGTGCAATAAGTTTCTAGATTATCTCAAATATTTTTCTCATAATGGACGCCTCCTGATACGCAATAATTGATTAATGTATCTGAAAGGAAAAATTGTACCTTGTTGGACATAGTGCGGTCCATAATGATTTTACCAACATTCCAGTATCCTTTTGGGATAATGTCCTCGAAATGGATGCATATCTACAAAAAAGGTAACCTCAAAATCCGGCCACAAGAGTTCATAAAAGTTATGGACAGGAAGGATTCCTAATTTTAAGTAAGTTAAGATAAGGGGTTGTCAAGCTTATGTGAAAATGTTTCAAAGGATAAGCTTGGGACAAGATTTGACAAGTATAGATTTGTGGGACATCCTAAAGTAAGTTTAGGGTATATGTTCTATAATCCTACTTAGCAAAAGGTGTTTGTTGCGAAAAACACGATGCCTTCTAAGATAAAGATGTTTATCATTAAAGGGGTTAGTGGGAGGATAATAGATCTTGAAGAGTTCAAGAACCACAAAACACTATAAGTTAAATAAGAGGAACCTATAGATAGACCTATTGTACCACAACTGAATCGTAAATCTGGAATAGTACCAAAGATACCTGTGAGGTATGGATTCATCATAGATGATGATGATGAGGTACGCATCATAGAAGATGATGATCCGGTTACATACGATGAGGTAAGAGTTAAAGACACTCAGAAAAATAGATTGAAGCAAGCTTCTCAAAAATAGAACATTTGTTTTGATGAAACAATCAAAAGAGCTTGATTTTGTCACAAATAAGAATGAATCTAATGTGTACAAAAGGGTCAGTGGGAGCACCGTGACATTCCTAATATTATATGTTGATATACTATGGATAAGGAATGACGTATTAATGCTACAATCAGTAAAGATAAAGTTGTCTAAACATTTCTCCATGAATGATTTGGGAAGAGTATCTTAATTGGGGATACAAATCTATATAGATAGATTCAAGAGGATTCTCAACTTAACCCAAGGAACGTATATTCATTTGATGCTAAAGTTGTTTAGCATGACAAACTCCAAGAGATGTCTCATGTTGATGAGTCATGGAGTGTATCTCTCTTAATAGTCCTCATAGACTCATGAAAAGAGAGATCGCATGAGTAACTATCATGTATGCAATGAAATGTACGAGACTTGATGTTGATCAGTCATATTCTGGAGAAGTTCACTATGAGTCAGTGAAAAACATCTTAAAGTACTTAACTGACATTAAGGATGTGATCATATTCATGGTGGGTCTAAATTAAAATTAGAAGGCTCAACAGACTCAAATTTTTCAAACAGACCAAGACGACAATAAATCCACTTTAAGGTAAAGTATTACCTTGAACGGTGGTGCAGTGAATTGGAAAGGTTTCAAATAGTAAAGAGTTGATGGTTTAATGATAAAGACAAAGTATATAGCTATAAATGAAGCTACAAGTTGATTTTTTGGATGAAAAGTTCATTATAGAACTAGGAATAGTTCCTAAGTCTCATCTTGGATCTAAACATGTGTTGTGGCACTTTCATTTGATTATAGGAATCATTGAAAGATGGGAAATCAATGTAGATTTAGTGGACTCTCAAGAACAATATTACATATCCATTAAATAAAGTTTATCCAAAAGCAAGATAATCGCCACTTAGAGAAAAAGGGTATGAGATACCATGGCGATTGACTTTAGTGCAAGTGGGAGATTGAAAGTAGTATGCACACAAGTCAATCATGTTTGATGATAAAGCATATACTTTGTAACAGTATTATTCATTTATTAATAAAATATTAATTTATTAAAGGCTTTTAATTATCTACGTGATGCTATTTTATAATATGTGATAAACTCATAGTTTTAAGCAATGCTTTTAGAATAATGATGATGATCATTCTAATGAGATCTAAATTCTTAGAAAGCTTAAAACTAAAATAGTTCCCAATCGTTGGTTTACTAAATTGGGGATTAATGAATCTGGATATATTGGTACATACGTTGCTTGCTCATTGGATGAGGATGTTTGATCTCATGATCATTTGTATAGAGACACTAAAGCAAGTATATAGGTGTTTATTAGAGAATAAGTTCACTGAACGTGGCTCGCTAAGGAATACCTAATGGAGTTTTACTTGCTTGTCAATAGGAATTCTTGTAGTAATAATAGTACAAGTGATCCTTGGACTTGAGATCATCATAGTATCTTGTGTATGATGAGTTATACTTTGACTTATTCCTTAAGACCCTTAGGGTATATCAAAGGGTATGCTTGGGTATAATAAGTTGTATATAGAGATAATGTATGATCAATAAAGAATCTACAGCTTCTAGTAAAAGAAGAGAAATGTCATATGTGATTCGATAAATAACAACTCAGTAGTCCTTGGCCAAGGTAAAATGAAATTAGAAAGGAGTTTCTAATTTGCATTATTTGGAGTTATGCATTTAAGAGTCGAAATATATATAATTAAATAAAATAAGACTTGAAAGTAATTCCATGTCTTATATTTAATTGGGACATTGTATGGTGGAAGGATTGAATTGTACGGTAACTATTTACTCAAAGGTTCTTTTATGATTAATGTTGAAATCTATATTATCTGGAAAGTCGTTAATCGTTAGGGAGGCTTGTCCCTATTGTAGAATAAATATTATTTATTTAAATAAATTAATAGTTTAATTTATTTATTTAAATAAGATTAGAATTGTTCTAATTGATTTATTTACAACCGGTTTAATATGGAGAACCTAAAGGGTCACACCATAAAAGGAAGAATAATTATTTAAGAAGTTAATGGCATAATCGTAATAATAAGTTAAGTATATTTAATTTAATTTATGGTGATAGAATAAATTAAATAGCTTAATATTTATTATTTAATATTTTGGAAATATTAAATATAAATTAATAAGAGGACTCTTATTATTATTATTACTATTATTATTATTTAATTCCTAAAAGAGTTTGGAAATTAATTAATAAAATTACTCTCATATATTCCTAATAAGATTAGGAGGTTAAATTAATTAAAAGAGTTTAATTAATTATCCCGAATAAGATTAGGGAGCTTAATTAATTAAAGAAATTTAATTAATTAAATAATACCCTATTTTCTAACTAGATTAGAAGGGTTAACTGATATCTTTATAAGAGGAGTCTTATATCAGATATCAAAAATATACGTGATTTCAATTGTTGGAGAGTACGCACTTTTTCTATAGAGATAGAAAACTAGGGTTTAGCCAACCACCCTTCTTCTTGAATATTTTTCTTCCTTTGTGGATCACCTCTAGAGGCCAAACACTTGGGTGGCTAACGTTGATCAAAGGAAGGAACTAAACCCGGTGGATTCAAGTTGAACGCGAAAAAGATTGGAGGTGAACTTGTACCTGAGGAAGCTCGAATCTTCAAGGGTATGATTCTTGTTCTTCATATTTTTGTTTAATTAATAATTGTTCATAAAGGATGATCCGGGTATATGGTTTATAAAATTTTTAAACTATGATTTTCCATGCTTCCGCTTAATTTGTGCAATTTGATTGTGTTCATGAATATTACAAACCTAATAGTATGCGGCCAGAAAAGAAAAGTTTTAATGCAGTTCTACTATTGCCATGGTGTGGACTGATGGACTTTGGATTCAATTGGGACTGGATTGAGGACGTATCTATCAGCAATTATAGAGACATAAGAAGGGAATTCATACATTCATCAAATAATTAATCAAGAATAATTTATAAGCCCTAATGTGTGAAGAATTATGAGGAACGGAGAAAAGGAGCAAGGACCACAAAGATTATAGAATTGAACGAAGAGAAAGGTGGTTCTATTACTATTCTTGTTCTTTAATTTCAGTTTCTGTAATTGGGATGTTGTTCTCTTTAATCTATTCAGTGTTTAATTCATTAGTTATGAACTAATTCATCTTATTAAGCTTACAATGGATCTTTAAGTGTAATGATGATTATCATGCTTTGATTTTAATTCAATAAAGCTATTTTTCAGTTCATCTATTAAGATTTGTGCATAATTCATGAATTGCTTGATCACCAATTCTATGTGGACTTGTATGGATTCGAGAGATGAGATATGAGTTTAGACTTAGTCATAATAGCATGTGTTTGTGATTTTCGCGTTTCGATGGAATTCATGATTTATGTTAGGGATAGAGATATACCTATGCATCGCATGTAATTATAAGAGAACTTGGAATTTAAACATTCTTTAATTGTAATTCACATAGAGATATAGTGAGTTAGTTAATTATGGTGTTTGACTTAATTCTATCATCTGTGGATTTAAGATAATATGGGTTTAGTGCATTGAGAGATGGCTAATTCTACTTTTGTGTTCTTGCTTAATGAACTGTAATAGTTAATTGGATTGAAAA
Organism: Panax ginseng; assembly: GCA_020205605.1. NCBI lineage: Eukaryota > Viridiplantae > Streptophyta > Magnoliopsida > Apiales > Araliaceae > Panax > Panax ginseng. Next base: position 33,050,096 of record CM035129.1, on the reverse strand, counting down.
GAAGTGTGATAATCTGAGTGAAGCATAAAGTGAAGTTTTAGGCTTAATTCTCCATTATTTGAGTAAAATTTGTTGTAGTTAGTTGACTGGATTTGCTTTGATTTTTGTTTATTAGTTTTTCATTATTTTCATTCTTAAATTGATTAGTTTAATAAAATTAAAATAATACAAAGCTGGTAATTGTTAGATTAAAATTGTAAGAACCCGAATTTTATGAAATGAAAGTATTCAATTTTCTTATAATTATTATTCTATTTAGTAAATGGTTAAATTGATAAAATATAAAAGTTAAGGGTGATATGTGAAAATTTTTGCAAAGTAAGCAAATTATCATAAAATATTCGTTGTGTTGGGGAATATTCGTTTGGTTGGAGAATATTCGTTTTAACAGGAAATATTCGTACGACGGCACAATCATTGGTGGACCCCATAATGAAATTACTGTCGGAGTTAGAAAACGATAGAAATAACTTTTTATAAAAATAACGGCGAAAGTTTTACCGTTAATTGTTGAAATACCCGGTGATAAAAGTACAATAATACGCGTGGTTGCATAGTAGCACGCGGTATTGATTATTGATGCTTACGTGAGAATTCACTTAGTTATACTCAATTATTTCTACAGTAATTACTACATAATATCTCACATTATTTATTCTATTATTGTCACAGTATCATCTGCATAATATTTTATATTATTAAATCAATAATTGAGACGACAAAGTTATTCATATTATTATTTGCATTATTGACAATGTCTAGAAATTTCTGTCGAAGAAAGGGGTTTGGTCACCTAAATGCGCGCCAATAGGGAGAAATCATTATCGGAAAGCCCTCTTTTTCCTGGGAATGATCTGGTTATTAATATTGTGAGTTATAATATTAATGATGTATAAGTTCGTGTTGATTAAAGATGTTTGTTCATTTAGTTTTCTTTAATTCTTTCGTGACCCAATCACCCTCAAAGGAGATAATTCTATGATTGGCTGGTTTTGTTATAATTGACCAAACATGCAATTAATCAGATAAATGAGCAATTAATTGCTATTGGTTCACATGCAAATTACTGTTGGTTCACATGCATGGAATTATTGGTTCACATTTATATACTATTAGGGGAGTTTGTGCAAGATTAATAATACTTGAATGACTAAATTAAAAATGGAGGTAAAGATGAATGTACTAAACTGTAATAATTTGAGCCCCTAAACGTGTAATTATCAAAACTATGTTTTCCTATAAATAGAAGCTTATTTCTTCTTTCATTCTCACCAATTCACTAAGACTTAGAAGAGCAACTATAGAGAGAGAAACTATAGAGAGGAAAACGAAAAGTATTTTGCTACTTCACTATTGCAGTATCCAGTCTTCTACTAAGGTAAGGGGTATTATTTATTTCCTATTCGCTTACGATATTATTTTTCGTATTCGTATAGAATTTTATTTTCGTTCAATATTCGTAAGGAATATTATTTTCGTTCAATATTCGTAGGGATAATGTCTTCATTTAATATTCGTAAGGAATATTATTTTCGTTTAATATTCGTAAGGAATATTATTTCTTTCAATATTCGTAAGGGATATTATTTTTGTTCAATATTTGTAAGAAATAATATTTTTTTCCATACTCTGTAGTATGTAAGTAATATTATTTCGTTTCAGATTCTGAATTCTACACTCATTTTGTTAAAGTATTGCTTCTATACTCCTTGAAATTAGTAGAATATCCTTAAAATTTGTGCTTAATCTAGTATCGTTTCACAAGAATATTTTCTGAACATTCTTATTAAATTTTAAGCTTTTCATGTCGGAGTACTATTCATGGATACTATTCATTTATACGACACTATTCATATGTATGGTACTATTTACCTGGTACTATTTATGGGCACTATTCATAAATACAGTACTATTCTTGAAGTACTATTCACGGGATACTATTCACGAAGTACTATTCATGGGGTACTATTCACTCAGGTAATATTCACCCGGGGTACTATTCATGACGAAAAATTGATTCTTTTATGTCCAAATTAATTTTGATACGTGAATATTATTCTTGAATTTTACTCCACAAAGCAGTATCATGTTGATAATTTAGACATTATTGAATTCTGGATAAATTGAGTGATAAATCTTTATAATTTATCCTTTGCTTTTATTTAATTGAATTCTTATATCATTGTCATCATCTTCATGCTTATATTATGATGAAAGTTATCTTTTGCCCGTAGTGCATAGATGGACCGTTTATTGGTATGATTATGACTAAGGATTATTCGGTATAATTATGACCTGTAATGATGTGGTAAAAGTCATCTGTGGCCCGTAGTGCATAGATGGAGTGTTGATTGGTATGATTATCACTAGGGATTATTAGATATAATCATGACCATTGGTGATTGCACGAATATCCTTGCCCCGTAGTGCATGGATAATTCGTGGACGTGATACTAATGAATATCCTTGGCCCGTAGTGCATGGATAATTTAGTGATGTGGATTATTTATTAAGCTGAGTCTCAGCGATAAAAATTTATAATGAACTTTTAAGTCATAGAAGATAGTAGATATTATGCTCTACTTTGTCGACGTCGGGATTTTTATTGCCCTTTTCTGTTCTTGTCTTTTTGTGTTCTCATGTTAGGTGAGATTTGTTTGAAAAAACAAGTTGTGAAAAGGTCCGACATGTATATGTCGACGATTAGACTATAAGAGTCGCCAGTTGGTATTTTTAAATGGTTGCACCAACTTAACCGAGAAAAGGTTTGCACATTGACCTAGTAATGTAACACTACTTAACAGGTCTGTGAAATCGAGATTCGTTAGGGTCCGGGGCTTGATTATGCGGATGGAAGGTGTTAGGCACCCCCCGACATCCGTGTTTCCACGGTGACCGCCACTTTTCAATTAAACTGTTATATGAATGTTTGTGTGTGTGTGGGTCAATGTGCAATTATCTGGAAGTAGTGTTATGCCTCGTTTGCACCTATATACAAAGGGTTTAAATTTTGTATAAAAGTTCAGTTTTAACAAGATATATCAATGATGTTTTGTAAAAGTGGTTTTTCAAACCCATAAGCTCAATAGTAATTGAGGCATTTGATACTTCCATTTTATTATGTGTTCGACTTGATTGGTTTTATTTTTGAGATGCGAGGCATCTTCAAGAAAATCAGATACATAGCACTGCCGAACTCCTTGTGGGCATGAGAGTCATCTAAGGAAATTTAAACACCGTAAATAATTTACAAGCTGATTACAACCAAAAATGTCCATCACGGGAACCTAATCTAGATTCAGGAGACTGAATTTGTGATCACATGATTCCTAGGCTCACATGATGTTGCAGTTTATATGAAAGTTGTAAGCAGTTATATATATATATATATATATATATATATATATATATAGGGTCCGATTCCTGTAAGGGCTCCCTTACTTTGTTAAAATGCGGACTTTTTTTTTTCTTTTTTTGCTTTTTTTTTAAAACAACTAAAAAAAAGTTTAATATTTTATGGGAATCGAATTTTTTCATAATGTCTGATGTTTTGGATGTGATTTGGATAAGTATAACAAAAGCAGATGCATGCACTATGCAGATCGTATATATATTTTTTAGTATAGGTATCCAAATCACGCTTAAAACATTGTATTATGAAAAATTCCAGCCCATAAAATATAAAAAAAAAATTAGTTGTTTTAAAAAAGCAAAAAAAAAAGTCCGCATTTTAATAAAGTAAGGGAGGAGCCTCACCGATTCGATTTACGTATATATATATATATATATATATATATATATATATATATATATATATATATATATATATATATATATGAATGAACATCAACCACTACGTAATAAACTCCATGGGGGATTAGAAATGTAAATATATAAAAGTCGTAAATATATATATAGAGATTTATCAACCGCTATGAAGTAAACTCCAAAGGGACTAAATGTAAATATATAAAAGCGGTAAATATATATATATATATATATATATATATATATATATATATATATCGTAATAACCCAAGATTTTCTATAAAAATAAATCAAAAATTTTATGATAAATTTTTTTTTATTTAAAATAAATATGGGAAAATATGCAAAGATAATGTGTATATGTATTTATGTGATAAATAAAAATATATTTGTTACATGAATTATTACAAATAATTTTATGTTAGAATTATTGATCATTATAAAATTATATTCTTATAATAATTAATTTTATAGTAGAAATGTTTTTATTAATTATTTTTCATGAAAATATAACAATGTATTATTTAAATAATAGATGGAATGATTATAGAATTATTATAATAATTATTTTATTTTATTAAATGAATTTATTTTGATTAGTTAAGTTAATTATTTTTAACTTAATTAATAATGTTATTTATGCAAGATAAATCAAATATAGAATCCAAACCCTAATTTTGGATTTTGATCAAGGAATGAGAATAATAATATAATATTATTTTAATTTTGATTTTTCAGTGCTATAAATATATATGTATTGTATATGTGTGAATCGATAATGGTTTGTCGATTATGGAGTATAACGTCAAAACCCTAGCATTAATTTATGAAACCCTAATGTTCAGGTATAATATAATTAGATACCACATGTTAATTAAGAAACCCTAATTGTCCATTTTAGAAATTAAAATTTTTACATTATTAAACCCTAATTACTAATTAAAACCTTAATTAGGAACCCTAATTGTTAATTTTAAGCCCTAATTACTAAATTAGTAAATCTTAATTATAATTTGTAAATATTAATTCTAATTTTCTTATTCCTTGTAATTAGAAAGCTAAATCCAATTAAGGAACACTAATTTACAATTTTTAGAAACTAAAATTGTACATTTTTGGCCAAATTACAAAATCCTAGAAATTAAAATTTTTTAAAAAACCTTAGGGTTAAACCCTAAGGGTTTGCCAAGTACATTATTGCCATTAAAATTTCTAGGCTATTGACTATTATGCCCTTATTGCATTATTGAGGTTTACTTGTAGAACTTGGTCTAGTTGGAGTAGTTGGCCAACCCTAGGGTAGCCACGTGACTTGAATTAAAAATCTCAGCCATTTTATATCATCAATACATTGCATCTAAGGCTTATATATATAGTATTAGAGAGAGAAAAGTCCATTATTTGGCCATTTGAGCACCCACTCTCTACCAAGTCCCTCTATCTCTCTAAACCACGAAATCCTAAGGTATTTCAGTCCCAAATCAAAGCCCCACCATCACTTATATTAGATTAGAAAGCCAAGAATTAAAATTTATCACAAGAGGTATAAAACCCTAACCTAGAATCTGATCATGTTTGATGTGTAAAATGTTATGAGTTTGTGTTAAAACATGTGGTTTATAGTTTATTATGATGATCTAGGTTGGTATTATGTAGATCCATATCGTCTAAGTGTTCAAATTAAAGTTTTAAGAAAATCTGGAAAACTGAGAAATATGGTCTGACAACCAAATGTCAGGTCCCATAGATCTCAGTCTGTTTACTTTTTTGTTTGTTTAAGGGTTCATGTTTGTAATATGTTGTAATGGCTTTACTCTGGAACTTGATTCAAAGCCAGATCGGTTGTAGATTGAAAGATATTGTTGGTCAAAAGTCGTTGAGCGGCCATGACCGAACGTTTCTGGGTAACCCAGAAACGGGCCCAGAACCGTCTGACAGCTTCTTTATGCCTCCAGATCTCCCTTGTGTTTACTGATTAATGTTTTTTTTGTTTTATTCAAGTTATATTATGGTAGTTATACTACATATTAATGCTTTTAGATCGCTTATATTACAAACATACTGGATTTGAGGGATGGTCAAACCAAGCAGAAAGTTCACGGATGAGTTTTCTAGGTAACCCAGAAAGCTCATAAGCATGGCTTCTAACATGGTTTGACCGATCAAGTTCTTGTTATTGTGTTGTTGTTATGGTGATGTTTTGTAATAGGTCTGTAATATTACATGTTGGCTACAACCTGAAATCAATAGATCACAAATTTAATGCAAGAATTTCAAGTTGTGGAAGCCAAAAGTGGACAGGTCGAACTGTTCTTCATTTCTGGGTAACCTAGAACATGAAGAACAGCTCTGACAGCCACTTTGGAGGCTCAGATCTCTTTGGTTATGTGTTGTTTTAACATGTTTGTTGTTGGACCTTGTAGTCTTGCACTAGCACTACAATATTTGACTAACAACATGCCCAGAAACTTTAAGATCCAAGATCTATACTTGGTCAAACTAACCCACTCGGTAACTGACATGATTTTCTGGGTTTTGATGAAGAACATGAAGAACACCTATATAAGATTTGTTTTGCCGCTATAAAAGATCTTTAGCGACACTTAATTTCGAAAATTATATTTCTATTAAATAATTATAAAAATTAGTTTTAATTATTAAAAATACAAATTAAATTACTAAAAATTATTTTAAAGCACGAAAATTAGTTTTTAATAATTTTTAATATATTTCATAAATAATTAATATTTTTGAAATATCAAAGGTATTTAATTTATTTAATTATTATATTAACTAAATTATTTTAAAATAATTTTAATACTTGAAAAATCATTTAAAATTATATTATGGTATAAGAAAATATTTTAAGTTATTTTAATGACTTTTAATATTTTTTGTGATGAAATTCATTAATAAATTAATATTAATGATAATTAAGTTATTTAATAAATGAATTAATTAAATAAATTAATAATTATTTTATTATATTAAAAATTAATAATAAGGTATTTAAAAATATTTTAACTTATAAAATATAACTTTCAATATTTAAAGGTAAATTTCATTAATTAATTATTATTAATGATATTAAGGTTATTTAATAATTATATTAAATAAATTAGTTTTAAAATGATTTTAATATTATAAAAATCATTTTAAATGAAAATAAAGTGTTTAAAGATATTTTAAGTTATAAAATATAAATTTTAATATATAAAGGATAATTTCATTAATAATTTAATATTAATGATAGTAATTTAATATTAATGATATTAAATTTATTTAATAATTATATTAAATAAATAGTTTTAAAATGGTTTTATTAATTTAAAAGGATATAAATGAATTAAAAATATTTTAAGGTATACTTAATTACTTTTAATATTTTGATAAATGATACATTAATGTTTAAATATTAATGGTAATTATTAAAAATAATTTTAAATTTTTTAAAAATTATTTAAGGTTAATATTAATACTTTAAAATATTTTGAGTTATTATAAATAACTTTAATATTTTGGTAATGGTTTCATTAATAGTTTAATAGTAATTAAATATTAATGATAATAGAATTATTTAATATTTAAATCATTTTATAATGATTTTGGTGTTTAAAAATTTATGATAAATTATAATAAATGTTTAAAATTATTATAAGTCATTTAAAATAATATGACTAATACTTACGGATATTGAACTTAGGAATAGAGTCTTAGACTCGATAATTACCCGATAAAGTTCGTCAAGACAATCAAGCATATTTTAGAAATTGATCTGGACTTAGATAATGTGATTAGATACGTGTTTGTTTGTGATCCAGATGATTTATTAAACATGTGTGGCAATGTGATTAGGTTATGTCTTACCGTAATAAGCGGTATTATGTGTTACGATATGTTATTCTAATCAAGTAAAATGATCTTATTAATCGATAGTTGTTATATCTGAAGATAAAAACTAAGTCACGTATTATGGCAAAAAGAGACCGAAAAGTATCCTACCTTTGCATTATCTTTGTACAATGGACATGAGTAAGAAAGTTTCAGAATTATATTATTATTGTACCAGATTGTTAACCCTATTGTTATATATATTATATCTGATCATTTATCAACATGATATTATATTATATAATTCAGATATATATTATGTTCGTTAATTTCTAATTATGGTTATACAAGTGTCCCCACTTGGATAATCATTGTATTTAATCACATGTCCATATATATATATATATATATATATATATATATATACACACACACACATACCTATTGATTGCCAGTATGTATACAGTAAGTAAAAGTCGTCTAAGTTATTTGATCAGCTAGACACAGATTTAGAAATATCGTTGAATATGATAAAACCTTTTTGTATCCAATCAAATTATTTTGATTCGGATTCCCGACTATGTATGAACATCCCAAACATGGGAAAACATTTATCCGCCCAAGGCGGACAGAGTGAACGATCATATCGTTCTTGCATGTAGTATTGATCAATACAGGGCATAACGGGCTGATCACCCCCCGTGACCGTAAGTTATGACAGTTTATGGATGAAGTTCTGCTAAACCTATTCGAAAATTGAAAACAATGTTCATAGTATGTCACCATAACCCTATTTATAGTCAGTACGTAGTTTCAAAAATTTGATAGAGAGTTGTTATGTTATTTTTATCGGTTCAGATTACTTCACAACTATTGATTTATTGTAGAAGGGTAGTACAAAGAAAACATTTAATCCTTTCAGCTAATATTTATAATTGTTATTACTTGTTGGGCACTCAAATGCTCATCCTTGCTTAATTTAAATGTTTTCAGCTAAGTGTGAACAACCAGAAGGCTCTGCCAAGAACAAAGGAAAAGGGAAAGTTGTTGAATGAGTGTTATGCTATATATTATGTAATAGTTTGGTTTTATTAAGATGAGAATGATATATATTATCTATCATGTATTTTAATGAATGTTTAAAGGTTGCGTACTTGGGAATAGACTATGATATGTAAATTAAGTTTAATAATTATATTATTGTTATTATTATTAGTATTATTCTGCTCATAGAAATGGTATCGTGAAGCACCGAGTTCGGGTTTCAAGTACCTGACTTTGGGGGCTTTACAGAGACGATCAACCGCCATGAAGTAAACTCCAAGCGGGACTGAATGTAAATAAAGTAGTAAAAGGCCACGAAGTAAACTCAAGGAGTGACAGAGATGTATATATATATATATATATATATATATATATATATATATATATACAAAAGAAATAAAAAGCCACAGACCAAAGTCCGGGCATACGCACACAACACGACTCTCATGAATAACTGTGTGTGCAGAATGTGGAGAAAAGGCTTTAAGAAATGTAAGAAGTCTTACAATGGGCTGCCAAGAAGACTTCAAATGGCTTTAATTGAATGAAAACTCGGTTTCCACGGGTAAAATATATCAAAGTATGAACTCACGAGTGTTTAAAATGAGAAAGCACTCAGTTTATAGTGTGTACAGAGCAAAATAGACAGGGCTTCCACGCCTTTTCTCTCTTTAAAATGGCCACCCCAAGCCCTCTATTTATAGAGGGGGAGTCGCAGGTGTACCTGCGACAGCCTCTGGTTTACCTGTGGCTGCCCAGGGTGCCCCGAGCGATGTGGGTCCCGACGTCTTGAAGTACGTGCACTCGAACAATGCGTTGTTCGCTCGAACCTTCATAACTTTCAATTCAGGAGTCCGATGGAAGCATGCCATACCATTCCGAAAAGCTCTTTCTGAGAGCTATACCATGACATAGAATTTGCCCTTTTTTATTCTGGGAAAATGGGTCCATGACCGAAGTAGCATTTCCCGGTCTCTATCAGACAGTTCATTGAGCTGTTTTGCGTAGTTTACGCTTGAAAGTTAAGATATGGTTCTTGTGGGACTTCTTTTGAAGAATTTTGAGTTGAAATGAGTTGATTTGAGTTGAGTTGAGTTTGAGTTGGCAAAATGACCATTTTGCTCTTCCGGGGTTATCTTCAATTTTCGTGCAGTTGTAGTAGACTTTTCTCAGGGTTATCTCTGAGGTTGGCCTACTGTTGACTCTGACTATCCTTAGGGTCATCTCTGAGGTTGGCTTGACCTCCCGAGGTTGACTCCGGGCTTTGAACTTGATCTCCTGGGGTTATCTTCGGGGTTGGAACTGACTTTCCCAGGGTTATCTCCGGGGTTGGAGACTGATCTCTCGGGGTTATCTCCGGGGTGAGAAACTGAATCTCCCGGGGTTATCTCCGGGGTTGGAACTGATGTTGTGGTCCTCCAGGGTTATCTCTGGAGTGTGAAAAAGATTCTTTTATCCTCCTACATAGTTAGTAACAGGAAAAAGAAATTTCGAGTGTCTACAGATGCCCCTCTTTATCATGTTCATGCAATGCAATGTAATGAACATGATAAAGATTGCTAGACACTTAAAATATGACAAGGTAATTTTTAATGATGCAAATCGCAATGTAATGAATGTTATGATGAATGTTAAAATGTTTTCGCACTTCGCACTTCACACTTCAATTTTGGCCAATCGCACTTCGTAACTCGCACATCGTATTTCACATATCACAAATCACAAATCGTAAATCGCTTTACCTTTACCGGTTGCTGTTGATGCCTATGCTGATGTTGACTCCAACAGTTTGGTTTTTTATTGGTGTTGTTGATGCTTGTTTGATGAAGATAAGTTGAGATGTTTTCTACATCTCTGTTAGGGATGAAGTTCTAAAATCACTGGACCTTCCCAATGCATACGCTGGTAGTTTACAACGGTGCCTACCCTGCTGGTAGTTTGACAAAGGTGCCTACCTTGCTGGTAGTTAACTACGTTGACATCGCCAAACTATTTCGGTTCCCACTCGAACGGTGGTATACAAAGCTTTCATCGCTAAACTTTCTTGATGTTGCACTGAATTGATGCCAATAGTTTAGAATACTGGATCATCTGATACCTTCGCTGAAGTAATATTCAATGGTTTGCTTCACCAGACTCTGCTTGATGTTATGCTTACCCTTTCTGAGACGATTTGGAGTTTCTTTTCACTGTTGGGTGCTTATGCCCCATTCCCTTGAGCTTTTGAATTGCAACCTGGCTGAACTGATGATCTTAATGTCGCTGACATCCCTGGAGGCACTACACCAAAAATAGCCTCTAGTGAAGGACAAATCCTTCGCTAGAGGCCCTATATCACTCACAAGTGATTTATTACGAAGAATATTTCATTCACACGAGTGCTCGCATTAAACCTCCTCGCAATTGGGTATCCTTCGCAAAGTAGTAACTAAATGTTTTTTGTGAAAGATATATTGTGAATAAATTTTTTATTCACAAATTGTATTTTGTAATGGAATATTGTTATTTAGTGAAACATTGGTTTCCTTCACAAATAATATTTTAAGGACTATTTGAAATTAGTGAATAACTTTATTCCCTCACAAATAATATATTGTGAAGAACAAATTTATTTAACGAGAGAAAATTTTTCTTCGCTAATTATAAATTGAGAATGTATCTTCAAATTAGTGAGGAAAATAATCCTTCACATATTTTAAATTTATAAATAAAAAATTAATTGCTAAATAATAAAAATTCATTTGAAATTGTAATTGACTTTCAAATTAATTGCTAAATAATAAAAATTCATTTGAAATTATAATTAATTTTCACGTCTGTCTACACTTGAAACAACCCAATAAAAGCTAGGATTTACAAGCTAAACAACGGTTGGCTTGCTAGATGCCAACGCTACAATACAAAAGTACAAGAGAAAAGGCATATGAGATCACTAGTTCAATATAATTCTATTTGGAAGAAAAAAGTCACAGTGTTTGTTCTTGATCTTCTTGAGTTACAAGTTTTACAACGCAGAAAGGGAACTTAGATTATACCTCTTCTGCGCTTCTTTAAATGCATTGCCAATAACCTGGTTAACCCAATCGTCCACTTTGCTGCTGTTGTCTGATAAACATGCAGCCGCAAGAATTTGCTCCATCACTTTTGAATCAATCTCTAATGAACACTCTGAGCCAACAATCTTATGGAAGCACCGAGTGATTTCCTTAATTTTTTTCTCTGCAACTGCATCAAAATCAAAAGGCTTGAAAATCACTGTTTCATCCAACTGTTCGAGGAAATCTTCCAACCATGCCTTAGAGTTTTGAGAGACTAGATCGCTATCTGAATTCTCAACCTCGCTTGTTTCACTGTCTTCAACTGGAAGGTTCAAATCTAAGGACATTTTTAATGCTGTGTGGGCTCGCTTCGCCACTTACAAGGTTTGATACTGTCTCAAAGTCCCATCAGTGGCAATTAGCTTTCTTTTGTTCATGAAGACCGGAGAAGAGCTACCATTTCTTGTGGTTGGAAACATTTTCCTTCATGTCCTCAACAACTTCAAAGCCCACAACGGTTGGAACTTGGGAACATGTGATAAGTGTCTGGTTTGGCTAACAATGATGCGTAATGAGGACGCTGACAAATATTGTCCCATTTCTTCTGTATCCCAACAACTTTTGCACTCAGTAACTTTAGCCTTGAAGCAAAGAGCATGAGGTTAAGTGACCAAAAAATACATTGTAACATCAAACAAATGCCTCTTTTCTTTTGTTGGGTATGGTTCTGATGTTGTCTGCAGTCTTCTGCTAGGTTCTTGGGTTTGCTTTGTGTTTGCTGTGTTGTGCTGCTTCTGTTCTGGGGTCCTTCTGGTCCGTCTGCTGCTTAGCTGCTACAGTCAGTGTTGTTGTGCTGGGCTGGCCTGAACAGCAGCCTGGCTAGATGTTGTTGTAGTTCTTCATTGGGGTTTTCCTATGAGTTGGTGCTGCCCTGGGCTGCAGTTTGTTTCGCTGCTGCTCAAGCTGTTTGTTTGTTGTTGTCTTCTCTTTTATTGCTTCTGCATTTTGGCTCTTTCTCGGCAGCTATTGTAGCTTGTTGTGGGCTGGCTTAGCTATTTTAGTTGGTTGGTAGATTCTGGGTACTGAGTTACTAATTTGAGTTTGGTGTTGAGTTGTCGTGCCTGTTTCAGGACTGCTGTTGTTGGTTCTGAGTAGCTGCAGTCAGTGCAGTTGGTTCTGGTGCAGTCAGTGCTTTGGCAGTCAGTGCAGTTCTGCAGTCAGTGCAGTAGCTGCAGTCAGTTCTGAGTAGTTGCAGTCGGTACTGAGCTGCTAGCTGCTGGGTTGTTCTTTGACATGTTGCAGCTACAAACGGAATTCATGTCATTTATTGGCTGTTTATTTATTCATTTGCTGCTGCTGGTTTATTGATTTTGTTTTGCAGTCTGCTGGTTTAGTTCTGAGTCTGCTGATATGTTTGGGCATGTTTGATGTCTAAGTTGATGTGCTACAGCTGCTGGGTCTGCCTTCTTCAGCTGAGTCCATTGTGCTCGACAGGTGGTATGGGAGGCCTGCTGTTGCTGCTGGTGTTGTTTGTCGTTGCTGGGATGATTCTTCTGCGGTTGTAATCTACTGCTGCTGGGCTGTTTCTACTGCTGCTGGACTAGAAGTCTGGAAATAAATAAAATATTCCACCGTCATTCATTAGTTTGAGAGTTTTTAACAGACCAATACTAGTCGTAATAGAGGTGAGAATGAGAACAAGAGTGAAACCTGATATCAAGCAAAATAGGGGATATGGCTCGTCCATTAACCAAAAATAATTATCAAAGCAAACCCACAGCTAAACTCCCAGAGTGACCCAAAATCATCTTCTCTTATTATTGTCGTTTGCAAGTTCGATTTGATTATTTGTTTATGTGCAGACATACCTCATGTTCAGGTATATACACGATGATCGGCTAGTGACACAACTTTGACAACACCTAGTAGACAATATACAAACCACAGTCAGCATGTAAAATCTAACAAGGGAAATCAGATACAAGTATTATGAATTTGATATTATAGGCACTGTCACAACTCACAAGCAATAAATAGAGATTATGCAAGCATTATACAAAATCTTTATGAAACCGGAGGAGTTAGAGCTACATCTGATAGTTTATCTCTGCCAATAACATATATTCAAAGAAAGAAAACATGCCCATGTTTTTCTTAGAAATATTGGTTCTTAAAACAAAACCAAGATGTTCAGGTTTCAAGAAAATATCTCACAGAAGGGAAAACAATCAAAAAATGTACTTCATTAGAAAAATTGCCCATAATCAGGTAGAAGTTATATATATTTACTCTTAGGTCTCCTCACACTACACTCAAAGTCAAATCTTGTTAACTGGTTGCATCATTTGGTCAATTACTTCATTGGGGAAAAAAATACTTTGGCAGAAGAAAATGTATGGACCTATGAACACTCTTCATACTAAGTATAGCACTTCAAATTTCCATAATAATCTAACTAATAGTCAAATGCAGTTTAGATCATAGAGAAACCTTTAACGTTCTCATGGCACGATCATAACTTAGAAGTCGTTCTTTTGTTATTCCGTTCTCATTAAGGGTTTTCCAGTAAATGCTGATGTCAAAGTCAGCTTTGATGTAATCAATTAGAGCCTGCAAAAGCATTTAATTTGTGGAAACATTTAATTTGTGGAAAATTATAAAAATGTAAATCATAAAAATCCACCCACATGGTAGCTTAATACCTGGCAGATCATGACATCATCTGGACTAGTGTTATTGTACAGCTTCTGATGTCATTCCTCCATCATTGCACCTTTACAATCATTATTAGATTTGTACCAGCTTGGTCGTGTGTCACAAAGAAGCTGAAACAAGTAAAAGCCTACCAAAAGTAAAGGAACTCATGAGGTCTTGCATAACAAATATATTCACCACATTCTGTAAGCAGAAGCTAAATCCATGGGATAAAAGAAATTGAAATATGTTTAGTCAACAAACAGCGTATATTTGTACTATATATTACACGATGAGATGGACAATGATAGATGAATAATAACATATGGAGATAGGCTGGCCCATAACGCGTACCAATACTTGATCCCATCGTGCCACCAACAAACAAGTAAGAAAAGCAATTATGCCCAAAAATGTTAGCACTCCCTCCTATATCTAATTCTTCTCCCACCCTAGATCAATTATCTTCTTTCAGTCAACTATTCAGTATAAACCTTTACCTTTCTGAATTTTCTATCAGCATGACAACAACTTATAATCTTAAATTAACTACAAAATACACCAAAATTCACATATTCTACAAGTAAACTAAAGGTTGATTTCAATATATAATTTGGAATGACTAAAGATTACAACTTTGGTATAAAATTTAGTCTGATGAACTCATAGAACATATACCAAAATTTGAAAATTTCAAATTCCACTAAATTAATATCTTATTCTAACATATAGATGAATCCAATAAAACTGAACTAAAGTAGGCATATTTGAATCATATTAAAAACTCATATCAAAAAACAAAAACTAAACCCATCTTCAACTACAAAAGCATCAATTAAATCCAAAATAAACCCATCAAAATTTCTAGAAAAAAAAGAATAAATTAAAGTATGACAAAGAAAAACAAATATAACATAGAAATAATAAAGAAGTAAACCACAAATTAGAGTTAAAGAAGACACCATTACCAATTACAAGGAAGAAAGCAAGAGAGAGAGGATCTTCACATTGACCAGGCCACCAAGGGAAGAAGACTGCTACTATAAATCATTTCTGATTGGCTGCTGTGACTGTCTAAGTGGGTTTATAAACACTAATTACATCATTGTTTTCTGTATGTGCTATATAGTTTCTAGTCTCGGATACTTTTCATACAAATTCAAATCCATAATTTAAATATGATCCAGTTCAACTCAAGAGATATTTATCCGAATAAAATGCAAATTACCCTGTGTTTACCCAAAATTCTATTTGATTGTATAGGAATTGCTTAAAAGGGTATAGGAATGAACATGTGTAAACTAAGAAATAACTGAAATGTAAAGATGTTATTTGACACGTCCAACCGATATCCTGTCTCCATTATTATTAGTAGAAATGCTCACATACAGTTACAAACCAACAGCCAAATTGCATTACGACAACTAATAACAGATGAAAAGACAATCACCTTATCAATAACAACCTAAACACTGATGTCAACCCAGAAGAAAACAGGTAGAGTGCAGGATGTACAATCAAACAACCCAAACATTTATAATCAGCGAGTATCGTAGCAGGCAAACATGTAGAGAAGAAGATGTTTTATAAGTTTAATTGTAAATTATAATTACCAAACACCCATTTCACTACAACCCACAAACATAGGAAATTAAGCATTATCACTCTTCCAACATACCTCTTGGGTGGTGCGATTGAGGATATTTTTATGTGAAATTTTTACTTCTTCTGGGTTCCTCCGCCGATGGCTTGGTCAGTGAGTTACCAGATCCATGATAGTCTGGTCAAAATAATATCAGTTATCTAAAATGACATTTTAGTAAAACTTGAAACTTAGGGGAAAAAATACATATTCAAATAAAATATGCATACTACTCTGCTTGTGTACATGTAACACAAACATATTAAAACAAATACATACACAATTGAAAATTTGTGTATTGGCTAATCTGCCAGAGCTGCTATTGCTAATAGCCGAAGCAAGTAAATCGTACTTTAATAAATAAAAAGGTTTTACTTCACCTGCCATTTGCAAATTACAACTAATATTAGCAATAACAATCATCTAATTGAATTTAATAAAGAATTAAAATGTGGACATCATATTTGAAGATACAAAATGATTTTCATGGCATTGATAAGCAAATATAAACAGAATTTAGTCTTTGTATACATATAATTGAGTGGATAGGGGTTTAAGAAGACTGGAACCTGGAGATTTGATTTGGAAAGTGGGCGATTATGTGATGTGGAAGAATCAATAGAGAAAAATCCATGGGGGAAGAAGAAGGCGTAGATGCAGCCTAAAATAACCCCGATCGCAATTGCAATGGCGATTTGAGATCCAAGTATTGATGATTTACTTCTCTTCTCTTTACGACCCGCCATTCTTTTATTCCCCCAAAATTTGAAAGCAAAGAGACTTTGTTCTCGCAGTTTCTCTAGGTTTCCCCTCTTACTAAATTGGTGTACGTTAACTCCTTTTCCAAACTAGAAGTACACAACTCGAACTCTGTTCCATTTAGGGTCTCTCTGTTCCCAAAAAAAAAGAGTTTGATTTTAACTTATAAAAATAATTAATATTGTAAACTCTTTAAAAAAGTAATATTATAAATAAAATTTTTATTTTAAAAACATAAATGGATTTTAATTTTAATTTTAAAATTTCATAAATTAGTTAATAACAAATTAAAATATAACTCTTTTATAGAACAAAAAAGTAATAATTTAACATATTTGTGATACATTACGGAAAGAGTCTTAATTATTATAATTATTTTATTGTCAATTTACAATATTTTAAAATTTGAATGATTGTAACTTAATATTTTAATTAATAAAACATTTAATATTATACATTATTTAAAAAGTATTATTAAAAATAAAATTTTATTTTAAAAATTAATTACATTATAATTTGAGTTATAGGATATCATAAATTAACTAAAAATAAATTCAAACTTACTTAACTTTTTCTACAGAATAGATGAATAATTTTTTTAGCATTTGTGGTCTATTCCATATAAGAGTCTTATCGTTTTTTTCATGGTCAATGTATGAAATTTTAAAGTTTAAATTATTATAAATTTATTTACTTTGATTAAAGAAAAAGTTGATACTGTAAGTTACTTAAAAAGTATTACGAAAAATAAATTTGTTGTTTTAAAAAATTAAATTTATTTATATTACAATTTATATTCACCACAATTAAATTTACTATTGTAAAAAATTTAAGGTATTTATATTCACCGCAATTAATTCAAAAAAAAGTATTTAGAACAAGATAGCGACCAATTTTATCCCTCGCAAAAAACTTCTGAATAATGATATATAGTGAGTAATAATTCCTTCACTAAATAGATTTTTTCCTCGCAAATTTTCATCATAAATTGGCTCCAAAAATCTTTCTATCGCCCCAATTTTGCAAGGAAAAATAAATAAATTGTGAAGGATGTTTCTTTCGCTAATAACTATATTGTCACTATACTTTTTTCCTTCATTGTTCCTTCGCTAAACAACTCATCATGTGAAGGAATAAATTCCTTCACAAAATTTCCTTCTCTAGAGGCCATTTTTGGTGTAGTGAGGGTGCATCCCATTCTTTCGCTGCCCACTTTTGAACTTTGGTGTAGAGGCCTCAACTTGTGAGGGCTTGACGCAGGTTAACATGTTTGATAGTGTAGATTTCATTCGCAAGACCTTTTGTCATTGGGCTTCTTCTCTTGAGTCAAAGACTTTCTTGAGAATTTTCCCCTTCTTCTGTAAGGGAAAGCCTATGTCGCGATGATTTCTTTCAGGAGTTATCCCCTTTCTTTTGATGAAAGGATTGATCCCGCTTTAAACTCATTCCATTTCTTGGAATTGGAAGACACCCTAGTCCTTTCGCATGTCGTTGCCGGGGATTCATATGAGAACCTCTCTTTGTTGACCAAATCGCAGGTGAGTAATATCCTGCACATCAAAAGAGAAAAATGCACTAAAAGCTTGACGGCTTGGCCGTCAGGATTAGTACACTCTTGTGAATAAGGCATTTGAAGTAAAAGTTATGCAATTGAATGAGTTATGAAATTGCAAGGAAATTTGGAAACATCCATGGTCATTATTCATGGGTAGGATTAGATTCAAAAGACTTATCTCCTTATATCAGAGATACTTCATCTTTGCTCTGGACGTTATTCTTCGCAGAATTGACTTTATATGACACACGCACTATGAGTGACGCAACTCTTAGCAGGGGTTTCACTTCTATGCCTTGGAAATTTTTTTTTTCCCTCGCTTAATCTTGTCTCATTTTCTTAGGCTACTCAGAATTACCCACGTAACGAGTTTTGGACCAATGACTCCCAAACCGGAGGGATTTAGGGCACTAGGTGTTAAGACACCCCCTTTGGGTTTACTGGCTCGAGTAATAAAGGCCACGCTTCGAGACAAATCAGGTGAGCACTCTATTTGCTTCTTTACCTGAGTTTAACAGGTCCGTTTTCTTAGGCTCTAAGTCACCCATGTAGGGAGCATTGGGACGATGACTCCGAAACCAGATGGCTTTAGGGCACCAGGTGTAAAGACACCCCTCGAGCTTAATTACTCGAATAACCTAGGCCACGATTTGGATCTGCTCTGGTTTTGCCTTTTCTTATTTTAATGCTCGTTTTCTTAGGCGCTAAGTTATCCAATGTAACGAGCGTTGGGCCGATGACTCCCAAACCAGATGGCTTTAGGGCACCAGGTGTAAAAACACCCCTTAGGCTTAATAACTCGAGCAACCTAGGCCACGATTCGAGACATTAGGCTGGCGAATTATCTTCTATCTTTTAATTGCCATTATTTTTGCCATAGCTTTATACCCCACAACTAAAAGTCCGGGCAATTGCAAAGTACAAACATGCATATAAGGTCAAGTCTGTTCCAAAAAGCGCTTTAAATTAGGATGTCGTGCTAAATCAAAAGGTTGAATAGTCTTAATTCTCTAAACATTCATGTGCTTCTCGCCCCACGGATGCTAATCAAAATTAATCCCATTCATAACAAGTTAAGCAAAAACCTCTTTCTAAGAATACTTAACATGTATATTATCGCTAACGCATGTAAATGTAGACTGAAAATTCATAAAGAGGTGAAAGAGTCATACCTCACATGTAGATTATTCATTCTGAGAATAGTATGATTGGAAAAGACCAAATGATTATACCGAATCGCCAGTGACATGATGTGAGGGAAGCTCTGATGATGATATACCATGTTGATGGTGCTAACTGGTGAATTTTCCTCTTTAGGATGGTTGATAAATGCCTCAATATTGAGTTATCGCTGTTTTTGAGATTGCCTCATTCTTTTTGTAAGGGTTCCAATATCGAGTTGTCGCTGATTTTGAAATTTCCCCAGACTTACTTGTGGTCTGGGATAGTTGCTTTGACAGATGGGCTGATAAGATGTCAACATCGCAAGAGCCTTTTATTTCTGATAATTTGCACAATCGACCTTGATAATTTTCTTCTAATTTGATGAAAACTTGTGATTGAGGGAGTCAGCTCTTTGAAGGTCCTAGCTGCTGGTTGTCCTGGTGTATCGTTGTTTCTTCTTTTCTGGGACTTATTCCAGATTTGATGGAATGACATTAAAGTGTTTGTTTGGGTTTTTTGGGTTTTTTTTGGTTTGACCACACCATAAATGGTTGCATACGTACTCCCATTGATGAGGGGAGATCAAGTCTTTCGTAGTTCAAGCCTAATGAGTTGAGACCTAACTGGCTTGATTTTTTTGATATTGATTTTTTTTTTTTTTTTTGACTTCTTCTTTTTTTTTTTGATTTTTTCAATATTTACATGCATGGAAAATAAAAGGCATACTGCAAAGAAAGTGATACCGTCCCAACATCTCCTGGAACTACCAACTTTATCCTCTAGATCTACATCTTCTTGGCCAGCTGAGGCCTGATAGTCCAGTCGTCAGTGGTCATGTTGCTTTCAAGGCTAGCGATAGAGGTTACCTCTTGGTTCTTAATATCTTCACTTATGGCCATAACTTGATCGTCTCCTGATTCAGCACTTCCCTTGGGTATGCTCATACTGGACCCATCGCAAAAAGGGATGAACTCTTGATTCTTCAATGGGTTGGCTTCCCTGATAACCTCACCACATTTTCCTTCATCTGCTCCTTCACCCTTTTTCTGGGATTGAGAGGATTCAACCATGAAATCTCCCTCGAACTGTTGTTGCATTTCTTGCAAAGAACTTTCCTTTTTGACTTTTTCTTCCATGGAAAGGATTAATATTTCCTCCTCATCATCCAAGATGATGAAATCAGGAACGTGGTTGTTATCTTTGGACCACAAGATGTTTGATGTTGGCGGAGGAATCTCCTTTGTCATTCCTTGCATTAGGATCAGTCCACCTTGTGTTCTGTCAGAATTGGCGCTCATAGCCTTCACCTCCTTTGAATTGCCTATCTCGAGTGGACATATTAAGCTTTTTATTTCCTTTTCGCCTTTTCTGGTCATGAGGAATTCTATCTTCAGCTCTTTATTTTCAATGAGATCCTGGATTTTATGTCACAAAGACCAGCATTCCTCAGTCGCGTGTCCAGGTGAGTTAGAATGGTAGAGACATATCTTGGCGGAATCATAACTCTTTATCTTGGGATTTATAGGAGGCAGTAACTCTGTAATCCTTCCTTCGCTGATCAGAAAGTGTAGCATTTCTTCATTTGATTTGCTCAGAGGGGTGAATTTTTGGGCTCTTGTGGAGGTTGTTTGATCTTTCTTCTTTGAGAATTTGCATTTCCCTAAGCAATTTTTCCATTGGCGAGATCTTCTAGCAATTCTATCAATTCCCTTTTCTTCTCCTTTCAGCCTGCTTTGATCTTCTTCATTTAGCTGGTTCATCCTAGAGAGATATGGGCTTGTATTATGGTTAACCTCTTTTTTCTCTTGGCTTTCTGATAGTTGAGTGAAAAACTGCCTTGTATCCTGATGTTGACGCACTATCAGCTTAGCTAGCAGATTTACTTAATTTTGTATCGTCTCTAACTTTTGCATTACTATTATACCCTCCTCCGAGTTTTCCCAATCTAGGACATTTGTTCTGTGCCTTTGGGGGTATTGCTCCATCCTTCATATGTACTTATGACTTGGATACATTTCAGCGCTTCCTGACCCAATCATGTTTACTCCCTCCGTATCATGCTGCAACGGAAGGTTGGTGTTGACATTTTGTTGGTCAGGTTGTTGGACCACAATACTGCCACTTTCGATCAGATTTTGAATTTTATGCTTTAAGGACCAACAATCTTATGTATCGTGTCCTGGAAACCCTGAGTGGTAAGAACATCTCTGGCTTGGATTATATCTTTTTTTTCTTTGGTTCCAAAGGTGGAGCCTGTTCGATAATTTTCTTGTGATCCATCAATATCGCCAATACATTTTCAAAGGAATCGCCTAGTGGAGTGAACACCCGATTTTTCATTTTTTTCAAATTTTCTTTTTCTATCCTGACATTGGTTGAATTCAGCCTGTTGTTAAAATGGCAGATTGTCTTATTTTTTCCAAATGGGGGGACTGTAGGTTGGTCTACTAGCTTGCCCCTATGAAACGAGGGAAACATCTTCATTGCCTTTATCAGGTACCCTCTTGGGATCGCTCGCATACGTGTCAGTCTGTAGATGTTTGGCAACCTTTTCCAAGGCAGTGAAGTCTTTAATCTTGCCTGCCTTCAAGCCCATCTTTGCCATTTCATCTTGTTTGATCATATCCGAGAATAACTTTCCTATGCTTGCTAGGATCCTCTCATAGTAAGGCACCTCTTGGATATCAATAAATGTCATTACCATCTCAGTTTCTGTCATTAAGGGAATGACTTGCGCTGCCAGACGTCTCCACCTTTGGGCATATTCTCAAAAAGACTCAGTACTTTACTTTTTGACTTTAGTCACTTGGTATCGATCTGGTGCCATTTGTGACTGAAAATTGTACTGATTTAAAAAGGCATGGGCCAATTCTTACCAGTTGTGGATTTTGGCATTGTCGAGTCGGGCATACGAGGCTTTAGCCTCCCAGTAAGACTTTTTTGGAAAAGCTGCATTCTGAGGCTTTCATCTTCAGCATAAGACCCTAGCTCGCCAATGTATACTTTTAGGTGTGTATAGGGATCGCCTTCCCCATTGTACTTTTCAAACTCTAGGATTTTGAATTTGTCAGGATATTTAGCCCCTGGGAATATGCAGAGATCTGAATAGGTGACACTTCCATAGTTTCCTGTCCTTTTGATTGACCGGATGGTTTCCTCCATTTGTTGGACTTTCTTTCTTATATCCCTAGTTTCTCGATTATCCCTGAGTTTTGTGATTTCAGGGGTTTTGTTGGTTCCTTTATTGGAATGAGGTTTAGGTATCTGGGTTTCCATTGTCAATATCCTAACTGCCCCCTGGTGTGGATGACTATGGTTGAGTAGGCATTGTCTGGCCTTGAGTGTTTTTACGTTATTCTTTTAGAAAGACAACCAATTCTGCTATCTGATTCCTTAATCCTTCGAACTCCTCGCGGGAAACAGGTGTAGGATCAGGCTGGGCACTTGTAGCCATGTTTGACGGTGGGCTTAGTGCCTTTTTGGATTTTGAATGGGCAATGAGATCAATTGCTTCCCTACAAAAAGACTTATGTAGTTTAGTCTTAGGGAATGTGGAAATGTTACATGCTATGTGATATGTCCGTTTTAGGAGTATTATCCTGCAAAAAGGATGTCAGTTGTACATTGAGATTGACATGGAAATGAAATTACAAGTAATTGAATTTACGAGTAATTTGAAATAGGAAAGTATGAAGAGACTTCCCTGCGCGTTTGGTTTATCAGAGGCTGACCTATCTTAGGTTACTCCCACGATTTTTTGGCATGAAGGTTTTCAGATCATCGCAATTTATTTGACGGGAAGTTAATCCGGTCTTTCAACTAGAGAGAATCTGGGTGGTGCCTTTCCTGAGCCTCGTTGGAATTAGTCTCCCTACGAGTCTATTAATCAAACACTAATAGGATAACCTCCTAGTGGATGGACTGTAGACACTCAAAATTTTTCTGCTTACCTGTTACTAACATTGTAGGAAGTTCAGAATCTTCTTTCAGAGATAACCCTAGAAGACAGCTTAGCTTAATCCCAGAAATACCACCAAAAGTTCAGTTCCAACCCGGAAAACACTCCGGGAGTATCATTTTCCCACCTCGGAGATAGCCCCGGGGAAAGCAATGCAAATACCGAAAAATTCCACTGGAGAAGGCCGATTCGTCTTGGAGATAACCCCAAGATGTTCAATCTCTATCTTGGAAACAACACCGAGAAAGACAATGTCAACCTTGGAGATAACCGCAAGGAGTGCAGTTGCAGTTCCGGAGATAACCCCAGAGATGCTTGTTTCAACCCATGCAGTCAACTTCAACCTCGGGACTCACACCAAGGCACTCAATTCCCAAACCCAGAGATAACCCCGGGAGGACAGGCACACCTCAGAGATAACCCTGAGGTTATTCCACACTTGCAGCAGCCCAATCTCAGAGATAACCCTGAGCAACGTCTGCTTTATCAGCCAAAATCGGAGATAACCCCGGTGAAGGGCAAAATCATCAAATTTCCACCTCAACCCCACATGGCGCTGTCTCAACAAACATCTCAACATACATTCTACACAACAATGTCCCACAAGAACCAAGGAGTTGCAATCCCGAGTGAATACTACGCAAGACAAAACACCGGATATAATTTAAAGCTTGAAGACATAGGACATGGATCCATCTTCCTGACTTCGTACAACCTCTAATCCCGTGTCATTGCGTAGCTCTCAACAACAGCAGTCCGAAATAGGTCTTATACACCTCAATCGGATGCTCGGATTGAAGTTTTGCAAGTTCGAGCGGACATCACATTACGCACGCGATGCGCGTCTTTGCTTTATATATATATATATATATATATATATATATATATATATATATATATGAACTATTGTCGAACCCAAATGAATCTTGGTTTCACAGACCCGTTTAGTAATGTCACATCACTGGGTCAATGTGCAAACCTTTTCTCGGTTGCGTTGCTTCCACCAGTTAAAAACACCAACTGGCGACTCTTATAGTCAAATCGTATATACATGTCGGACCTTTTTCACTTGTTTTTTCAAACAAATCTCACATAACATGAGAACACCAAAGAACAAGAACAAAAAAAGGGACAAATAAAAATCCCGACGTCGATAGGTGGAGACTCTGCTGGGGACACCAGTAAGAGGACTTAAGCCGCTACTATAAGCTTTTCAAAACTGTTATATGCTTATGTATGAATGTTGCATTTACATTTTTGATGAATGTGTATGAATGCATTTTATTTACTGCACTGCAATATATCTATCTATGATATTAGTGCTTCACACATGTCATCATTTTCATAAACGGTGAGACACGTTGTATGTGAATGTATGTTGTGTGGTTCCTCCACCAGGAGGCTATCCTGTCGATGTTTGATTACTGGACTCGTAGGAAGACTAATTCCAACGAGGCTCAAGAAAGGCACCACCCAGATTCGCTCTAGTTGAAAGACCGGATTAACTTCCCGTCAAGTAGATTGCGATGATCTGGGAACCTTCATGCCAAAAAGCCGCAAGAGTAACCTAAGATAGGTCAGCCTCTGATAAACAAAACGCGGAGGAAAGTCTCTTCATGCTCTCCATTTTTCAATTACTTGTAAAGACAGTTACTTGTAATTTCATTTCATGTTCATCTCTATGTAATGGAGAATATGAAGAATATTTGCACATGCATATTAAGACTTGACATGCTATCAAATGACACCCATTTTGCAGGATAATATTCTTAAAATGGACACATTATGATAGCATGTAAATATTCATACATTCCTTAAGACTAAACTACATAAGTTTTTGTAGGGAAACAATTGGGCTTGTTACCCCCTCAAAATTCAAAAAGGCCACGAGCCTACAGCCAATCATGTCTTCATCTGACCAGTCTAATCCTGCTCCTGTCTCTCGAGAAGAGTTTGACGGATTAAGCAAACAAATTATAGATTTGGTTGTTCTGCTTAAATAACTACATCAGTCTACTCAGGGTTCGCGAATACCTATACATACAGAGTCCTCTTCACAAGGAGGAGCACAAGGCTCAGATAAAACAATTCCTGAACTTCAGTTGGATACAACCAACAAAAATCCTAAAAACACCCATCTTAAAGAAGATCCAGACACCGGTGATATCAGGAAGAAAGTCCTTCAAATGGAGGAAACCCTCCGTTCTATCAAAGGAATTGGAGCACACGGGAGTGTTTCCTATGCTGACCTTTGTATATTCCCCGGTACTCATTATCCAAAGAAGTTCAAAACTACTGACTTTAAAAAATATGATGGGTTAGGGGATCCTTACACACATTTGAAGGTGTTCGTTGGAGAACTTGGATCTTATGCAGAGGACGAGAAGCTCAGAATGCAGATGTTCTAGAAGAGTCTGACTGGAGAAGCCCGGACGTGGTATACCAGATTAGACAACTCAAAGATCCATAGCTGGGAGGAACTAGCGCATGCCTTCCTCACTCAGTATAGCTTCCAATCTCAGATGTCTCCTGACCAGTACCAGATTACCAAGGTCAAGAAACAGTCCAATGAGTCTTTCAGAGAGTATGCTCAAAGGTGGAGGCGCCTTGCTGCTCAAGTCATTCCTTCCATGACGAAATCAGAAATGGTCATGACCTTCATAGACATACAAGAAGCTCCTTTCTATGAAAGGGTCTTAGCTGGTATTGGCAAGTCATTTTCTGAAATGATTAAACACGGAGAGATGGCTGAGATGGGATTGAAGTCAGGAAAGATTCAAGACCTAGCCGCTCATAAAGCAGTTGCTGAGCACATACAGTCTGGAACTTATGGAAATAACCCCCGGAGGGTCCATAAAAAGAAAGAGGAAGATGTTTTTATGATACTACAAGGTCAAAAAGGCAGTCAGAATATGCCTATCCAAAGGAGAAACTACTCCTCTTTGCAAGCACAGTCTTCAAAGCCTCCAATGCCTAAAGGTTGAGAAGTCAGATGTGACGCCCCCAAATCCGGGTATCTCCCAACCCGACATATGGTGCTCCACTGTACTAACATCCATACAATCATTCCATTGAAATACAACAAAATGAATGTAATTACTATTTTTTTATTACAATCAAAGTATAATCCTTCCCAGGTTCATAAACCAGTTACATCGTTCATTGTTCATAATGTATAATACATACAAACTTATTAAGCTATTACACAATGCCTAAGCATCCATCTTAGCTTTGCCCTTATCTCTCTTGGTATTCACAGTACGTTCATCTTTAACTACAGTTATATAATTCACGCAAGAAGTGAGCATGACAGCTCAACAAGTTTATCAAAGGATAACAGTAATACCACATTCGTGAATTATTTAACAATTCTGACATAACTGAACAATAGTTATGAAGTATTATGAATCAATAATACTTTAATAGTTCATAACATCAATTCCCAAAGTATAGAATAGATTAGGAATTACAGGCAAATTCGATAGACCATGAACAGAAGAATTTCAATTTTTATACTTGAAAAGGAGTCCACAAGACACTAAAGTAGTTCATCCGATAACTTACGAGCACTTCTAGGTGATCAGCCTATAGTACTCTATGTTGATCAACACTCCGAACTTCAGTTGGTGTTTTCGGTTGCTCCCATTCATTAACCGCTTCTACTTTTGTTGGATCTACGAAAATGCCATCCTTATCAATAACATGCCCTAGAAACTGCACTCGCTCAAGCCAAAATTCACACTTTGTGAATTTCGCATACAACTTCTCCTTCCTTAGTGTTTCCAACACTATTCTTAAATGTTCTGCATGATCTTCTGACGTCTTAGAATAGACTAGAATATCATCAATGAACACTACGATAAACTTGTCCAAATATTATTTGAACACTCTGTTCATCATATCCATAAATACAATTTGGCGATTAGTCAACCCAAACGACATTACCGTAAACTTCGTAATGACCATAACGAGTTCTGAACACCGTCTTAGGTACATCCTCCTTCCTTACCTTTAACTGATGATACCCCGTGCGCAAATCTATCTTAGAAAAATACCTTTCCCCTTTCAATTGATCAAATAGATCATCGATCCTGGGCAAAGGGTATCTATTCTTAATCGTTAACTTGTTCAACTCACGATAGTCGATACAAAGCCTTAACGACCCATCCTTCTTCTTTACAAACAATACCGGTGCTCCCCAAGGAGACACACTCGGTTGAATGTACTTCTTATCTAATAGCTCTTATAATTGAACCATTAACTCCTTCATCTCAACTGGCGCCATCCGGTAAGGTGCCCTCGAAACTGGTGTCGTTCCCGGTAACAAATCAATTACAAACTCCACCTCCCTGTCCGGTGGAATACCCGGTAACTCCTCCGAAAATACATCTGCAAAATCTTGTACTATAGGTATCTGGTCCAAGGATGTTCCCACTCTTTGGGTATCCACAACATGGCACAGATAACCTACACACCCTTTTCTCAACATCTTCCTAGCTTGTGTCATAGACAGACAACAAGAGCGTCTCGGTGATTTACTACCAAAGAACACTACCTTGGTTTTCTTAGAAAGCCGAAGGTTTACACTTTTCCTATGGCAATCTATAATCGCCTTATGGTTAACCAACCAATCCATACCAAGAATTACATCGAATTCTTTTAACCTTATCGGTACCAAATTTACCGATAACTTATTCCCTCTAATTTCTACGCAACAATCCTTATGAATATGTTCAATGGGGATTATCTCTTCGTTTGCTACCTTAACGTCTAAAGGTATAGATAACTTCTCAGGGATTAAACTTAATCGCTTAGCAAATTCACATGCTATAAAGGAACATGTAGCACCCGAGTCAAATAGCACATAAGCATTTATCTCATTGACCGGAATGATACCTGCTACCACATCTGTTGATGCAACCGCATCTTGAATAGTCATATTAAACGTACGAGTTGAGGGTCTACCCACTGATGGTGTTGGTCCAGTAATGGCTAATTTACCACTACTAGAGCTCTTATTCCCCTCTAAACCCTTTTTCAGGCAATTTCTTGCCATGTGGTCCATTGACCCACTGACAAAACATCCCTGGTTCTTCTTAGGGTTAGGACAGTTGGGTGACAAATCCCCCTCCTACCCACAGTTGTAGCATACTGCTTTCCCCTTTAAACAAACTCCCATGTGAAACTTTCTGCATGTCTTACATGCTTTCTTCCTCCGTTTGGGATCTCCCTGCTTTACCCCGGTATTCCCAAGGTTAAAACTCTTTCTCTTTGGCAAGTTGTTGCCGCTCACCGTGACAACTTCAAATTTTATTACCTCTCTCTAACTTACTCTTAATCTTCCGCTCTTTGTAATCTTGAGACAAAGCCTCCCACCACCTTGGCCTATTATCGCGCTTCTCCGAGAATAGTCCGTAGGAAGCACTCGAAAACCGATATCCTCATCAGAGAGCCGTGGTTTTAAGCCTGCTCAAACCTATGCGCCTTCATCGCTTTTGTGTCCACCTGATGTGGAGCAAATCTCGCCAATTCATTAAACTTGGAGGCATACTGGGGAACTGTCATATCCCCCTGCTTAAGTTCTAGGAACTTAATTTCCATTCTACCACGTGATGCTAGTAGGGAAATAGTTTTCAAGAAGACCTTCTTAAACTGTTCCCACGCAATGTGACCTCTGTTCTAGCTCCCACCCCTGGTGAGCCTCCCACCAAAGATGGTTGGCTTCCCCTTCATCATGTAAATCGCAAAAGAAGTCTTTGCGCCTCACCTACGTTTGTTATCACAAACGCCTTCTCAATCTCTCTTACCCATGTCTGGGATTCTAACGGGTCCCTCGTTCCTCGGAACTCGGGAGGACCCACACTTTTAAAGTCCTTAAAGGTAGTGGTTCTTGTTACCCCGTGAGCTGTGAATCCCACCCCTTGGTTAAATCAAATTAGTTAATAAATTAATGAACTCTTGCATAGGGTTATTAGGACCCCCCTGATTCTCATTATTAGACTCGGCCTCTTGGTTACGTTGTCTCCTTCTCGGCGGCATAATTTTGATTAAATAAATAAAGCTTCGTTATTATCTATTTAACTACTCAGTTATCATTTTAAATCAACAACAACCATTCATACCACAATAAGCACCTTTAAATAAAAACTTCATTATAAAAATATGCTTTCATAGTCAAAACTATTTACATCATGATCCCTTAGCCAAATGCTATTACATACTATCCCGCGATTGACTTCTACAAAAATTGGGATTTACAAAAAGACTACCCTTTAATTATACAAAAGAGGGTTTTACGTCACTACCACATACAAAAAGATCTAACGATCTACTAACACTGTCGAACGACATTCTCATATTTCTGATTTGCCAGAATCGAGACTATATCTCGACTTATGGTATGTCGAGTCTGTCCGGACTTAATAGAATAACAAGAAATTTTCAGCTTGAAATCCTCATGAGCACATTCATGGATGTATGACATCCTAGCTATCTTCTGGTCTTTCTCAATCAGTTTCTTCTATAGCTCAAGGACCTCATCCTTATAGTCACGAGCCTTATCAGTCATAAGCACCTTTTCGTCGTGCTCTGACTTAAAGTCTGCCTCTGCAGATTCTTTCGCCTCATATAAGGCAGTTATTTCCTCATTTTGTGCCTCTACCACAGTGCGCAAATGCACATTCTTATCCAACACTGCCAGATACAATGCTCTCGTTGCATCCGAAGGTGTTGGCTCCTGAGTAGGTAACACCGTGTTAATCGATGTCACCTCCATCTCCTCCTCCACATCTAGCATCTCGTTAAGGTATGATGCTAATCCCATGGTCTCCTCAGAGTATTCCTCCTCAGAGATGTACTCCTCAATATCTGAGTCGTCTAGTACAACTATCGGTACCTCCGCCAGTGGCATTGGTACAACCTCAACTTGGTTAACTGAGTCCTCACTTATCATTTCCATATTTCTAAACATCAAGCTATCGGTTGACATCTACAAACACATAGCACGTTGATTAGTACATAATACACAATAGTATAAGCACAAATCACATTTAATATCTTTAAGATTAATTTTCATCTTTTAATCCTTTCGATACTGAGTTATCTCAATACCTTATTAATTCAATGGACTTTAATTTTATTTCTCGGACTTTACCTTCCTTACGAGGTTATTAGCCTAAAGTTTTCCCCCCTTAAGTTTTATAACCTAAGGCTTTGATACCAACCTGTAACGCCCCCAAATTCGGGTATCTCCCAACCCGACATATGGTGCTCCACTGTACTAACATCCATACAATCATTCTATTGAAATACAACAAAATGAATGTAATTACTATCTTCTTATTGCAATCAAAGTATAATCCTTCCTAGGTTCATAAACCGGTTACATCGTTCATTGTTCATAATGTATAATACATACAAACTTACTAAGCTATTACACAATGCCTAAGCATCCATCTTAGCTTTGCCCTTATCTCTCTTGGCATTCACAGTACGTTCATCTTTAACTGCAGTTATATAATTCACGCAAGAAGTGAGCATGACAACTCAGCAAGTTTATCAAAGGATAACAGTAATACCACATTCGAGAATTATATAACAATTCTGACATAACTGAACAATAGTTATGAAGTATTATGAATCAATAATACTTTAATAGATCATAACATCAATTCCCAAAGTATAGAATAAATTAAGAATTCTGAACCGGTCGATAGACCATGAACATTAACTTTCAATTTTTATACTTGAAAAGGAGTCCACAACACTAAGGTCGTTCATCCGATAACTTACGAGCACTTCTAGGTGATCAGCCTATAGTACTCTATGTTGATCAACACTCATTCATTAAACGTGTTTACGTTTAATATTTTTGGCAAACTCGCATGCCCATCGAAATATCGATGAAAAATACTTTTGTTTGTTCATAGACAAACCTTACCTTCACGTCTGTACCAATTACTTAGCATAGGATAGCGTTAACATTTCTATATAGAATGATATGAATCATAATCAATCTATATATTACGAATAGTCTAGCCGAGTTAAAATCTGGCATCGACCCTTTCTTTAAAACAAGTCTTGCAATTCAGTTCATGAATCACATAAAACTTGGCTAACATGGAAGTTAGACAAGCGCTAAGAAAACTTGCCTTTCAGCGTCTTTAAATAACTTACTCGACTGACCACAGCCTTTACAGAATCTACATGATATATTCACATAGCACACTGTAATTAGCTATCAAACAACTATTCAAATTGTTCCTACAAGCTTATTTCTCTTCTATGTCTTTGTTAACTTAATATCATTTACTAAAGTCAACATAACTCATTACCCTTCGTCCCTATTTATTACTCAACTGACGTTTATTAACCGGACTCGAACATCGTTGATAAAGTACCAACTTCATTCATTGTTCCTAACTTGTTAACATGCATTACATTCCAAAGTTTCATACCATATACCTTAGTATAGGTAATATAAGAATAGCTTTGATACACTTATGAAGTGTGCCAACATTATCTCTTTAGGTCCCTGAATAAATAAAGTTCAAAACCTAAGTCATTCTCTAAAGTTAATCACTACACATGCGCACGACCATCACAAGATTAGACCGACCAGACTATTGGCCGCTTATTAGCGGCAAGGCTTCCGCTCTTGTGCATGGGTATGGAAGAAGGAATAAAGCAATAGCCACATTTCCTTAGCGATGTGCAACATTATTGTGTCAGCCACATGCGGCTGATGATTATACTATGTCTGGTGCTTGTGGCGCGGCACCTCGATCTGATTCAACAAAATTTTTAAAACTTTGTGAAATTCCCGGGGCCATAACTTCTTCGTTATAAGCCCGATTTGGTCCGTTCAAAAGCCTACACGTCACAAATAACGAAATCTATGCATTCATATAATAATTCGACACTTTCAAATCCGATAACTCAGAATTCACTATTGAGTTCATTTTTTAGACGTTCGGAAACGTTAATGAGCGTTCAATGCTCGTTTTCTTCATTTTAAGTCAGAATCCGACGATTCTCGAACCCACAACTCATAATCACCCTATCTCACGTATTGACATTGAAAACCAACTTTTTCAAGTCTCACGGCAACTTTTGACCCCCAATCTGGAATTTAACGTTTTCGACGTTTATCGTCTATTTTCGTAAAATTCGCCATAACTTCGTTACTAGGGTTCTCTAAGCCAAATCACATGGGATACTCCATGGATTTCATATCTACATCCTAATCAAACAAGATGCATATATTAACGTATTGATGGAGCTCAATTGTTTATCAACAATCGATCTCAACTATCAATATTTTCATAGTTCAAAACTTTATTAAACCTTATGATTCTTATAACCTCATGACTTATAGAGATTGAATCTATGGTAAGTCATCTTTAATCTCTTATACAAGAAATATACCACCCATCTATGATTCTTCAATAAAAAAGAAAAATCAAAAAGAGATTAAGAGGAAAGGTAAGGATTATACCTTAAGAATTCTTGTGAAACTCTCTTGGAAAACTAAAAGATCAAGCTTCCAAAGTGTATGTTTTATAAGTCTAGCTCAATTTCTCTCTCAAATAATCTAGATTGGCAATTTCAAAACTCCAAAATGAATCAACCTAGCTTTCTATTTATAGGAGATGAGAATGGAGGGTAATTTGGACAATACACACACTAACCTCCTTACTATTCACTCTTGGTCACCAAGTAAAATACTTGGTGACCAAGCCTTATGCTTGGAGTCCACACCAAGGTGGCCGGCCCACCACTAGCCATGGGTCATCCCATTCGGTGACCCACCGGATCGATCCACAGTTCGGTTTTAATGAATTGGGCTTAACTAAATAAACATTGGGCCTAAACTTGACTCAACCCACTAATCTCCTTGGGCTTGGTCATTTAATAATCGGACTAATAGAATCCAACTCAAATGACTTATTCATTACAACTTAACCTTAATCCTATAATACGAATCGTATTCTACACGTACAATTCACGTATTCTTTCCGTATACCAAACATACAATAATCATATTGTCCTTCGTATTTACTCAACGTATTATACATAGATACTAAATAGTACCACCAAATGTATAACACTTTCATTAAACCTAACGCCAATCTTTCTACGCATATTATTTCCTTCTCGAAAATCAATATACTCAACCCTTAGGTTTTAAGTCCGCAGGCAAAAACTGTGTTTGCCATAAATGAAATGTTATCAGATATTCCATCTTATCACGATATTCTATCATTACGCGTTTCTCAGAATTTCAAAATAATTCCCCGAACAGAAATGGATGAATAGTGTTTTTACGGAAATTTCTCGGAAAATATTTATTTTCGTCTTGGAAATTCAAAACAAATATTTCTAACACATAGCCAGCATACTAACCACGTTAGCACATTCTAGGTCATAGAACGACCTTCATATAGCTTACTCACGAAGAAATCAATTAAACCCATTTAATTCACAGAATCAAATAAAAATTTAATTATCATAAAAATTCGATTTTCTATGGCGTTACATCAGACGCCCCTGAGTGTTCACACCCTTAGGGGACTCGTTCGAGAATATCCTTACTCTTCTGACTACTCAGAAGAAAAATACACATCTTCTTCCACCAGCTAACCCGAATGGGAAGGGTTTCAATGTTACTCGGAAGTGTGTTTATCATGCCAGGGCACCAGGACATGACACTTAGGATTGTTGGGCCTTGAAACACAAGATCCAGGACTTAATTGACAATGGGGAGATTGTCGTGACTAAGCCCGACCAACCTCATATGCAAGACAATCCTCTTCCTCAACACAAAGAAGGAGAGGTCAATATGATTAATTGGAGCAGTGGACAGAGTTCCAATTACGTTATTGAATCTTCCCAGACCAGCAAAGACGGTACTGACAGATAGGATTATGCGTAGTTCAAGTTTATGATGGAGCAAAAGGTTAAGGCTCTTTGCAATCAAGTGGATCAGTTGTCAGAACTGGTGATTCATCAACACCAAGTCACACGCTAATTAATCAGTCAGGAACATGCTAGTCTCCTTCCTTTTGTCATGAATATCCCATCCTTGCCTTCAGAAAGTGAAACACTAGAGGATAAAGTGGCGAAAAGAGCAAGTGCCAAGGCCCGTAGGGATTTTGCCAACAAACGGGAATTTACATATCTTGGCCAACCTATGGAGGATATATTTCAAATGTTGATCAATGAAGGAAGAATTACGTCCCTTCTACCTCCAATTAATCCCCGTTCTAGATGGTTTAATTCCGATGGAGTATGCCAATATCACTCCCACTCTCGCAGTCACAGCACAGAAGAATGCTGGGCACTCCGCCACCTCATTCAGAATTTAATTGACACTGGTGTCCTGCAAATAGCAGACGATGACACTTTGCTACTCGAGAGTGGGAACACATGTCCTACAAAATGGAAGTATAGCATAGCAGTTATATCCGCTGAGGATGATGGAGCTGCTAAACCACCCACAATCCAAGTAATTCAACTCAAAGGAGTTGACAATCCTTTGAAAGTGGATGCACCAGAGCCAATTAATTTACCATTCAGACCACAGTATCCTATTGTCAGCCTATACAAAGTCCCATGGAATTATAGGTAGGCTGAAGGATCTACATCACATACAACTGTTGCAGTGTCGAAGGAGAATCCACTGTATCTTCCCCATCGGGTGATGAAGCCCACCCTCAAATTAAATTGGAAAGTTCCCATGGAGAAGATTAAAAGTTTCCTCCTTACCATGGGTCATAACGAAGCCAAAGTGGTTTTAAGCTTGAGAGAAGCTCCACAGCAAATTTCCATACTGGACTTGGTTTTCTCTTCCGAAGATCACAGGAAAATATTGTTAAGGGTCTTGTAAGAAGCCCATTTACCGAAATTAGTGGATGTGGAAAAATTCCAACATCTAGTTGATCACATTTTTAATACCAATGTGATATCTTTCACTGATGATGATATATCTGCTGAAGGGACCGGTCATTGCAAGCCGTTGCACATAGCGGTTTTGTCTTCCGGATATATGGTAGGAGGAGTCTTGATAGATGGAGGTTCATCTTTGAATATCTATCCTTATGCTACTTTGGAGAAGATGAATATCAACCCCATAAGGATTAAAAGCACCCATACGATTATCAAAAGCTTTTGATGGGTCCCGACGAAACGCCATTGGAGTAATTGAATTACCAGTGGAGATTTGTCCACATACATTCAGTGTATCCTTTCACGTGCTCAAAATAGCCATAGGATACAACCTTCTATTGGGAAGACCATGGATTCATATGGCTGGAGCCGTCCCTTCCACCCTTCATCAACAACTCAAGTACATTATCAACAATAGCCTAGTTACTGTTAATGCTGAGCTAGAATGTCCTGAATAAGGTGACATACCTCTCATCAGCTTCAATTCAGAAGTTGAGCCGGTCAGTTTCCATGCCCTGGAGGTGAGAAACACTCATTACCATCCCATTAGGGCGCCACCTCTCACACCCAAGATTTTTGCCAAAGTAATGTCGGCTACTCAAGAAATGATATCATTGGGTCATCAACCTGGATAAGGGTTGGGCAAAGATCATCAGGGTATTAAGCACCCGATTCGAGTGCCTAGTCAAACAGGGACAACTGGATTAGGTTATTCTGCTAGCTCGAGTCACAGGAATCTTCATAAGCACAAACAGATTCCCTCAACTTCAGCCACACGACGATTGTCACCACCTGCAAATCCTGAGCTTGTACAGTCTCTGGTAAAGGTGTCAGCCCATGTTATGGCTATGCTATTTCCTAAACCGATACCGGTTAAAGCAAAAGAGATCCTGATTCCTGATCCCAAAGTGGAAGAGAGGGAATGGAAACGTAAACAAGACATCGCCATGATGATGTCAGGCATACGCATCATTGTACATGAGGAGCATACAAACAGATATACCCTAGACGATGATTGCCCAGATGTCATGGTCATCATTAGGGAAAAAGAGGACAATGATAGCTCCTCCATCACTGCAGTCCATCAGGACTTTACCCTCGATAATTGGAATAGCACTCCATGCATTGGTCGACGAGGGTAAAACGGGCAGAAATTCCATCTGTCCTATAGATAACTTTAACTGCTTACTTTTCTGTACAGTATTAGTAGTTATTTTATCAATACATGCTAACACTTTTGTATGATTAAACAGTTTCATATATTAAGTGAAAGCATATTTTGTTTCAGGACTCTGAATTTAGATGTGCATGTACTTGCTGATGATGTGCCTTTTCTCCATAAGGACTGTAACTTTGATGAAAAGTTGGACTCAAACTTGATGGAAATACAATAGGACATTGAGATACCTTAGGAGATCAAGGAATGGGTCGAAGACAAACCTAAACCTAACCTTGATCAAACCACATCTTTCAATCTCGAAACCTTATAAAACCCTAAGCTAATCCAGATTGGTTCAGACCTCACTCCAAACCAAAGGAATAACATGGTTGCGCTACTAACCCAATTCCAGGATGTGTTTGAATGGTCTCATGAAGACATGGTGGGTTTGTCCATTGATATTGTCCTTCATCGCCTTCCCATTAAAGAGGGATTCAATCCAGTTAGGCAGAAGCTTAGGCGATTGAAACCTGAGTGGAGTTTAAAGGTTAAAGAAGAAATTGTGAAACAATTTCAAGTGGGCATCATCATGGTGTCTACATACCCTGAATGGCTGTAAAACATAGTCCCCATGCCTAAACTAGGAGGAAAGGTAGGAGTTTGTGTGGATTATCAGGATTTGAACAAAGCTTGCCTTAAGGATAGCTTTCTCGTGCCATTTATCCACATTCTCATTGACAATACTGCTCAATACGGCATCTACTCCTTTTTTCATGGATCGCTTCATGGGTATCATCGATTATGGTTCTTTGAGGAGGATCATGAGAAAACTTCTTTCATCATGCCTTGGGGAACTTTTTGTTATAGACGGTTGTCATTCGACCTCATCAATGTCGGGGAAACCTATCAGCGAGCTATGATGGCTCTTTTCCATGACTTAATGCATAAAGAGATAGAGATCTACGTGGATGACATCATTGTCAAATCCCGAAGGGAGGAAGACCACTTAGACCATCTCAGAAAGCTTTTCAACAGGTTGCGTAAGTACAACTTGAAGTTGAATCCAGCCAAATGCGCCTTTGGTGTTAAATCAGTCAAGTTGCTAGGTTTCCTAGTAAGCCACAAATGGATTGAGCTGGATCCCACCAAAATCCAGGCCATCAAGGAAATGCCCATTCCTCAGACAGAGAAGGAAATACGGGGATTTTTGGGAAGAATCAACTTCATGAAGGTTTATTTCTCAACTCACAAAGAACCTCTGTGAGCCCATCTTCAAAATTTATTAAGGAAGAACTCCTCTATGAAATGGAATGATGAGTGTCAGAAAGCCTTCCTTACAATTAAAGAGCAGTTGGTTAATGCTCCTATTTTTGTACCTCCCAGGGATGATGTTCCCTTATTCATGTACATGTCCATTAATGACACTGCCATGGGCTGCATGCTGGGACAGAAAGACGATAGAGACCAAGAGCGAGCTATCTATTACCTCAGTAAAAGATTCAGCAGCAGAGAACACAAGTACACTCTGATTGAGAAAACGTGTTATACTTTAGCATGGGCTTCCATGAGGTTATATCATTACCTCCATGGTCATACAACCTATCTCATATCCCACATGGATCTTCTCAAATATGTGTTCAATAAGCCTATACTAAATTGTCAACTGTCCAGATGGCAGTTGATTCTGCAACAATTTGACATCGTCTATGTGACGCAAAAGTCCATTACAGGATGAGGAATTGCGAATCAACTGGCTGCCGCACCCACAGGGGATTACAAACCCTTAAAACATACTTCCTCGATGAAGGGATTATGGCAATTCAGCAACACCATCAGTATGATGCATGCCATACATGGAAAATGTATTTTGATGGAGCTGTTAACATGGAAGATTCTGGAGCTGGAGTAGTTCTAGTGTCCGGTACGGGGGAGAAGTACCTCGTTGTTGTCAAATTGCAGTTTGTCAGCACCAATAACACAACCGAGTATGAAGGTTGTATCATGGGAAGAAAATGTGCTCACTCAATGGGCATCAGACGGTTAACTGTCTTTGGGGATTCAGAGTTAGTAATCAAACAAACCATGAGAATCTATCAAACCAAAGAGCTACATTTGTTGCCTTACCATCGGCAAGTTTTACAGATGGCTTCGGAGTTCGAAGAAGTAAACTTCCTCCACATTTCGCGAAATAGGAATGATTTTGCGGATGCGCTAGCAACTTTGGCCTCTTTGATTAACATACATGACAAGGAAAACATGTCAAACATCCCATTTGCCCTACAAAAGGCTCCAGCTAATGGGAACTACGTTGGAGAAGTATCAGATGAGCTACCTCCCATTCAACACCCTTGGTATTAGCATATCAAGGAGTATTTACGAGATGGATCTACACCCGTTGAGGCAAGCCCAACTGAAGAAAGGCGGATTCATCGAATGGCTATGAAATTCTACCTGAACAGAGATGCACTCTACAAAAGAGATGCAGGATTAGGTCTCCTTAGATGTCTGGACAAAGACCAAGCTCAGAGACTCATGGATGAAATCCATGGTGGAGTATGTGGTCCACACATGAGCGGACCCTTACTTGTTAAGAAGATCCTCAGAACAGGGCATTACTGGCTTACTCTCAAAGCTGACTGTGATGATCACGTCAAGAGGTGTTATCAATGCCAAATTTATGGGAATGCTATCCATGCCCCTCCAAGGGAACTCCATAATATGAGTTCACCCTGGCCTTTCTCAATGTGGGGAATGGACATGATCGGGCCCATCGAGCCCAAAGCTAGTAATGGGCATCGGTTTATCTTCACCATGATCGACTACTTCACCAAGTGGGTTGAAGCAGCCTCCTTCCCCATGGTTACCAAAGAAGTCATCATTGCTTTCATCAGAAACAATGTCATTTGTCGATATGGACAACCAGATGTAATTTTGTCAGACAATACTAAGAACCTCAACAACAAAATGATGGAGGAGTTATGTAATAAATTCCACATCAAACACCTTAACTTCGTCTACCGTCCTAAGATGAATGGTGCTGTTGAAGCGGCTAATAAAAACATCACGAAGATTATGCAGAAGATGTCCGCCAATCACAAAGGATGGCCTGACCTCTTGCCTCTGACTTTATTAGCCTACAGAACTTCAATGCGTACTTCCACTCGGGCAACCCCCTACTCATTAGCCTATGGGATGGAAGCAGTACTCCCCATAAAGGTGGAAATGGAATCCCTCAGAGTGTTGATGGATGCTCAGCTGGATGAAGACCAATGGGTACAAGACATATATCACCTATTGTTTCTAATAGATGAAAGGCGAATCGCGACTATCTTCCATGGTCAGTTATATCAACAAAAGATCGCCAGATCCTACAACAACAAAATGCGGCTATGGAAGTTTAAACAACATGACTTGGTTTTGAAGAAGATCATTGACAACCAAGATTATTCTAAGGGAAAATTCACTCCAAACTGGAAAGGCCCGTTTGTTGTCAAGGAGGTATTGACAGGAGGCGCTCTTAGATTACAGGAAATGGACAGCGATGAATTTCCATAACTCATCAACTCAAACACCATGAAACGGTACTATGTCTGAGGTTACTATCAAGCAAACATCCTAGTTTTGGATCATTAAATCACCAGTCATTCAGGTTTTTTAACCCTTTCTTACATACAAAATCTTCTGCATACTCTTTTACCCCTCAGGGAAATATACTCTTCAAGCCAGCAGCCTGGTTTCACTTCATTTCAAATCTTTCATACAATTTCAGTTATCCCACCAGGGATTGAACCTCTCACACCTGTAGTTTGTCCTGAACATAGGATCAAACTTTTTCACGCTTGCAGTTTGTCTTGAACTTAGGATCAAACTTTTTCACACCTGCAGTTTGTCCCAAACATGGAATCAAACTTTCTTTCCCCCTCAATTTAGCCTGCATATGGGATTCAAACTTTTCTTCAGTTGCAAATCATCTTGAGGGGCGAACTACGTCGACCTGATCTTCTTGATACCCGAGAGTACGTAGGCAACCATATTCTATATGGCCCGATCGCAATATAAAAAAAACATTTCTACCCTCTCTCTACAAAAATAAAAAACAACAAAAACATTTCTACTCCTTTCTACCCTTACACCATTCAGTATTGAACCTGTTACACCAGGTTCGAACTATGCAGACCTGATCTCCTCTTCAATAGGAGTACGTAGGCAGCCATTTATGGTTCAGTCTAACCCCCTACCAAAATACAAATACTTGTCACATGGTACTGGGATCAAATTTCAATCTACCACATTTCATCGGCTTCAGACCAAAGGGATGGAACTACCTGACCTCTCCTCACAAATAGGGGATCCGACGACCATCTAAGCTGCTGTTGTGCCTCAAAGAGCAACACCAATCCATAAGAGATGGAATTAACTGGGCTCCTCTTAAATAGGAGTACTGGCGACCATCTATGGGGCGGTAAATCTCAGAGAGGAAAAGCCACACTCCTTTATTCATTTTCATACAAAAACCAGTCCCAAGACACCAAAGATGGTAGGGATACACACAGATCAATGATCCATTCTGAAAGATCCTGCGACGTCTCAATGTTCACACATCAAGGATGAATTCAGAATACATCAAGATCACAAGCCCTGAAGAAACAGGTAAGTATCAAGGCACAACTAAAAGGGAAGTGAATCAAAAAATATTTCCCTGCCAAATATAATGTTATTTGATATATACATATGTGTTGTACATGACAAAATGGCTAAGCTAGTCTATGCAGAAAAATACAAGTCTATCTACGGATCTGTATGTATGTGTACTATCAAATCTAACATAGCATCTCTCTTCGAAGAAGGAGGTAACGTTGCAAGCTCCTACCCAATGATATTTACATGAGCTAGTAGATCCGAGGCTAACTGCATGGTGGCATGATGCTCATCAATGTATGCACTCATATCGGTAAGGATGCAAGTCGTAAGGGATCTCACTGAAGTACTATCTGTGATAGCCACATCCCGGGCAGATCGAGCAGCATCCCGCTCTATAATCAATGCATCTCTAGCTGATTTGGCCTCGTCTCTCTCTAGTAGAGCAACGTCTCTCCTATCAAGAGCTATCAACATCAAGGCCCTAGCCTGATCTCTCTCAAAGGTCATCAGATGAAGACTCTGCTCTAAGTACTATGTTAAATGCTGAATCACAGTAGCACTTGTACTGGGAGAATCCATCATAACTACTGACAACCCAGTAGTCGAATCCTCCTCGGTGGGAATAAAAGTCTCTTCCATAGGCTCCCCATCGTCAGAATCAATCCCCTGCACTATGGATATTGCCATAATCAATGTCGTCTCTGTCGTCATCCATGCAGAATATTCTGCAGAACAACCCGAGTGGTTAACGGAAAACTCAGCTAGCTCACGCTGATCCCAACAGGCATATAACCTGGATCTATCCTCTATTGATAAGTGGCGAGAAGCTAAGCGCTGACTCAATGTCCCCTCAAAAGGATGGAAGTCCTGGAACTGGTCAAACTGACATATCACGGCCAGTGGGTGGTAAGTAGTCATGCCCCTCAAACCAGCTAGAGGGAGATAATCCATGCCTGGAGCATGAGTGATGAAGTTGTAGGGTGAGCAGAGCCCTGTACACGGCAATATATTAAATGGATCTCCAATCCCTGCTAGGAAAATGGACTAAGATGCAGGATCTATACACTCTGCAGGCTGAAAAGAGTACGACATAGCTATCTCATGGGTGAAATAATACCCATGTCATCTGAAAGTGCCAATCGATCTCAAGTGTGACATAAACCACACGTACAACATAACCGAGCTGTCTGTGAATACCCCTGCAGGGTAAGTGCTGCAATATGTGGTTGACCTCAGCATCTCTGCGATGATCATCGGTACAATGGTGTGACCCTCCCCGAGAGCTTTCACTGCTATGATGACACCAATATCTAGCTCATCCATGTATTGTGGCATGTATACATACGATAATACGCACAGTAGTAAGACATCTACTCTAGCCGAGTGCCAATGATCTTCTGGCATGGTGAAATCCCCGGAGTGTCATGTGTAACTATCCTCAGAGCCAAATTTGTCCATCAGAAAATACTGGGATACAACGTGATCGGATGTGATCTCATCCTACACAACTCTATACCTCAGCCCGGTGAGAGTCATAAACTGTCGACTCATGTCACCGATGGCCATCCGCATGCTAAGGTTCCGCCCAATGGCGTGGCCACAACCGCGTGGTGCTCCTCCAGAGTAGGAGTCAACTCGTGGATACCAAACCGAAAGACCTGTCTCTCCGGTATCCAATGCTTCAGTATACCCTCTATGAAGCCTATGGGAACCTGAAACATGAGGAGAGTCAAAGTATGCTGTAATAACTAATCTATAGTCACCCTGTCTGAAGGTGACATACTATCATACCACGATCTCAGATGGGATGCCACCAATCTTTGGTGGGTATGATCAATGCAAACTAATCTGTCAAGAAGACATATATGTGGGTCAGATTACAAGACCATCCAGGGTCAATCTTTGAATATCTCTGGACATACATACATATACATAACATAATACATGCATGATGAAAAATAGATGACAATATGATATAGGGAATGGAAAACTGTACATACATTCCTAAGTATATCATCATCTATACATCTCTGTACAGCTAACAGAGGCCTATCAAAAGATATAGCGAGAATGGGGGAAATCCACCCAGTGTCTAACAGAGGCCTATCAAAAGAGATAATGAGAATGTACATCAGAAGAAGACAATGATGTCAATGTCTACATCATCAATCATATCCACCTGATGTAACTCCTCCTAAGTCACTGGATCTCTATCCATAGGGATGTCAGGCCTATACAAGGGAGGATCTGCACTAGCAAAACCATATGGGTCACCTGAAGGGCCAGCGCCAGAGCTAGAAGGATCAAAAGTATCTGCCTCTGAAGGATCTCTACCCAAGTGCCAGATAAAGAAATGTGCCCGGTCCAACTGTCGGGTCAAACTGTCAATCTGTGTCAAATGAGTCAGATCTTGGACATTGGCTAGCCAATCCGTCATCATCACGGATCCAGGAACCATATCCCCCATGAACTGAATGGCGCGGGTCTGGGTTCCAATGGTACGAGGGAACCACCATTGATAGAATATCTCCTGAGTATAGGGACCCTCTAATAATGTAAAACCGTCAACACCCAACAATGGGATATCAATGACGGTTGACTGCGAAACAGGCC
Source organism: Panax ginseng (assembly GCA_020205605.1). Taxonomy (NCBI): domain Eukaryota; kingdom Viridiplantae; phylum Streptophyta; class Magnoliopsida; order Apiales; family Araliaceae; genus Panax; species Panax ginseng. Next base: position 33,006,284 of record CM035129.1, on the reverse strand, counting down.
AATAACGCCTAGCAGGAGGCAAGATCGGTATACGAATCTCTCCTGTGGTGCTCCTGATAGCACGATCTCCTAAATAGAGCTCCCATCCTCCATCTGTGAAGAGAGGAATCCTACGGGTGGAAATCACGTACTCGATACCAGTCGAGTACCCATCCTCAAATCCAATGCTCAAGTGCTCCCCTGAATAGGGAATCCATGTGATGACATCAGCTATCAACAACTCCAGCTGTAGGCGGCAATGAGAAAAACCCTCATCTACAGGGACCTCCGCCAGTATGGAATGATGCCATCGTCGTCCTCGTGGGTAGGTATCTAATCCTAACACACTCACTGAACGTAAGCATGGAAGCCACTCATAGGCCCAAAACTGCCAACACAAAGGCAAACATCTGTTGTCAGTCAACGCTCTTAACCTGTACATGGGAAATTACAAGAGAAATACTCACCAGCAGAAATGGGTAAAATCCTAGCCAAGCCTCTGTCAAGCCCTGCGAACGCATATGCATTCTCCTGAGGAAATAGGCAAAGGTGTAGGAACCTCAATCATACTCTCTAATATGGTCCACGTGTCATGTGGCGCTGATCAAAGCAAATGACACCGTAGAAGAGTTATCAGCTATGAAGTAGCCCCTAATGATCATCAGGAACAATCGCCGAAGAATGCGATTCCTGACTCTCACATCAGCGGGTATGGGCTCACTCAATAGCCCACTCATAGCATCTACGCTCAAAGGACCTGTGATTTAATAATCCGCTACTTGCCACTGCGCGCCGTAACTCCTAGCAAGGATCTGACGGTAGTCATGGTAATATCCACCGTACAAGGCACTGGTGCCCCTCCAAACTCCATACCTGTGATAAATCGCCAATCCATCGGCATCACCATCACCTCACAGTCCAATAAATGGAGTGACTGAGCCTGGTGAAACCAGCGCTCAGACAATGCCCTGAGGTAACCCTAGGGACAATGGCGAGGAAGGATGGAAAAGAATGCTCCAAATCCCCAGTCATGCACGATCGCTCTGTAGTCAGGATGCAGAGCCTGGTACATGGAGTAAATGCTGAACCAGTTCCCTCTAGGTTGTGTAAAGTTGGGAACCTACATCACAAAATAGATCAACATTAGAATCCTTTACTCCTCATCAATAGGAAAGAAGGAAGATAAAAGTCTAGCTTTGTAACTCATTTGCATGCAAGTAAACTGAGGGATGTCTACTCAAATTGTCCAACAACTCTGGGTTCACCACCTGAATACTCGGAAGGTCCCTACGGGAAACATGTGCAGCAGGAGCGGGAGACTCATTCGGTATATCCTCCTCCTCGTCCTCCACATCCGGTACATCAACCCAGACATGACGTATCACCGCCTCCGCCAAAAGATGAGGCTGTCTAACAGAACGGGGTCGAGGCACTTTAGAAGCCCTCCTCCACACACTAGAAGTGGTCCTACAGAAACTACTCGGCTGATCCAGATCCATATATCTGGACAACAATTCTCTAAATCACCTCAGAAAGGGTGTGGTAAATTCTTATTTGGAGCTTTTCAAAATACAATTTTATGACTACATGCATGCATGCATTATTTTAACATACATCTACAGTAGAGTTAAAAATGCATGACTATCCAATGCCTACATTTTGGAAAATTTTTGCTATAGTCCTCTTTGTAAATAAGATTATCCACATGCACATAGGCATAACTAGGTGGCCATTCAGTAGGACACTTATCCACAGTCATATACATCCTACATGCATTAATACATCAAAGTAAAAAATCTGTAAGGGTAGCCTAATTACCAGGATTATTTTACTTTTTCACCTTTGCTCATTTATCCTCAAATAGGATAAAGAATAGCAGAAAAAAGGTGTCAATTTGACTGTTTCAAAAGTTAAATTTTTTCACATCATTTTTAGCATGGTTTAATACTAACATTTACTATGTTGAATAATTTTATCAAGTCATTTCAGCATGCATAATCATTACTATGTGTTTAGATGCATTTTATGTGATATTTCATTTTCTAACGGACAAAAACTGGAAAAGAAGACATGCATACATTACCAGGACAATGTAGAACACTTGTACGGTGACAAAATATGAAGAAAGTCATCCAAACTCAGCAGATCTGAAGAAGAGCTATCAGATTTCCTTCGCGACACAGCTTAAAAATGACTTGGGAAAGCAACCAGCCCATTTAAGGACATTCACGGTTGGCCGCAGGTCCACCTGCGGCTGCTGCAGGTGTACCTGTGGCACCCCTATGTGGGTCCCACCCCTCTGGCTTGGTCCAATTTGAGTTGTAAAAGAGTTCTTACAAGATGAAAAGGCAAGATCAGCGATAAAAACGCTATGCGATTGAGCGGAATAGCCTTAAATCCTAGTTTTCACGGGCCAAACTGTGGCTTTACATAACACTCATTGGTATTCGCCCAAACACAAGGTACACTATACCGATGATCTCAGCTATTGCAAACTACATTCGATAATACCTCACGAAGGTTTGATGCCGTCAGTTCAAGGTCATAGACCTAAAACCTTTTCCCCGACGGGGGCATCACGCATTTCCATACATTTATGTTCAAGTTCCCCGAAGGGGCGTCACGCATTTTCATCCATTGATGAACAGATCCTCGGCGGGGGTGTCACACATTTTCAACCGTTGATACACACGTCAACGAAGGTCAGGCAGCCTTGACATTATCCCCAACAGGGATCTCATCCGTTGATGCACATGTCGATGAAGGTCAAGCAACCCTGATAACATCGACTATTGGCAGTAACTCCAACAGAGCAGCGGAAAGACATGGAGATAAAAACCAGGGAAGGATATCCTCATCGGGGAGGACCGATGATTGAATATGTTATACAAATCCTCAATAGACAAAGCTTTATCCCCACAGAATCTCTTATACATAAGAGATACATCTTCAATATAAAGTCTGTATCAGGGATTCCAGACTTTGGTGATAACCCCAATGTCAACAATCCTAGAGATTCCTGGTAGCTGTGGATCATGCGTCCAAGATAGTTCATCAGGTCGGTTATTTATTACCGCCCCCATGAGAAGCAACAGGGAGCCAGCAATCATCCCATCATGTTGGAGAACAATCCAACAAACCACATACATTTGCATCATGTCGTTATGCATTGCATCGCAATTATTTTGTTGCATTTCAAGTGTCTAATATTCTTTATCCTATCCATGCCATTGCATTGCATGAATATGATAAAGAGGGGCATCTGTAGACACTCGAAATTTTTCTACCTATCTGTTACTAACATTACAGGAAGTACAGAATCTTCTTTCAGAGATAACCCTGGAAGAAAGCTCATCTTAATCCCATAAATACCATCGAAAGATCAGTTCTAACCCGGAAAACACACCGGGAGTATCATTTTCCCACCTCGAAGATAACCCCGGGGAAAGCAGTGCAAATACTGAAAATTCCACCGGAGAAGGCCGATTCGTCTTGGAGATAACCCCGAGATGTTCAGTCTCAGTTTCGAAAACAACACCGGGAAAGACAATGTCAACCTTGGAGATAACCTGAAGGAGTGCAGTTACAGTTCCGAAGATAACCCCGAAGATTCTTGTTTCAACCCATGCAGTCAGCTTCAACCTCCAGACTCACACCGAGGCACTCAATTCCCAAACCCGGAGATAACCCCAGGAGGACAGGCACACCTCAGAGACAACCCTGAGGTTATTCCACACTTGCAGTAGCCCAATCTCAAAGATAACCCTTAGCAACGTCTGCTTTATCAGCCAAAAATCGGAGATAACCCCGGTGAAGGGCAAAATCGTCAAATTGCCACCTCAACCCCACATGGCACCATCTCAACAAACATCTCAACATACATTCTACACAACAATGTCCCTGTCAAATTTTCTCTATAAATATAGGGCTTGGGGTGGCCATATAAAAGAAGAAAAAGGCGAGGAAGCCCTGTTAAATTTGCTCTGTACACACCCTATATTGAGTGCTTTCTCATTTTAAACACTTGTGAGCTCACATATAGCTATATTTTTACTTGTGGAAGCCGAGTGTTCATCCACTTAATGCTATAGAAGTCTTCCTTGGCAGTCCACTGTAAACCATCTTACACACTATAAAGCCTTTCTCTTCATCTTTGCACACACTCTTCTTTACATTGAGAGTCGTGTTGTGTGTCTATGCCCGTACTTCGGTCCGTGATTTTCATTTCTGGTTATATATATATATATATATGGACTAACATTATCGAGTTATGCCTCGATTGAGCCTGGACTCACGTTCGGAGCGTTTATTTACTTATATATATAAACTGTTGTTGAACTTTGTTTGATGAGCCTGGATTTTACATCCGGAGCATTTATTGCTTTTATATATATATATAAGTAGTAAACGTACCAGATAGATATATATAAATCCAAAGCTCATCGAATGAGTCCAACAAATAAATTTATATATATATATATATATATATATATATATATATATATATATATATATATATATAGCGACAAATCATTTGAAATGATAAACCGAGTCGGGATCATATATATATCCCATGCGTGCTCGCTTATATATATATATATATATATATATATATATATATATATATATATATATATATATACATTCTGTGGGGCTTGGAGTTTACTTGTGGCCTTTTACTGCTTTATTTACATTTCGTCCCGCTTGGAGTTTACTTCGTGGCGGTTGATCATTTTTACTGCTTTATTTACATTTAGTCCCACCTGGAGTTTACTTCGTGGCGGTTGAACATATTTATTGCTTTATTTATATTTTTGATCCCCCGTGGAGGTGCTTCGTGGTGGTTGATCATGTCACTATATATATATTTACCATTTTATACATTTACATTTCTGATCTCCCATGGAGGTTCTTCGTGGTAGTTGATCATGTCTCTATATATATATTTACCGCTTTTATATATTTACATTTCCAATCCCACATGGAAGTGTTTCGTGGTGGTTGTTCATGTTTGTATATATATATTTACAAATTTTATATATATAACTGCTTATTACTTTTCATATAAACTGCGGCATCATGTGAGCCTAGGAATCATGTGATCACAGATTCAGTCTACTGAATCTAGATTTTGTTCCCATGATGGACATTTTCAGCTGTAAGTAGCTTGTAAATTATCCACGGTGTTTGAATGTCCTTAGATGGCTTTCATGCCCATGAGGAATTCAGCACTGCTATATATTATTTTCTCGAAGATGCTTCGCATCTCGAAAATAAAAGTAACCAAGCCGAACATTTAATAATAAAAATAGAAGTATTAAAGGTCTCAATTACTATTGAGCACAGGGTTTAAAAAAACCTCTTTTACAAAACATCATTGCTATATCTTGTTTAAAACTGATTTTTTCATACAAATTCAAACCCTTTGTATATAGGTTCGAACGAGGCCTCTCACTACTTCCAAATAACAATACATTGACCCACACACACACACAAACACACATTCATATAACAGTTTCTTGAAAAGTGGCAGTCACCGTGGTAACAGGGATGTCGAGGTGTGCCTAACACCTTCCCTCCGCTTAATCAAGCCCCCGAACCCAAATGAATCTCGATTTCACAGACCCGTTTAGTAGTGTCACATCACTGGGTTAATGTGCAAACCTTTTCTCGTTTGCGTTGGAGCAACCAGTTAAAAACACCAACTAGCGACTCTTACAGTCAAATCATCGACATATACATGTCGGACCTTTTTCACTTGTTTTTTCAAAAAAATCTCACATAACATGAGAACACCAAAGAACAAGAATAGAAAAAAGGACAAATAAAAATCCTGACGTCGACATGGACCACACAACATACATTCACATACAACGTGTCTCACCGTATGGAAATGATAAACAGATACAGTGCGAAGCACTAAGTGTAGTAAGTAAATGCATTCGTACACATTCCTTTAAATGTAAGTGCAACATACACACACAAGCATATAACAGCTTTGAAAAGTTTATATTAGTGGCTTAAGCCCTCTTACTGGATGTCCCCAACGGAGTCGCCAACTGTCGACTTCGGGATTTTTATTGCCCTTTTCTTTTCTTGTCATTTGGTGTTCTCATATTAGGTGAGATTTATTTGAAAAAACAAGTTGTGAAAAGGTCCGACATGTATATGTCGATGATTGGACTGTAAGAGTCGCTAGTTGGTATTTTTAAGTGGTTGCACCAACTCAACCGAGAAAAGGTTTGCATATTGACCTAGTGATGTAACACTGCTTAATAGGTCTGTGAAACCGAGATTCATTAGGGTCCGGGGGCTTGATTATGCGGAGGGAAGGTGTTAGGCACCCCCTGACATCCGTGTTACCACAGTGACTCCATTTTTCAATTACACTGTTATATGAATGTGTGTGTGTGTGGGTCAATGTGCAATTATTTGGAAGTAGTGTTATGCCTCGTTTGCACCTATATATAAAGGGTTTGAATTTTGTATAAAAGTTCAGTTTTAACAAGATATATCAATGATGTTTTATGAAAGAGGTTTTTCAAACCCTTATGCTCAATAGTAATTGAGGCCTTTGATACTTCCATTTTATTATGTGTTCGGCTTGATTGCTTTTATTTTCGAGATGCAAGGCTTCTTCAAGAAAATAAGATACATAGTAGTGCCGAATTTCTTGTGGGCATGAGAGCTATATAAGGAAATTCAAACACCGTGAATAATTTACAAGCTGATTACAGCCAAAAATGTCCATCACGGGAACCGAATCTAGATTCAGGAGACTAAATATATGATCACATGATTCCTAGGCTCACATGATGTTGCATTTTATATAAAAGTCATAGCGATTATATATATAAAAGTCAGTAAAATATATATATATATATATATATATATATATATATATATATATATGAACGATCAACCACCACGGAGTAAACTCCATGGGGGATTGGAAATGTAAATATATAAAAGCTGTAAATATATATATATAGAGAGAGACGATAAACCACCACGAAGTAAACTCCAAGAGGGACTGAATGTAAATATATATAGAGAGACGATCAACTACCATGAAGTAAACTCCAGGCGGGACTAAATGTAAATAAAGCGAAGAAAGGCCACTTAAGTAAACTCCAAAGCGTGATGTAAAATATATATATATATATATATATATATATATATATAAGCGATAAATGCTAGGATATAAATCCAAAGCTTTTACAGCGAGTTCGATAACATTTTATATATATATAAAAGCAATACACACTCCTGATGTGAATCCAGGCTCAATCGAGGCATAACTCGATGATGTTAGTACATATATATATATAAGTATATATATACAAAAGAAATAAAAAGCCACGGACCAAAGTTCGGGCATACACACACAACAAGACTCCCAACGTGAATAACTGTGTGTGCAGAATGTGGAGAAAAGGCTTTAAGAAATGTAAGAAGTCTTACAGTGGGCTGCCAAGAAGACTTCAAATGGATTTAATTGAATGAACACTCGGTTTCCACCGGTAAAATATAGCAAAGTATGAACTCACAAGTGTTTAAAATGAGAAATCACTTAGTTTATAGTGTGTACAAAGTAAAATGGACAGGGCTTCCTCGCCTTTTCTCTCTTCAAAATGGCCACCCCATGTGACACCCTCAAATCCGAGTCCTCTGACCCCGGTTCGGTCATCACGATAAAATACAAACACCCACCTCTAAACAACATACGATAACTAAAATGCAATATAATAAACGTACGTCGTTCATTCAAAAGGTGTTACTAGTCCCAAGATTTGATAAAATTAATACAATCTTACAAATATACCCTAAAATAGTCATTAGGGTTCATATTATATAACAGTAATTTAAACTAGGAATAAAGTAAAGTCTGCTCCTCGCAACTATTCTACATCTTTCTTTTACCCTTGTCCTTTCCCGTGGTCTCGGGCTTAGCTACAATATAATTCATGATATAGTAAGTATGAGCAACAAGTTTGCTCAGCAAGTTTAAATACAATAATAAGGATATATCATGATGAATGGAAAATATCTGACAATGAATTCAACAATATGAATATCTGAAGGATTCAATAATATGAATATTGGAAGCAAAGATAATGATTTCTTTTTAGAATAACTGATAGTCAAGTAGACTTTGAACTATAAAACTCCAATGGAATCAATAGCTGATTGACCCTTTGGTTACTAACTACAGAATAAGTACTTGAGGGGATCAGCCTCGCGTACACCATGTATATGCATAAAATTTAAATCTGCTCTTTGTATCTTATTTTAGATACCTGGGGTACTCCCCTATCATAAAAGGGGTGTTCTTTCAGTCTAAGAATCTTTACCATCAATTAGTTTGGATAGCTTTTATAAAAATTCATACACTTGTCTGACCGAACAAGGGTTCAGACTTTATCTGATACAGTTCAAGAATTATAGAACTTTAAATGATGTCCAAGTCCAAGACTGTACGAACTCAAGTGCACTAAGTGTGAATATCAATAATATCAATGTGGAATAATTGTAAAGTAATTAAACCACTTAATGGAATGCTTGGAAATAAAGTTCAAGCTTAAATAAATAATTTTTAATTCAATAATAACCTACTCAATACAATACGAAGAGGACAAGAAACTCTCACAAAACTCAAAGTTGTGTAAGTTAGGAAATTGCAACACAATAAAATAGTGTTAGGATACTTGCTCAAGTAAAAGAGTAAGAATTAATGAACTTGCACAACCAAAAAGTGAAGTTTGGAGACTTGCTCAATATAAATTTGAGTAAGGTTAGGGAACTTGCCTGTTTGCTCAGCTACAGTTTAATTATAGCTTTAATTAATTTGCCGTTGAAATGACCTAACGTTAATAAGTCGGTCTTTTCAACTAATATGTGTAAACTAATATGAGTCTACACTTACAAGAATCAAATCATCACATAACATGCTTCTTAACATATTACATAGCATATTGGTCATATATTACAAGTTAAAGTAATCACATAAGCATGCTTTGAACTTCAGATCAAAAACAGAAACTATTCATAATCATAGGATGGCGCAAGAAAGCATACAGCTAGGCTTAGAGGCAGGCGCCAGAGTGCTGATGTCCTCTAGCTTTGGCCGAGAGTGAGCTAATGATCTCCACGCCAAATCAGGCTCTAACATACTAATACACTTATGCTTTAACATACATATATGCTTGAGGTTCTCACATAGCATATGACTATTCTTGAGTTCATTGCCACAAGTTTTAACTTATAATTTACATATCATTAGAACATAAAAAGGTCATGTAATCATCATGCTTTACAACTCTTGTCATATGTCTACATAAAGATCACATAATCTATTAATACATATGTTCATAGTGTTCGTATCATCAATTCATATTTAGCATCGTTTAGCACTTCGAAACATGCTTTAAACTCATTTTTGATTAAATTATCATTGTGTCCAACACATATGAATCATGTTTGGAGATATAATAAACATTACATGACATCTTAAATCTTTAACATCTAAGTACTCATATATTATGCAACTTAAGTTTGAAAACATGTTCAAGGTTGCCTTTAAAATCATTTTAGCATGAATGATGCAATCCAACACATGCAAGACAAATCTAAAACTTTTAGCATAAGTAACTAAGTTATGATAACCTCTTTTCAAGATCAAAAATTATATCTTGTAGCATTCATTTCCATTAGCTTATTATACTAAGCTTTTCTTTTAAAATAATTTCTAACACCAAGCTAACAAGTTTAATAGTGATAAAGACACTATACATCATATATCATGCTCATTTAGTTTTGAAATTAGTCATGCATATGAGCCACTAAGTTCAGAACTTGTAAACATAAGTTTCCACAAGGTTTGTTTTCAAAACTTTAAATTTTCTACAATTTCCTACAAGAGTCATGTTAGTCACGTCATAACTCATAAGGAAGCTCTATAACACATGTTATACCTATTTTCATGTATACATACGTTATAATACCATATCCACAACAATACAACACAACAGAATCCAAAAGCGGATTACGAGAGTGCAAGATGCATGCCATTTTACCTAGTATAAATAGGGTGCAATTTGCTTATTATGCCTAGAAATGTAATCGATAACTTGCTCTATTTTGTAGTACCGTGTGACAAGTATTTTTGTTCTGGTAGGGGGTTAGACCGAACCATAAATGGTTGCCTACGTACTCCTATTGAAGAGGAGATCAGGTCTGCGTAATTCGAACCTGGTGTAAGAGGTTCAACGCTGAATGTGAAAGGCAGATGGGTGTAGAAGTGTTTTTGTTATTTTTGTTTTTGTAGAGAAAGGGCAGAAATGTTTTTGTTGTTTTTTGTTTATTGCGACTGGGCCATATAGAATATGTTTGCCTATGTACTCCCGGTGTCGGGGAGATCGGTGACGTAATCGCCCTCAGAGGGCAATTGCGACCTAAAGAGAAGTATGAATCCCGTATGCAAGGCTATATCATGGGGGAGAAGAAAGTTTGATCCCATGATTGGGACAAAGCTGCAGTGTGGAAAAAGTTTGGTCCCGTCTTTAGGACAAAGCGCAAGCGAGAAAAGTTTAATCCGTCTTGGGATAAATTGCGCAGGTGTAAAGGTTCAATCCACGGGAGATAAGCAGAAATTGTGTGAAAGGTTTGAAATGAGGTGAAACTAGGCTGCTGGTTTTAAGTGTATATTTCCCTGAGGGGCAGAAGAATATGTAAAAAGGGTTAGAAAACCGGAATGACTGGTGATTTGATGATCAAAAACTAGGATGTTTGCTTGATGGTAACCTCAGATATAGTACCGTTTCACAGTGTCCGAGTTAATAAGATGTAGAAATTCATCGCCATCCATTTCCTGTAGTCTTAGAGTGCCTCCTGTCAATACCTCCTTGACAACAAACGGGCCTTCCCAGTTAGGAGCAAATTTTCCCTTAGATTGATCTTGGTTGTCAATGATCTTCTTCAAAACCAAGTCGTGTTGTTTAAATTGCCGTAGCCGAACTTTCCTGTTATAGGATCTTGCGATCCTTTGTTGATATAACTGACCATGGAAGATAGTCGTGGATCGCCTTTCATCTATTAGAGACAATTGGTGATACCTGTCTTGTACCCATTGGTCTTCATCCAGCTAAGCATCCATCAACACTCTGAGGGATTCCATTTCCACCTCTATAGGGAGCACTGCTTCCATCCCATAGGCTAATGAGTAGCCCCAGTAGAAGTACGCATTGAAGTTCTGTAGGCTAATAAAGTCAGAGGTAAGAGGTCAGACCATCATTTGTGATTGGCGGACATTTTATGCATGATCTTCTTAATGTTTTTATTAGCCGCTTCAACAGCACCATTCATCTTTGGACGGTAGATGACGGAGTTAAGGTGTTTGATGTGGAATTTACTGCATAACTCCTCCATCATTTTGTTATTGAGGTTCTTAGCATTGTCTAACACAATGACCTCTGGTTGTCCATATCGACAGACGATATTGTTTCTGATGAAAGCAATGATGACTTCTTTGGTAACCCTAGGGAAGGAGGCTGTTTCTACCCATTTGGTGAAGTAGTCAATCATGGTGAATAGGAATCGATGTCCATTACTGGCTTTGGGCTCGATGGGCTTGATCACGTCCATTCCCCACATTGAGAAGGGTCATGACGAACTCATATTGTGGACTTCCCTTGGAGGGGCATGGATAGCATTCCCATGAATTTGGCATTGATGGCACCTCTTGACGTGATCATCATAGTCAGCTTTGAGCATAAGCCAATAATGCCTTGTTCTAAGGATCTTCTTAACAAGTAGGGGTCCGCTCATGTGTGGGGCACATACTCCACCATGGATCTCATCCATGAGTCTCTAAGCTTGGTCTTTGTCCAGACATCTGAGGAGACCTAATCCTACATCTCTTTTGTAGAGTGCATCTCCGCTCAGGTAGAATTTCATAGCAAGTCGATGGATCCGCCTCTTTTCAGTCAGGCTCGCCTCAGCGAGTGTAGATTCATCTCGCAAATACTCCTTAATATGTTGATACCAAGGGTTATGGATGAGAGGTAGCTCATCCGATACTTCTCCAACATAGTTCTCATAATCTGGGGCCTTTTGCAGGGCAAATGTGATGCCTGGCATGTTTTCCTTGTCATGTATATGAATCAAGGAGGCCAATGTTGCTAGTGCATCCGCAAAATCATTCCTATTATGAGGAATGTGTGAAAAGGAGATTTCTTCGAACTCCAAAGCCATCTATAAAACTTGTCAATGGTAAGGCAGCAAATGTAGTTCCTTGGTTTGATAGATTCCCGTGGATTGTTTGATTACCAATTCGAATCCCCAAAGGCAGTTAACGCTTTGATGCCCATTGAGCAGGCAAGTTTTATCCCCATGATCTGACCTTCATACTCAATTGTGTTGTTGGTAGCGATAAAGCGCAATTTAACGACGACGGATATCTGCTCCCCGTCTGGGATACTAGAAGCGCTCCGGCTCAGCTCCGTAACCTTACGTGTTGCGGTTCCATCGAAATACATTTTCCATGTATGGCATGCATCGTACTGATGGTGTTGCTGAACTACCATAACCCCTTCATTGGGGAAATATGTTTCCAAGGGTTTGTAATCCCTCGCAGGTGCGGCGGCCAGTTGATCTGCAATTCCTTGACCTTTGATAGACTTTTGCGTTACAAACAATGTCAAATTTGTTGTAGGATCAAGCGCTTATCCGGACGATCGACAATTGAGTATGGGCTTACTGAACACATACTTGAGAGGATCCACACGGGATATGAGATGGGTTGTGTGACCATGGAGGTAATGCTGTAACCTCATGGAAGCCCATGCTAAAGCACAACAAGTCTTCTCAATTAGAGTGTACTTGTGTTCATCGATCTTTGAATCTTTTCTTTGAGGTAATAGATAACTCGTTCGTGGCCTCTGTCATCTTTTTGCCCCAGCATGCAGCCCATGGCATTGTCATTAATGGATAGGTACATGAATAAGGGAACATCATCCCTGGGTGGTACCAAAATAGAAGCGTTAACTAGCTGCTCTTTAATGGTAAGGAAGGCTTTCTGACACTCATTGTTCCATTTCATGGAGGAGTTCTTCCTTAACAGGTTGAAGATGGGCTCACAGGTTGCTGTAAGTTGAGAAATAAATCTGCTAATAAAGTTGATTCTTCCCAAAAATCCCCGTATTTCCTTCATTGTCTGAGGAATGGGCATTTCCTTGATGGCCTGGATTTTGGTGGGATCCAACTCAATCCCTTTGTGGCTGACTAGGAAACCTAGTAACTTACCCGATTTAACACCAAAGGCGCACTTGGTTGAATTTAACTTCAAGTTATACTTACGCAACCTGTTGAAAAGCTTTTTGAGATGGTCTAAGTGGTCTTCTTCCCTTCGGGACTTGACAATGATGTCATCCACGTAGATCTCTATCTCTTTATCCATTAAATTATGGAACAGAGTCATCACAGCTCGCTGATAGGTTGCCCCATCATTGATGAGGCCGAATGACAACCGTCTTTAGCAGAATGTTCCCTAAGACGCGATGAAAGTAGTTTTCTCACGATCCTCCTCAACGACCATAATTTGATGATACCCCGCAAAGCAATCAGCAAAGGAGTACATGCCGTATTGAGCAGTATTGTCAATAAGAATGTGGATAAAGGGCACGGAAAAGCTATCTTTAAGGCAAGCTTTGTTCAGATCCCGGTAATACACGCAAATCGCACCTTTCCTCCTAGTTTAGGCACGGGAACAATGTTGGATATCCATTCTGGATATGTGGATACCATGATAATGCCAGCTTGAAATTGTTTCACAATTTCTTCTTTCACCTTTAAACTCCACTCAGGTTTCAATCGCCTGAGCTTCTGCCTGACTGGCTTAAATCCCTCCTTAATGGGAAGGCGATGAAGGACAATGTCAGTGGAAAAACCCAACATATCTTCATGAGACCATGCAAACACATCCTGGAATTGGGTTAATAGCGCAACCATGTCATTCCGTTAGTTTGGGGTGAGGTTTGAACCAATCTGGATTAGCTTAGGGCTTTCTAATGTTCCAAGATCGAAAGAAGTGGTTTGGTAAAGGTTGGGTTTAGGTTTGTCTGTGACCCATTCCTTAATCTCCTGAGGTGTCTCAATGTCCTCTTGGATTTCCATCAAGTCTGAGTCCAACTTTTCATCAAAGCTACAGTCCTTGTGGAGAAAAGGCACCTTATCAGCAAGTACATGCACATCTAAATTTAAAGTCCTGAAACAAAATATACTTTCACTTAATATATGAAATTGCTTAATCATACACAAGTGTTAGCATGTACTGATAAAATAACTGCTAATACTGTATAGAAAAGTAAGTAATTAAAGTTATCTACAGGGTAGAGGGATTTCTGCCCATTTTACCCTTGTCGACCAATGCATGGAGTGCTGCTCCAATTGTCAAGGGTAAAGTCCTGATGGACTGCTGTGATAGAGGGACTATCATCGTCCTCCTTTTCCCGAATAATTACCATAATATCTGGGCAATCATCGTCTGGGGTATATATGTTTGTATGTTCATTATGGACAATGATGCGTATGCCTGACATCATCAAGGCGATGTCATGTTTACATTTTTGTTCCCTTTCTTCCACTTCAGGATCAGGAATCAGGACCTCTTTTGCTTTGAATGGTACTAGTTTAGGAAACAATATGGCCATAACATGGGCTGGCACCTTTACCGGAGACTATATCAGCTCATGAGGTGCAGGTGGAAAAATCGCCTTGTGGCGGAAGCTTGAGGAATCTGTTTGTGCTTATAAGGATTCTTTTAACTGGAACATGCAGAATAACCTAGTCTGGCTATCCTAGTTTGACTGGACACTTGAATTGGATGCTTAATACCCTACTTATCTTTACCAAGCCCTTGTCCAGGCTGATGACCCAATGACATCATTTCTTGAGTGGCCGACATAACCTCGACAGAAATCTTGGGCACGTGAAGTGGTGCTCCAATAGGATGGTATTGCATGTTACTCACTTCCAAAGTATGAAAACTGGCCAGCTCAACTTCGGAATTGAAGTTGATGATTGGTAGATTCCTTTGTTTAGGACATTCTGGCTCAGCGTTGACAGTGACTAGGCTATTGTTGATAATGTATTTGAGTTGTTGATGTAGTGTAGAAGGAACGGCTCAAGCCATGTGGATCCATGGTCTCCCCAATAGCAGGTTGTATCCTGAATCTATCTTGAGGACGTGGAATGATACATTGAAGGTATTTGAACTAATCTCAATTAGCAGCTCAATCTCTCTGACAGAATTTCGTCGAGACCCATCAAAAGCTTTGATAACCATATAGCTACTTCGGATCCGTCTGAGATTGATGTTCATCTTTATTAAGGTGGCATAAGGATAAATATTCAGAGACGAACCTCCATCTATCAAAACTCCAGCTAACATATACCCAGAGGACAAAACTGCGATGTGTAATGGCTTGCAATGACCGGTTCCTTCGGGCGGTATGTCGTCATCAGTGAAGGATATCACATTGTTGCTGAAAATGTGATCAACCATATGTTGAAATTTTTCTGCATCTACTGAATTTTGCAAGTAGGCTTCTTCCAAAACCTTTAATAAGATCTTCTTATGATCCTCGGAAAAGAAAGCCAAGTCCAGTATTGAGATCTGATGTGGAGCTTCTCTTAAGCTTAAAACCACCTTAGCTTCATTATGGCCCATAGTACGGAGGAATATTTCAAATTTCTCCATGGGAATCTTCCCCTTTACTTTTATGGCGGGTTTCATCACCCTCTGAGGAAGATACACTATAACAATAATATAAGATATGGATCCTTCAGCTTCTCCATAATTCCATGGAACTTTGTGTAAGCTGATAACATGATATTGTGGTCTGAAGGGTAAAGAAATTGGCTCTGGTGCAGCCACTTTCAAAGGATTGTCAGCTCCTTTGAGTTGAATTGCTTGTATAGGAAATGATTTGACAATCTCATCAGCCTCAGCGGATATAACTGCTACTAGTCCCTTCCATTTGGTAGGACATGTATTTCCACTCTCAGTAGACAAAGTGTCATCGCTCGCGATTCAGATTCAGGACATCAACATTGTCAATTAAATTCTGAATAAGGTGGTGGAGTGCCCAGCATTCTTCTGTGTTGTGACCGCAAGAATGTGAATGATATTGACATACTCCATCGGAGTTGAACCGTCTTGAACAAGGATTAAATTGAAGTAAAAGGGAGGTGATTCTTCCTTCATTGATTAACATCTGAAATATCTCTTCCATAGGTTGGCCCAGGTATGTAAATGACCTTTTATTGGCAAAATCCCGACGGGCTTTAGAATTCGCTCTCTTCGCAACCTTATCCTCCATAGCTTCGCTTTCTGAAGGTGATGGTGGAGCATTCATAACAAAAGGAAAGAGATAGGCATGCTCCTGGCTGACTAACTGGCGTGTGACTTGATGCTGATGAGTCACCAGTTCTGCCAATTGTTAAATTTGCTTACAAAGAGCTTTCATCTTTCGTTCCATAGCAAATT
Source organism: Panax ginseng (assembly GCA_020205605.1). NCBI lineage: Eukaryota > Viridiplantae > Streptophyta > Magnoliopsida > Apiales > Araliaceae > Panax > Panax ginseng. The sequence goes on along the minus strand of CM035129.1, from coordinate 32,989,759 downwards.
GGAACTTTTCGTAATCCCATATGTCAACACCATCTTTGATGGTCGAGGATGATTCACCATTAAAATTGGAACTCTGCCCAGCGCTCCAACTAATCAAGTTGACCTCTTCTTCTTTGTGTTGAGGAAGAGGGTTGTCTTGCACATGAGGTTGATCTGGTTTGGTAACCACGATCTCACCGTTGTCTATCAAATCTTGGATCTTGTGTTTTAAGGCCCAACAATCTTGAGTATCATGTCCAGGTGCTCCGGCATGATAAACACACTTTCGAGTAGCATTGAAACCCCTCCTATTAGGGTTGGCTGGTGGAAGAAGATGTGTGATTTTCTTCTGAGTAGTCAAAAGAGCAAGAATATTCTCGAGTGAGTTCCCTAAGGGTGTGAACGTTTGAGGGAGCTTTGAATCTCCACCTTTAGGCAATGGAGGGTTTGAAGACTTTGCTTGGAAAGGGGAGTAGTTTCTCCTCTGTATAGGCATGCTCTGACTGCCTTTCTGACCTTGTAATATCAAGGAAACATCCTCCTCTTTCTTTTTATGGACCCTCCGGGGGTTGTTTCCATAAGATCCCGATTGGATGTGCTCAACAACTGCTTTAAGAGCGGCTAAGTCTTGAATCTTTCTTGACTTCAATCCCATCTCAACCATTTCTCTGTGCTTGATCATTTCAGAAAATGTTTTGCCAATACCAGCTAAGACTCTCTCATAGAAAGGAGCTTCTTGTATGTCTATGAAGGTCATGACCATTTCTGACTCTGTCATGGAAGGAATAACTTGAGCAGCAAGGCGCCTCCACCTTTGAGTGTACTCTCTGAAAGACTCATTAGACTATTTCTTAACCTTGGTAATCTGGTACCGGTCAGGAGCCATCTAAGATTGAAAATTGTATTGAGTGAGGAAGGTGTGAGCTAGCTCTTCCCAGCTATGGATCTTTGAGTTGTCTAATCTGGTATACCATGAATGGGCTTTTCCAGTCAGACTCTTTTGAAACAGCTGCATTCTAAGCTTCTCATTTTCCGTATAAGATCCAAGTTCTCCAATGAACACCATCAAATGTGTGTAAAGATCCCCTAATCCGTCATACTTTTCAAAGTCAGGGGTTTTGAATTTCTCTGGATAATGAACACCAGGGAATATGCAAAGGTCAGCATATAAAACACTTCCATGTATTCCAATCCCTTTGATAGTACGGATAATTTCTTCCATTTGAAGGACTTTCTTCCTGATATCACCGGTGTCTGAATCTCCTTTGAGATAGGTGTTTTCAGGGTCTTTGTTAGTCGTATCCAACTGAAGTTCTGGATTTGTTTTATCCAAACCTTGTGTCCCTCCTTGTGTAGATGATTTTGTATGTGTAGGCATCTTTGTACCCTGAGTAGACTGATGCAATTCCTTAAGCAGAACAACCAAATATGTAATTTGTTTACTTAATCCATCAAATTCTTCTAGAAAGCAGGATTAGGCCGGTCGAGGAAGAAGACATGATTGGCTGTAGGCTCGTGGCCTTTTTGGATTTTGAGCGGGTAACAGGCCCAATTGTTTCCCTACAAAAGACTTATGTAGTTTAGTCTTAGGGATAATGTAAATGCTATAATAATGTGTCCATTTTAATAATATCATCCTGCAAAAAATGGGTGTTATTTGATAGCATGTCATGTATGCACAAATATTCTTCATATTTTCCATTACATAAAGATGAACATGGAATAAAATTACAAGTAAATGCTTTTTCAAGTAATAGAAAATGGAAAGCATGAAGAGACTTTCCTCCGCGTTTGGTTTATCAGAGGCTGACCCATCTTAGGTTTACTCTCGCGGCTTTTTGGCATGAAGGTCCCCAGATCATCACAATCTACTTGACGGGAAGTTAATCTGGTCTTTCAACTAGAGCGAATCTGGGTGGTGCCTTTCCTGAGCCTCGTTGGAATTAGCCTCCCTACGAGTCCAGTAATCAAACACCGACAGGATAGCCTCCTGGTGGAGGAACCACACAACATACATTCACATACGTGTATGAAAATGATGACATGTGCGAAGCACTAATATCACAGATAGATATATTATAGTTCATTAAGTAAAATGCATTTGTACACATTCATTATAAATGTAAATGCAACATTCACACGCAAGCATATAATAGTTTTGAAAAGCTTGTAGTAGCGGCTTAAACTCTCTTACTGATGTCCCCAGCAGAGTCGCCACCTGTCGACGTCTGGATTTTTATTTGTTCCTTTTCATTTCTTGTTCTTTGGTGTTCTCATGTTATGTGAGATTTGTTTGAAAAAATAAGTGAAAAAGGTCCGACATATGTAATGTTGACGATTTGACTGTAAGAGTCGCCAGTTGGTGCTTTTAACTAGTTGCACCAACGCAACCGAGAAAAGGTTTGCACATTGATCCAGTGATGTGACATCATTAAGCGGATGGAAATGAAATGAGATTCATTTGGGTTCGGGGTTTGATTATGCGGAGGGAAGGTGTTAGGTACCCCCCGACATCCGTGTTGCCACGGTGACCGCCACTTTTCAAGAAACTATTATATGAATGTGTGTGTGTGGGGGGGGGGGGATCAATGTGCAATTTATTTGGAAGTAGTGTGAGGCCTCATTCGCACCTATATACAATGGGTTTCAATTTGTATGAAAAATTCAGTTTTAAACATGATATAGCGGTGAAGTTTTGTAAAAAGAGGTTTTTCAAACCCTGTGCTCAATAGTAATTGAGACCTTTTCATACTTCCATTTTATTATTAAATGTTCGGCTTGTTTGCTTTTATTTTCGAGATGCGAAGAATATTCGAGAAAATAATATATAGTGATGTCGAACTCCTCATGGGCATGACAGCCATCTAAGGAAATTTAGACATCGTAAATAATGTACAAGCTGCTTACAGCTAAAAATGTCCATCACGGGAACCAAATCTAGATTAATTAGACTGAATCTGTGATCACATGATTCTAGGCTCACATGATGTCGCATGATTTTATATGAAAAAAGCGAAGCGATTTATATATAAAAGTTGTAAATATATATATCTGAGACATGATCAACCACCACGAAGCACCTCCATGGGGATCGTAAATGTAAATATATAAAAGCGATATATATATATATATATATATATATATATATATATATATATATATATATATGGACATGATTAAACACCACTGAAGCACCTCCATGGGGATCGAAATGTAAATAAAGTTTAAAAGCGATCAACCGCCACTTAAGTAAACTCAAAGGACTAAATGTAAAGAAAGTAATAAAAGGCGATCAACCGCCATACGAAGTAAACTCCAAGCGGGACTAAATATAAATAAAGCAATAAAGGCCTCAAGTAAACTCCGTGCACGACAGAAATGTAAATATATATATATATATATATATATATATATATATATATATATAATGATAACGCATACAAGATGTTTCTCAATCCGGCTCGGTTTATCATTTCGTGATGATTCTGCTATATATATATATATATAAAAGCGAACGCATAGGATATAAAATCTGTGCTCATGAGCGAGTTCGACAATAGTTCATATATATAAGTATATATATATATATATAAGTAGTAAACGCTCCGGATGTAAAATCCAGGCTCATCATATAGAGTCTGACAACAGTTTATATATATATAAGCAAGTAAACGCTCCAGACAAAAGTCTAGGCTCAATCGAGGAATAACTCGATAATGTTAGTCCATATATAAATATATACATATATATAAGTATGTATATACAGACAAAAATGAAAACTACGGACCGAAGTCCGGGCATACACACACAACACGACTCTCAATGGGAAGAATAGTGTGTGCAAAGATGAAGAGAAAGACTTTATAGAGTGTGAGAAGGCTTATAGTGGGCTGCCAAGGTAGGCTTTTATGACTCTATATGGATAAACACTCAGCTCTCGCCGGTAAAATATAGTTATATGTGAGCTAACAGGTGTTTAAAATGAGAAAACACTCAATATGGGGTGTGTATAGAGTAAATTGGACAGGGCTTCCTCGCCTCTTTTTCCCTTTTAAATGGCCAACCCAAGCTCTATATTTATAGATTTAAGAGTATAATGTACTGCGCATTGCATGAGATGCACACCAATGGCTGTCCAGGGGTGCCCCTGACTCATGAGTCCGCCATCTCAAAGCACGTGCCTTTGTGATGTGCGCTTCAAACTTGTAGAACTTTAATCCAAGCATCCGAACGAGGTGTACAAGACCTTCTTGATTTGCTTTTGTCTAGAATTCTGTAATGACATGGGATTAGAGGTTGTCTGACGGTTAGGAAGAGGGACCATGCCCATGGTCTTCAAGCTTCAAATTATATCTGGTGTGCTGCCACGCGTAATAGTCACTCAGGATTGGAACTCCTTGGTTCTTGTGGGACATTGTTGTGTAGAAATGTATGTATGAAATGTTGAGATGGCGCACAGGGGTTGAGGTGGCAAGATAACGATTTGACTCCTCACCGGGGTTATCTCCGGTTTGGGCTAATAACAGACGTTGCTCAGGGTTACATCTGAGATTGGACTGCTGCAAGTGTTTGAATTCCACAAGGTCATCTGTAAGTGTGCCTGTCTTCCCGGTGTTAGCTCCTGGTCTTTGGAATGAGTGCCTCGGCAGGAGGTCTGAGATTGAAGCTAATTGCATGCATTTGAAACAAGCATTTTCGGAGTTATTGCCGGAACTGCAATGGCATTCTCTAGGGTTATCTCCAAGGACAAAACTCGGGGTTATCTCCGAGGTTGGAACTGATACTCCCAGTGTGTGTTCTGGGGTTGAGACTGAACTTCTGGTAGTATCCAGAATGGATGTGAGCTATCTTCTAGGGTTATCTCTGAAAGACGAATCTGCCCTCCTGCAATGTCAGTAATAGGTGTGTAGAAAATTTCGAGTGTCTACACCCTTCAACTGATTAAACAAATCATCTATCCTGGGCAACGAGTACTTGTTCTTAATGGTGAACTTGTTCAACTCTCGGTAGTCGATACAAAGTCTTAGCGACCCATCTTTCTTCTTTACGAATAAGACTGGTTCTCCCCACACGGATGATACGCTTCTATTGAATGTATCCCTTATCTAATAACTCTTGTAATTGAGCCTTCAGTTCTTTCATCTGTACTGGTGCCATATGATACGACGCTTTGTATACCGGTGTTGTCCCTGGTGCCAAATCAATAACAAACTCAATCTCTCTATCCGGTGGCAATCCCATAATCTCATCTGGGAAGACATGAATGAAATCCCTTACAATAGGTATCTGACTTAGTTCACCCTCGACTCGTCGAGAATCAACCATGTGAGCCAAATAACCTATACAACCCTGTTAGAGTTTATGCCCTAGAGGCCAATTATTTGATATAATTGCTTAACATTTTGATATTATATTTGATTGAATAAATGAATGATTTTATTATGGTTTTATTTACTGCGTTATATAAATGTTAACATAATAAAATTCCTTAGAATAGTGATACAAATTATATAGTTTCAAGTATGTGACTTGAACATGAGATTATATAATAACAATTAGTATCATTACTCTTAAATTTCCCCAGTCAAGTATCATTGTTGATGGGACAACAATGATGCATTGAGACTAGTATGTGGATTGACTGATAACCAAATCTCATTAGTCATAAATATATGAGATATTGAGTCAATGCATAGGTACATGTTAGAGAACGATGTACTGGACAGACCCGTCATGAGAATTCTACGTGGAGCATTATTCGAAGTGTCATTAGTGATTCTCATAGTGACAATGATGTAATGATCCTCCGACCTGAAATCACTATATTACTACACGAGAATTTATGTACTTTGAAATCATCAAAGGTCACCTTTAATAGGGTGGACTATAAATGTGATTATTGGGTACATCATGAATCGTATGAGGAATATGAGTGATCTAGATGAAATTTAATCCTCCTATATATTAGGGGTGATATCCATTGGCCTCTTGATTGAGTAGGACTATGAAATGCATGGCCATGCTCAAATAGTGATTTATTTCATATAGTCTACTCATTGATCAAGAAAACTCAGATTAAATTATGAAGAGTATGACACATTCCATGACTCGAGTTTAATCTAGGATATCAATGTTAAAAGGATTAAATTACATTGTAACATTGGTCACGAAAAGGTTGCATCGAATCATCGATCTTATTATTACTTGGGTAGCAGTGATGCATTACTAAATACAAGCTCCTTTATTTATAATTTTATAATATGATTTTAAAAATTATTGCCAACGTAATAATAACCTATAAAGTCACACACATAGAGCGTAATTTAAAGGGAATTAATTTAAATTGAAAGGATTTAAATATATGGGTATGATTGATAGTACTTCAATTATAAATTTAAATTAATAGGATAATTTGTATATATATGTATATTTATTAAGTAAGACTTAATTAATATATAATATATATAAATTTAGATTTTAGGTTTTAATAAGATTAGGTTTTGATTAATCCTTTTTTGATCGCTATATATAGATAATATATCATTGATTTAGGTAGAGAATCATAAACCAAAAACCTAGCACTCTAGAGAGAGATAGAGAGAAAATCGAAAATCTTGTTCCTTTGGTGGCTAGTACCGCAGCTCCCTTTGCAGAATCGTGCGACGGTTCGGGTGTGTTCGTGTGGATACCATAGAGACGTAATTTTGTGAGGAATTGCGTTGGAGATTCGAAGTGTTTCAGAAGTGATTTCATAATCGGTATAATCACTTAACACTGAATTAATATCTGTTTCGCATGGATCCTATTTTGGATTTTGGAAATTATTTTGGGTTGTTCAATTTATATTCCGTTGTGCGTTGCTTTGTTGTGCCGAAATCCCAAAAACCCTTCCTAAGCAATCTCTGCGCTTGCACCATCGTCAGACAACGAGATTGTCTCGGTGATTTACTACCATAAAATATCACCTTCGACTTATTCAAAGTTTTTAGGTGTACACACTTCTTCTAACAGTCTATAACTTCTCCGTGAACTGATAACCAATCCATCCCAAGGATTACATCGAACTCCTCCAAACGAATCGGTATCAAATCCACTTTGAGCTTAAATCCTCGCAATTCGGTATAACAATTCCTATGAATGTATTTTACGGGGATAATTTCTTTGTTCGCTACTTCTACGTTCATAGGGTGTTCTAATCTCTCACGGGGTAAGTCTAACTGTTTAGCAAATTTTTTGAAAATAAAAGAGCAGGTAGCACCCGAATCAAATAATACGTATGCATTTATATCATTGATCGGAATGACACCTGACACCATATCCTTAAACCCCATCGCATCTTGTACGATCATGTTGAGCGTTAAAGTATCGTTGGTTTTGTTCAAGCAATTGGCTTACCTACAAAATTATAAAAAGACAATACTTAAAAAGAACGTTTTTATAAAACGTTATCTATGTAAACACGGAAGTGAAACTATCTCCTTTATCAAGTAGATAGTATGACGTTATCTATAACTTTTTTAATTTATCAAACACCATCTTACTCATGTTCATTTCACCCGTACCGTTCTGGCAAGCAAAGCCCATAACTTGGCCTAGCGAGCTTCATTTTAAAGCGGAATGGAGCAAAGTCTATAAATTCCTGCAAATTTCAAAACACCAGTGGATAAACATCTAGACAGAGAAAATGGAGGATGAAGAAGCAGAGATATACGAGGGAATCAGAGCCAACTTCCCTTTATCATTCGGTAAGCAATCCAAATCCCAAACCCCTCTCGAAACACAAATCCACTATTTACCCCACCAACGGCAAACAACTCCCTTCTTCCTCGTCAGATTCTCTCTCCAATAACACCGACACCAAAGTATTCCCTTCTCTCTCTTCCTCCTCCAAAGCCTGGTTAGATTCCCTAAAGAAGGAAACCCCTAACCCTAGAGCCCAAGTTAGTGATGACGTCACAATTGGCCCACCTCGGCCTCCTCTAAATTCAGCTAATGTGGAGGAGGCGGAGAAGGGGGAGCTAATTGGCCCACCTCGGCCTCCGCCTCATGCTGATGATGAGGAGGATGATGGGTCGATAATTGGGCCGCCTCGGCCTCCAATGGATTTGATAGGGTCGGATACTGATGATGAGGATGGTGATTTAGATGGAGAAGTTGAGAACTGGTATCCTATTCCTATCAGTAATGAGATTGTCTTGAAGGGTCACACTAAGGTAAATAGTCATTTTACTCGATTGGCTTTACCTAGTATTTTGTTTTGCTTTTATTTTTGATATGTCAGTTGGAGTGTTTTATGATTTTGTCCTATTTTATTGATAAAGGAGATAGTAGTGAACTGTTATTTTGATATCAGTTGGTGTGATTTATGACTTTGTTCAATTTTCTCTATTGAATAGAATTACACACAAAAATGCATATTTGCTTTCAGACCCGGTGAAGATTTTTAGCCAACGGATATAATCCTGACTTTGAATTTACATGGTGATGCTTTTGGTAGGTTGTTTCTGCTCTTGCAGTTGAGCATTCAGGGTCTAGAGTTCTTTCTGGCAGTTATGACTACACAGTTCGTATATACGACTTTCAAGGGATGAATGCTCATTTGGAATCATTTAGGCAGTTTGAACCATTTGAAGGTCACCAAGTCCGTAGTCTAAGTTGGAGCCCTACCGCAGACCCATTTTTATGTGTCACAGGTTCAGCTTAAACAAAGGTACTGCTAGTTACTCTTTGGTTTATAGCTGGGTCAAACTCAGCTTGCAACTGTTTTTGAATACTGTCTGATTGATAGTTTTATTGTCATTTCAGATTTATGACCGTGATGGACCGACTCTGGGTGAATTTGTGAAAGGAGACATGTATATCCGTGACCTTAAAAACACAAAGGGCCACATATCTGGGTTAACTGGTGGGGAATGGCATCCTAAAGAAAAGGAGACTATTTTGACATCATCGGAAGATGGTTCATTACGTATATGGGATGTAAATGACTTCAAGAGTCAAAAGCAAGTATGTGTTTTTTTAAAACTTTTATCCAGCAGTGCATTAACTAGCATGGAGGGTCAAATATGGAGTATTGTATTTTTGTTTCCCTTTTGAATTACAGTGTGAATGATTTCAACTTATTTTTATGTTAAGAAGATATCCTTTTTGGATGAAAGATGAATGTAGAAGTGAAAGTTTTTGAATTGCATGTATTATGACACCCTAGACAGTATCTTTAAACAATTTTTTGAAATGTATCAAAAATGGTATATGGTCAAGTAAGTAACTAGCCGAACTGTTTAGGAATATTTGTATCCCTTTAGGACCATGTTGTATCCCTTTAGGACCCTCCCCTTGTTTATAAAAAACTGTCTCATTTAGAATGACTTGTTCTTTTTTTCTTGATCCAAACCCCACTAAAGTAATATAGTAAACTCGGTGAGAAACGGAAGACTTTAGTATTGGAAGGTTGTTATAAGATTTGATTATGTTGCTTTGTATTCAGTCTTGTTCATTAATAGAAGAGTTGTGTTTAAAATGGCTAAATTTAAAATAGTATTTCAAGTTATAGAAAGACCTACTGGATAGAGAGAAAAGTTCAAATTTGCATATTCTATGTGTTTATTTGTTATTTTTTGTTTTTCTAATTCAGTAAATCAGACTAAAATTATGAGGAAGACTGCTCAGATAATTATTAATTAATTTCTTGGTATATTGGACTGAGATTGAGATGCTTATTTTTTTAGATGCATGACCGTAGCTTGAGGGGATGAGGTGAATGGATGAGCAGGAAATTAATATATTTAATTTTTATTGACCCATTGTAGGTCATTAAACCAAAAACAAAATTGGTAGAAGATGCAGAAAAACAAGGAGAAATCTCTAAAGATTTGAAAAAAATGGAGGTGGAAAAAGATGAAGATCCTTCTCCAAGAGGCGTACTGGAAATTCCTATTTCAGGTTCAGACTCTGATAACAGCAGCAATTTTAGCTTATCGTCATTGGACGAGAAATCGGCCGATAACGAATCATCATCATCATCATCATCATCATCATCGTGGTTATCATTATCGTCGTCGGAGGATAATAATAGTCCGGTGCAGTGGAAAAGTATGTTTGATAATATTAAGAAGTCAGTGAGAAGGTTATCTTCAGTTTCTTTGATGAATGTTTACGAGCAATCAAGAAAGAGTTTGAGGTGGAAGTTCAGGAGTCGTCCTGCCTCTGAGGATTCCATTGATTATGGAGAATGGATGGTGCCAAAGCCTACATGGAGGAACTTCACTTACCAGGAACTTCAGGCCGCCACTATAAATTTTAGCCCTGGTTAGACAAAAAGATTTTTAACTTTACACCTTTCTCCCCTGTTTTTGTTGCAAGCTACTTGTTTGAATTCTCTGTTTTTTTTAACCTTTTATATCTGGCGCCTCTGTTTTATAGTAAAAAAAAGTGCACTTCTGTCTACTCTCTGCAGGAGACATTCATGCCCAACTATTATTATTGTTTTGCATATGAATTCAAATGTGGTGTGTGTTAATTCCCCTATTGATGTTAGGCAATATTTATAAGACAAGAGATGAGACAGAAAATAAGATAGAAGATTTGAAGTCGTTGCTTATGTCAAATCTCCCTTTGCCCGATAATTAAGTACCATTACGGATGAAAATTATATAGAAAGTAGGACTCTTTTTGTCCGAGGGAGAGTATCATTTTCCCTTGTAATAATGCAAATTAGGAGTTGCAGTAAATTTTGTAATTATGTGCACAGTTCTTATTTACCATATATAGCCTGCTTTTGTACAAACTAACATCAACTAATTTGTCTTCTAAAAAATTATGATTAATGTGATAGATAAGTTACTTGGGAAAGGGGGACATGCTGAAGTGTACAAAGGGTGCTTACCAGATGGTCAAGTAGTCGCGGTGAAAAAGATAACAAAGAAGGAGAAGAAAGATGAAGATAGAGTTGGAGAATTTTTGAGTGAGCTTGGGATCATTGCTCATATAACCACCCAAATGCTGCTAAATTAATTGGCTTCAGCATTCAAAATGGCTTACACCTTGTCCTCCAATTTGCACCTAATGGAAGCCTCTCTACTTTACTACATGGTACCTGTATAATTTATTTGCTTGCTTAATAGTGGGAATTAAATTAATTCGGGCGGAACAACTAAACTCATATGGCTATGACTAATAAGAAAATTTTGTAATTCAGGTTCAACAGAGAGCCTAGACTGGAATATAAGGTTTAAGATAGCGCTTGGGGTAGCTGATGGTCTCAAGTATCTCCATTCTGATTGTCAAAGGCGGATAATCCATAGGGACATTACAGCCTCAAATATATTATGAACCTCAGGAAAGATGGATCTATACAAGTATTACTCACACTGCATCTGTTGCACTGATTGACTACAATATATCACAGAAAATTTAATAGCCTTTTTCTGCTAGATTAATTTTTAACTTGTTCAACTTCATATTAAACAGATATGGAATTATAAATCCGGACGGGGAAGCATGCCATATATACATGTTGTGGCAGGACACTTGCCATATCCAAATGAGCAAGCGGCTAGATTTGCTAATGGAGGGGGCCTATCCTCCAGATTTAAGTCTTATTACTAAAGTAATTCCTGCCTTCTGTTCTAATGTCTATCTAAACTTTATGCATCGTTCCAGAAATTTCTCACTCTTTTCTCCTCTCAGGCTCGTCATAATGGTCAGAACTACGTATTTACCCTTCTTACTGGTTACCGTGACCCTCCGGCTGGCGTTTCAGTAAGTTCTATTCTCAATCGCTGTGTATCTCTCTCTTTAGGAACTACGAGTACGGTGACTTATAATCTTTATGGTTGGATAATGTTCGAATTTGCTATTCTCTGTCATTATTGAGTAATAATTATTATGCTTGTTAGTGATAACGTACTATAACTCCACTGCTGTGCTTTGGTAAGGTTTGTTACTGGTATGCACGGGAGTTTGAACTATAGATTTTGATTTTACAATATAAACTTAAATTAAGAGTTAAAATTTTTTATCATGTCAATTGTTGTTTACTGCACTTCACGTTAATTAATTAACCATTGCTATTTTGTTGCTTGCATTGTATCTGCAGATTGAGCTCGTCTGCCGGATAGCTACGGTTCTATTGCAGTTGCATCATAATCAGTTGGTTGCTACTGCATCTGCCAGACCTGTTTTGACTGTTCTCAAAGATATTCTTCATGCAAGAGTCAAGGTAATTCTCATATTAATTTGTACATCAGAGTTCTACAGGGCACTTGAGCTGCTTCAGATTTGCCAAAATTATATGCTTAAAAGTTTCCAAGAATTTCAATAATGTGTAGTGTTGTATGCTTCTCTCTGATCTTAGTCGTGGCCAAAAGATTCGGTTTAACTTGGGTACTCATAGTTTCAGAGCGTATTTATTAAAAAAACTTCAATCAGTTGTATATTTGTATGATGCTCTATCTAATCTGTGGGCAAAAGATTGAGTTTTACTCGAATACTTCTATTTTCTGTGAGTAGTGTGAATTTTAATAGTTAAAATGCTACAGGGATGCTGACTTTTTAGCGAATAACCAATGAAGTCTAGCTCTATCCGAGGGAGGAAACTTTAACTGAGTTGACATTGTGCTTGAAAATTTGAAGTCGTCAATGAGAAACACTTGTAAATGGCATCGTGGATGGATATCTTAATCATAGCTAATCATAATGTTAAATTCCTTGGTTACTCAGAATGCATCTCTTAATCATGGCTTATGGAAAGGTAATTTTTCGACAATTCCAACCCTTCATGTAATTTTTTTACCAGTGAAATTATGAACAAATAATTCTTTCATTTCCATTCTCTTTTAACAGCATTTTAGGAAACCCAATGATATGTGCAACTTGGAAAGAGCAAGACTGCAATGGAATAACACCTTTGCCGCTGTCTCCTTGTTAGGTAGTGCACCATAGCTTAGGTAGAGCTCCACAGCTTAATTTTATGGATAGTTTGGTATATTTTGTGGATGTAGTCAAATTCACAATTCAATATAGTAGTAATTATATTGAAAAGTGAATTTGAGATGTATTGATAGTTTGGTATTATTGGGATGTAAACGTATTGTATGGTATTAATATTCTTTGTAATTGGTATATTTTGAATTTGAGATGTATGGATAGTAATATTATTTGTAATTGGTATATTTTGAATGTTTGATACATTTTGGCTTTAAATAGATGACACTTTCTAAACGTTGTATAAATGTGTTTAAACGTTTGTTGTTGCTTGCTAAGGTAGAGATCCAAAAATAGTTATATACATGTATTACAACATTTTTAAGTCAAACTATGTTTCAAAAACGTTGTATAAAGGGTGTCAAATAGATGACACCTTCTAAACATTGTATAAATGTGTCTAAACGTTGTCTGATGTATCAACTTATAATATTTTAAGCCAGAAAACGTTGTGGAATCATACCACTACAACGTTTTCAAGCATCCAATGATTTCTGGAAAACAAATATACAACGTTTTTTAAGAAAAAAATGTTGTGTAATGTGTCAAAGCACAACGTTTTAAAAACGTTGTATAAATGTGTCAAATAGATGACACCCTTAACCACGACGTTTCTGGGATACAAACCACAACGTTTTTTACGCGTTATCTATTTACTGTTTTGTAGTAGTGGGCCCTCCAATGTTCAGCCCATTGTTGTTGTTGCGGTTGTCGCTAGTTACATAGCCCTTTCTCTTTGGGCAGTCCTTGATTTGATGGTCCCGTGGCTCTACATGAGAAACATCCTCCCTTCTTTTTATTCGGACACTGAGGAGCCATGTGCCCCGGTTGTCCGCAACGATAACAAACACTTTTTTCTTTCATGCAATCTCCCGAGTGATTCCTCCCACAGTTGTTGTATTTCATACTTTTCTTGGCCTCCCCCCAAGACTTATTACCTCCAGAGGATTGGCTCTCCGTCCATTTATGATTATTAGGGTTGCTGCCTCCACTGCTTCCCCCTTTCTGTCCTTCCTGACCGATCTTTTCTTGTTTGAATCGAGCGATGGCTTCAATGCCTCCTTCGGAAATGATAGCCCTTTCCAATAGATCAGAGTAAGTGTTAATCTTTAATACAGCCACTGCTTTCTACACCCACGGTTTCGGTCCTAATTTGAACCTCCTTGCCTTCCTAGTCTCCGTGTCAACCTGATGTGAAGCGAATCGAGCCAACTTGTTAAATTTCACCGCGTACTCTACGACAGACATACTACCTTGCTTCAGTTCCAGAAACATAACTTCCATGTCCTGTTGCGTATTCTCCGAGAAGTAATTCTCAAGGAATAGCTCCTTAAATCTGTCCCAAGGAATAACTCCTTCGTATGCTCTTCCCTTATTAGCTTTCTACCAATAGTTTGCTTTGCCCTTCATCATTAAAGTGGCAAAACTCGTCTTCTGTACTTCGGCCACTCGTGCGACCTCAAACACCTTCTCTATTTCTTCTATCCATGTTTGGACTTCAATTGGGTCCAAGGTTCCCCGGAACTCTGGTGATCCTACCAATTTAAAGTCCTTAAAGCTAGCCAAGTGTTGTTCTGGCTGCCCTGCTGCTGACGGGGGTCTGTTTTGCATTGCCTCAGTTAACAGGTTAACGAAGTTCTGCATTGGATCAATATTTTCTCCTCCACCATTGTTAATAGATCCTTCCTCCCTCTGGTTTCGCGGTAGTCTCCTAGGCGGCATGATTTAAGGAAAAGAAGAAAACTATTAGGCTTTATGTGATATACTATCCATGTTAGCATTAAGAAGTTTAAGACGTCTATCAATCATTTTTTATTTAAATAAACAACTTCAGTATCACAATAAAGCTTGATGGATTTCCTCAACCCATCACTTACATACTCTGCTTAAGTTTTCTACTAAGGTTATAACCTAGGTTTCACATTCCTAACGTTTATAACCTACAACTCTGATACCAACCTGTGACACCCCCGAATCCGGGTCCTCTGACCCCGATCTGGTCATCACGATAAAATATAAACACCCACCGCTAAACAACATACGATAACTAAATGCGGAATATAATAAACGTACGTCGTTCATTAAAAAGGTGTTACTAGTCTCAAGATTCAATAACCTTAATACAATCTTACAAATATACCCTAAAATAGTCATTAGGGTTCATATTACATAATATTAATTTAAACTAGGCATAAAGTAAAGTCTGTTCCTCGTAACTATTCTACATCTTTCCTTTACCCTTGTCCTTTCCTGAGGTCTCAGGCTTAGCTGCAATATAATTCATGATATAGCAAGGATGAGCAACAAGTTTGCTCAGTAAGTTTAAATACAAGAATAAGGATATATCATGATGAATGGAAAATATCTGACAATGAATTCAACAATATGAATATCTGAAGGATTCAACAATATGAATATTGGAAGCAAAGATAATGATTTCTTTTTAGAATAACTGATAGTCAAGTAGACTTTGAACTATAAAACTCCAATGGAATCAATAGCTGATTGACCCTTTGGTTACTGGTGTGACGCCCCCAAAATAGGTATACATCACCCATTCTGAGTCGCCAGATATCACACTATAAAAATTAAATATAAACTTCATTTATACAACTGTTGAACTGTCGTGCAGAGTACGACAACAGATAAGCTGTGAGTTTTAATACATATATATATAACTCTCGTGGTGCCTTGACCCCAAGACCTTACAATGGTACTTTACATGAAAGTACACTCAAAAACTGTTTTAGAAATTAAAATCTTTAGAAAGTGCTCAAGGAAACCTTTGTACATGGGAGGCCATGCGTCTAGGTTATGATATATATCATATGTCCACAGAATTATTCTTGGTTGACCCAATATACCCCAAAGAAAAACGAGAATATTACTATCATCTTCTTTCCAATGGTGAGTCTTCTCTTGACATATAACTATCTCCACTGTCTCCAAGTGAAAATTATATTTCAAATAAACTCCAAGATCATATAGGTAGTGCTCGTAGATATACTCAGCAAGTGGATGTGCATAACTCTGTCTTATGATAACACAAGGTTGTATGTCATTAGACATCTTATATGATAGTGGCAAAACACCATTCCAAAGTTGGGTTCACCTCACCCTATTCGGTTCACCAAAATTAAATATCAAATGACATATACAATATGACACACTTATCTAAAGTTCTCAACAAAATTATTTCCATATTATTTAGGGAGAACCTTAACAGCTATAGACCACCGTTCTATCCCCCTGTTATCCCCGCTCGACTCGGCAACACTCTTATTACCTGAAAGGAATTGTGAAGCAAAAGGGTGAGCACAACTAGCCCAATAAAGAATATCATGACTAAAGATAATTAAATTATCAATAGCTTTCATCAATAATAAATCAGAGATTTAGAACATATGGTAGATGATAAACTTTTCAACCATAGTTAAAATAAACAAGCAATCCATTAGAAGAGTCAAATAGACCATAAGGTCTATTATCTTCTCTATGTTAAAAAGTCCACCGGTAATATTTTATCTACGTAACATCAATCAACAATTTCCGCCCGAGGATCATGTGAATAACTCATAATCACAATGGTGATTCTAAATTCCTCTTCGCACCGGAGGCGAATATAATTTTCATCATCTTTGTCTTTACGAACCACCATGATTATAATTAAATCACAATTCATATTTATAATCAAGTAAATCAATGATCAACTTTGCACTACATGCCAAAGATATACAAGTTGTAAAACCGATAGCAAGCGGTTCATCTTTTGCACTCTGGGCCAAAGATATACAAACTGTAAAACCAATAACCAACAATCCATCTTTGCCTTTCTGGACCAAAGATATACAAATGTAAAACTAATAATCTTTGAGACTTAGCTTAATAGTATCACGACCACGAATTATCCATGCACTACGAGCTAAGGATATTCGTGTTTTTCAATCTGATCATGATTATCTTAGAATAATCCACGGTCATAATCATACCAAGTCCATCTATACACTACTGGGCCAAAGATGACTTTTACCACATCATTTTGTAACATTACGGTTATGATTATACCGAATAATCCTGGTCATAATCATACCAAGTCCATCTATGCACGTAAGCCGCGGATGACTTTCAACTGATATAAGCATGAGGATCGTGACAATGATATAAAGAATCAATCAAATGAGATAAATGATAAATATTAAACATTTATAATATAATTTATCCAGGGTTCAAGAATATCCCAATGTTATCAATCACTTAATAATCTCATAATCTAATATCATTAATACTATAACAATATTTTAATCATTTCTTAAACTTATAAACAATTTATTTTAATTGTTTACACTTTACCAAATAATGCATTTAATCATTCAAAAATACCATACTCATAAGATTTCATCACCAATGATCAAATCTCTCATCAAAAATCTGCATATACCTTATATAGGATTTTCAAGCCATAAAATCCTATTTACCAATTTTTCAACTTCACATAATATATTTAACTTCGTATATGTTCAGTAACTAAACTATTTTCATGAAAAATAACCCAATCAACTTATTATTTTTCTATCCTTTGTCCAAACATATATACATATATTTCATACACAACAAGTATTTTTAATAATTTTTCAACTCCTTAAGTATTTTTCAAAATCAATTTCTAATTAATTCCTTAAGAAATTAGCTACCTCAAGTTTAACTCGTAAATTCCCAAATCTTGGAAGGATCTTACACATGTTAACATGAGCTTCAGTTTAAATTTCTGGTCATGGTCATAGAACTCGGTTATAGCGTTTTCGTCGGAAAAACTTAAATATTGAAATAGTCATAACTTGCTCATTTTAAGTCGGAATGAGCGCATTTATGGACAAGAGGTACTTTATACCATATATTTTCATGTCCCAAAAGGCCGGCATTTTTCTCACAAATTAAGTGGCCGAAACAACTCTTAAAAAATTGTGGATGTGACGACCCGAGAATTTAGAAAATTATTTTTATCTAAAATGATGGATTAAAAGTTAAATAATAAATCTAGACAGAAAATAAGTGAATGGATTTGATATTTTTGAGAAGGAATTTTGTGAAATTGAAATTTTTGTGGTGAATTATTCAGGACTAAGGGTATATGTGTATATGTTTTGTGAATATGGTATTATACGTGTACAGAATGTGGTTAAGGGTCAAGGGTTGACCAGATAACCTATGTCGGTGTCAAAACCCTATGTATATAATTAGAACGTCGACGTTCAGTTAGAAAATTCTTACAACTGATAAGAACCCCTAGAAATCGGTTCTAGAAACCCTAATTTCAGTTCCGGGAATAAAAACCCTAATCTGGATATTAAAATCCTAATTTGGGAATTTAAATGTTATATATAAGGTCTTTGTATTTTAATTACAAACCTAATTAGGGATAACCCTAATGATTAATTATATTTTCTAATAATTTAGAAACCCTAATTTTAAGGTTTAAAACCCTAATCATTCCGTTTGAAACCCTAATGGACTTAATTAATAAATTAGCAATTTTAATTAGGAATTATTTATCCTAATTAGCAAGATTAAATTATGATGGGGAAAGTTTAATCTAATTAGAGAATCCTAATTACAATTTAGAAATATTAATTTTTGAAAACCGAAATCCGGGAATTCTAGAAATTTAATTTCAAAATTTTAAGGGTTAAACCCTAAACCCCCAAGGGTTAAACCCTAAACCCTAAGGGTTAGGGTAAATGACAAATATAAACACGAAATGTCCAAAATACCCTTTACTTAGTTATTAAGTAAATAGATTTGTAAATCTTGTGAGTCGTCAAGCCTATTGTGTAGCATGTGCCTTAAAAAAAAATCAGAAGATCAACCCCTAATCTTAGCCCTTAGATCATCTAGATACATTGAATCAAAAGATTAAATAATTGATGAGAGAGAAAGTTCACAAATTGTGCTAATTTGCTATCAAGCTCTCAACCCACATTCTCTCTCTCTAGATCCACGAAATTCATAAGTGGATCAATCCCTAGAATGAGCTTAAGCAAGCTAAGAACAGATCATGTTGATCAGATTCAAGATCAATGCTCAAAGAGGTATAAAAGCCCTAAATCTTAAAAATCAGTGATTTTATGTTATATGTTATAATTTGTTAGTTAAAGTTGTGTATTACAGTGTCTTTTAGTGATCTGGATTTATAGATCATAGATCTATAACACTTAGATGCACGAATCTAGCATTTTTAGAAATCTGGAAAAGTGGGAAAAAGTTGTTTGACAAAAAATGTCAGGCTTCATAGATCGGTGTCTGGTAATGTGTTTAGTGTTCTAAATGTTTGTATCAGTAGTATGTCATGTGGACAATGCTTTGGAACTGGAAACAAGTTGATATCAGATGTAGATTACAAGTTAGGAGTGGTCAAAGTCGTTTTTGAGCCGGAAAAAATGAAATCATGTGACCCATTTCCGATTTCTTCTGACAGTCATTTTCTTAGCCATTGGTCTTGGTTTTGTTTAATATTTTGGAAAATTTGTTGTTGCTATGCTGTAGACTGCTATGTTAACTACACATAAAAGTCAATAGAACACCTAGATCTAATATAGAATCAAAATTAATCAAGGTCAAACCATCGTTGACCAACTGCCTGGAAGAAATCTGGGAAACCCAGATTTCTCAAGAACACATCTCTGACAAAACTTTGACCGGCCTAGATCTATTATGTGTGATGTTTTTATTATGATCTGGTGTTATATAATTGTTCATTGACATCTATACTACCTTTTGGAACCACTAGATCACACCAAACGAGCGCAAAATGCTAAGATTCAAGGATGCAAAGTAGGGACCCTCACACTGCTCGAGTTTCTGGAAAACCCAGAAACTCAAGAACAACGTTGTCAGAAAGTTTAAAGGCACATATCTCTTTGTTGAAGTGTTGTTTGAACGACATAAAAAATTGATAACGGTAGTATTGCATGTCAGTTACACAATTTATGTCTTAGATTGCCCAGAAACAGTATGATCAAGGAATTATTTGTGGTCAAAGTACCCACCCTATTAACTGACATGAATTTCTGGAAAACTCAAGAACAGCTGAAGAACACATTTAGCGACCGCTTATGTCACCTAAAATACCTTTAGCGACGGATAAATTAGAAATGAAATATTTTAATTAATTAAATGGAATAATTAGTTTTTAATTATTAAAAATACATAATAAATTATGAAAAATTATTTTAAAGCACGAAAATTAGTTTTTAATTATTTAGAGTATATTTCATAAATATTTAATATTTTTGGAATATAAATAGTATTTATTTATTCAATTATAATATTAAATAAATTATTTAAATATAGTTTTAATTCATGAAAAATCATGAAAAATTATATTATGATATTAGAAAATATTTTATGTTATTTTAGGTGACTTTTAATATTTTGTGATGAATTTCATTAATAATTTATTATTAATGGTAATTAATTTATTTAATAAGTATATTAAATAAATTATGGAAAAATAAATTATTGATTTAAAATCATATAAAATGATTTAAGTGTTATAAAAATATTTTAAGTTATAAAATATAACTTTTGATATTTTGACATTAAAATATTAATAGCAATTATCGGATAATGAATTTAGTTTGTTTTAAAATCATATAAATATGATTTTAAGGTATTAAAATACTTTGATATATTATAATTATATTATAATATTATGTTATGATTTTTATTAATATTTGGTATTAAATAAATATTAATGATTAAGGAATTATGTGGTATTTAATTCATTTAAATACGATATAAATGATTGAAAAATTATGATAAATGATATTAATTATCTGAAAATTATTACAAGTCTATGAAACATATTTTGACTAATAATAAAATTATTTGTGATGGTGGTTAAGTGTTTAGGCAGAGTTTAATTGAACTTAAACTCGATATTTGTTCGACTAGACCGTCAGGATGTTAGAATTGTGTCGGGTTCAAGTCAGACTGAAATAGTTTGACCTGATACCGAGTTTTATGTGTGTTATAAGCTGATAGGGTTATGTGCTATTTTTAGATTATTCTATGTATATATATAATAGTATTTAATTGTGATGATATTATTATAATATTGGAGATTTATATTACTAATATTTGGTGTTCGGATAAAGCGGTATAAATTGCGTAGCGGTAATCAACAGTTTAGGCAAGTTTTTACTTAACTCTACTAAGAGTTGTTTCATTCAGATATGCTTATGGTTAATCATTGCTGATTGCCACTGTAGAATTATACTCTGTACATATTGCATGTATAAGTTAGGTATGAATGGCTGATCACCTTCATTACCAGTTGGTTCAGATATATTTGTTCATGTTTAATACTTGTTCAGTCAAAAGTTTGTTCGTGTTAATTCACAATTATATTGTTGAATTATAGCCAGCTTATTATTCAGACTCTTTCAATCATGATATATCTTAATAAATTTAAACTTGCTGGGAAACTTTCATGCTCACTCTTGCTATATCATGATAAATATTGCAAATAAGGCTAATGCGTTTGGATACAGGAAAAGGTTAAAGCCAAGTTCAGCTTGGGATTTTTATATGCAGCTTAATTGTAATAGTATAGTTTGATAAATATGTTATATGTTAGATAAGTTTATGAATTGTGTATAAGTTAAGGTTACTCGATTTTGGGGAAATAATGTGTTTGTTTAATGTATAAACAATTTATGTTTATATCTTCCGCAAATAGTGTTAGAATGATTGTACCGAATCCGCGGTGATTTGGGACCCGGATTCGGGGCTCTCACAGTCGGTATCAAAGCTGTTGGTTATAAACCTAGGGTAGTGATACCTTAGTCTAATAACTGCAATGATTAGGATAAGTACTAACTCAAATAGAGTTAGTGTGTCGGTAAGATTCAAAAATAAATCTCGGCGAGTTATAAGATACAGAGTTTCCTAACTCTGATAATAAAAGTGAACAGTGGTGACGAGTAGATCGAGTCTAAAACACTAAAGGTACAGGAATAGGAGATCGTAAAATAAAACGATCATAGTATAGAAATTAATCGTAAAATATACGTTGAGATCACCCCGTGATCTGATGTGGATCAATCAAATGATTGAAAAGTTTACAAACAAGATTTACGTGTGTGATTGGTACTATGAATTGTATGCATTTAGGAAAGGTTTATGAATACGAGTTGAATGAAACTCGTATTGAGAAGGGAGTTAGTATTAGGTGGGGATTTCAATTAAGGACTCATGTTAGCAGCTAAGTTGTATGATTCTTCGTATGGGAGTTGAATTGTACTTGGTGTAACAACCACTTAGTTTCTGGCACTGATACTCATTGAAATGTTTGTGTCGCGCTATTTGCTATATGCAGGTTGAGAGGGTGATTCCTTTCTCATGTGTATAACAGATAATAGGTTCTAAGTAGAGAATATCAGATTAAGTACGAGTTCTTAAAAATCATACTTATGGTACGTTCGTGACTCATGATTATATGAAATGTTTATGAACCCCTTAGCGAATGGACGCGAAAGGTCTGACTAGGACAAGTTCTTAAACTCATATGATTGTGGCAAGTTCCTGAACTCATAAGTGTGGTAAGTTTGACGAACTGGGTATAGTTTTGTGTGAATGGAGTATTGAGGATAATAGGAATAGATAGACTGTTTAAGCAAATGATTATTAGTGGAGACATAAGTTTTCCAAAACTCCTAGCTATGCTAGACTTCGAAATTTTGACATCAAGCGAAATACGCACTATGTGCTTTTAAAAAAAAAATGTAGACTCGTAATCATTTTTGAAACTGTTTAAAGTATAGTCTATGCTACTTATTTCAGCTAGACACAAATGATTTAAAATACCAAAATATATTTTTAATTATCACTTATGTACCATGTAACCTGGTGCAGAGATGATAAAAAGGTGATGGAGTTATAAATACAGAAATACATAGTGTGAATTTGATCTAAAATCGTTATTCCATTATTGTATGATGTGTTATGACAAAGTCATACAATGACGGCATCCTCAAAACGGACTGTTAATACAGTACGGCATCATGACGTCATTCTCGAAAATATTTTCAAAATTTTAATTTGCCAACGGGGTTTGGCTACACTTAAATAATTCGATTGAATTGAATTGTTGATATGAGTCTACACTATTCGATTCAGCTAGACTAATGTTATGAAAACTCTAAGTGTTCATTGAAAGAAATTTCCCGAACCAAATTGTTTTGGTACGGAATTCTATAATAAGAGGCGAGGTAAAATTGCGTACTATGGCGATCTATGAGAAGCAGATCGGACCAAAGAAGATTGCTTGGCGAGACAGGCATCTAGGGCTAATTACCCTCTATGTCCGTAAGTTATGACGGTTTACGGATGAATTTCCATAAAACCTTTGCGAGAATGACAGACAAATAGTCTATGTAACTCCTCAGCACAATTTTTAAAATATTACTCTTGTGAGTGGTGTATTGGGTAGCATGTGATGATGTGTATGAATGGTGTAAGTTGTATAGTATACGGTGTAAGCTGAATTTCGGGGACGAAATTCTTAGAAGAAGGGGTGAATGTGACGACCCGAGAATTTAGAAAATTATTTTTATCTAAAATGATGGATTAAAGGTTAAATAATAAACCTAGACAGAAAATAAGTGAATGGATTTGATATTTTCGAGAAGGAATTTTGTGAAATTAAAATTTTTGTTGTGAATTATTCAGGACTAAGGGTATATGTGTATATGTTATGTGAATATGGTATTATACATGTAGACATGTGGTTAAGGGTCAAGGGTTGACCAGATAACCTATGTCGATGTCAAAACCCTATGTATATATTTAGAATGTCGACGTTCAGTTAGAAAATTCTTACAACTGATAAGAAACCCTAGAAATCGGTTCTGGAAACCCTAATTTCAGTTTCAGAAATTACAAACCCTAATCTGGATATTAAAAATCCTAATTTGTGAATTTAAATGTTATATATAAGGTCTTTGTATTTTAATTACAAACCTAATTAGGGATAACCCTAATGATTAATTAGATTTTCTAATAATTTAGAAACCCGAATTTAAGGTTTAAAATCCTAATCATTCCGTTTGAAACCCTAATGGACTTAATTGATAAATTATCAATTTTAATTAAGAATTATTTACCCTAATTAGCAAGATTAAATTATGATGGGGAAAGTTTAATCTAATTAGAGAATCCTAATTACAATTTAGAAATATTAATTTTTGAAAACCGAAATCCGGGAATTCTAGAAATTTAATTTCATAATTTTAAGGGTTAAACCCTAAACCCCCAAGGGTTAAACCCTAAACCCTAAGGGTTAGGGTAAATGACAAATATAAACACGAAATGTCCAAAATACCCTTTACTTAGTTATTAAGTAAATAGATTTGCAAATCTTGTGAGTCATCAAGCCTATTGTGTAGCATGTGCCTTAAAAAAAAATCAGAAGATCAGCCCCTAATCTCAGCCCTTAGATCATCTAGATACATTGAATCAAAAGATTAAATAATTGATGAGAGAGAAAGTTAACAAATTGTGCTAATTTGCTATCAAGCTCTCAACCCACATTCTCTCTCTCTAGATCCACGAAATCCATAAGTGGATCAGTCCCTAGAATGATCTTAAGCAAGCTAAGAACAGATCATGTTGATCAGATTCAAGATCAATGCTCAAAGAGGTATAAAAACCCTAAATCTTAAAAATCAGTGATTTTATGTTATATGTTATAATTTATTGGTTAAAGTTGTGTATTATAGTGTCTTTTAGTGATCTGGGTTGATAGATCATAGATCTATAACACTTAGATGCACGAATCTAGCAATTTTAGAAATCTAGAAAAGTGGGAAAAAGTTGTCTGACAAGAAATGTCAGGCTTCATAGATCGGTGTCTGGTAATGTGTTTAGTGTTCTAAATGTTTGTATCAGTAGTATGTCATGTGGACAATGCTCTGGAACTGGAAACAGGTTGATATCAGATGTAGATTACAAGTTAGGAGTGGTCAAAGTCAGTTCACCGACCAGGAAAATGAAATCTGGGCAGCCTAGATTTTTCCAGATTTCGTCTGACAGTCATTTTCTTAGCCATTGATCTTGCTTGTGTTTAATATTTTGGAAAATTTGTTGTTGCTATGCTGTAGACTGCTATGTTAACTACACATAAAAGTCAGTAGAACACCTAGATCTATTATAGAATCAAAATTAATCAAGGTCAAACCATCGTTGACCAACTGCCTGGGAAGAAATCTGGGAAACCCAGATTTCTCAAGAACACATCTCTGACAAGACTTTGACCGACCTAGATCTATTATGTGTGACGTTTTTATTATGATCTGATGTTATATAATTTTTCATTGACATCTATACTACCTTTTGGAACCACTAGATCACACCAAACGAGCGTAGAATGCTAAGATTCAAGGATGCAAAGTAGGGACCCTCACACTGCTCGAGTTTCTGGAAAACCCAGAAACTCAAGAACAGCGTTGTCAGAAAGTTTAAAGGCACAGATCTCTTTGTTGAAGTGTTGTTTGAACGACATAAAAAATTGATAACGGTAGTATTGCATGTCAGTTATACAATATATGTCTTAGATTGCCTAGAAATAGTATGATCAAGGAATTATTTGTGGTCAAAGTACCCACCCTATTAACTGACATGAATTTCTGGAAAACTCAAGAACAACTGAAGAACACATTTAGCGATGCTTGTGTCACCTAAAATACCTTTAGCGACAGATAAGTTAGAAAATGAATTATTTTAATTAATAAATTGAAATAATTTGTTTTTAATTATTAAAAATACATAATAAATTATGAAAAATTATTTTAAAGCCTGAAAATTAGTTTTTAATTATTTAGAGTATATTTCATAAATATTTAATATTTTTGGAATATAAATGGTATTTATTTATTTAATTATAATATTAAATAAATTATTTAAAAATAGTTTTAATTCATGAAAAATCATGAAAAATTATATTATGATATTAGAAAATATTTTAAGTTATTTTTGGTGACTTTTAATATTTTGTGATGAATTTCATTAATAATTTATTATTAATGGTAATTAATTTATTTAATAAATATATTAAATAAATTATGGAAAAATAAATTAATAATTTAAAAATTATATAAAATGATTTAAGTGTTATAAAAATATTTTAAGTTATAAAATATAACTTTTGATATTTTGACATTAAAATATTAATATTTTAATATTAATAGCAATTATCGGATAATGAATTTAGCTATTTAAAAATTATATAAATATAATTTTAAGGTATTAAAAATACTTTGATATATTATAATTATATTATAATATTATGTTATGATTTTCATTAATATTTGGTATTAAATAAATATTAATGATTAAGGAATTATGTGGTATTTAATTCATTTAAATACGATATAAATGATTGAAAAGTTATGATAAATGATATTAAATATCTAAAAATTATTACAAGTCTATGGAAAATATTTTGACTGATAATAAAATTATCTGTGATGGTGGTTAAGTATTTAGGCAGAGTTTAATTGAACTTAAACTCGATATTTGTCCGACTAGACCGTCGGGATGTCAGAATTGTGTCGGGTTCAAGTCAGACTGAAATAGTTTGACCTGATACCGAGTTTTATGTGTGTTATAAGCTGATAGGATTATGTGCTATGTGTTTAGGTTATTCTATGTATATATATAATAGTATTTAATTTTGATGATATTATTCTAATATTGGAGATTTATATTACTAATATTAGGTCTTCGGATAAAGCGGTATAAATTGCGTAGCGGTAATCAACGGTTCAGGCAAGTTTTTACTTAACTCTACTAAGAGTTGTTTCATTCAGATATGCTTATGGTTAATCATTGCTGATTGCCACTGTAGAATTGTACTCTGTACATATTGCATGTATAAGTCAGGTATGAAAGGCTGATCACCTTCATTACCAGTTGGTTCAGATATATTTGTTCATGTTTAATACTTGTTCAGTCAAAAGTTTGTTCGTGCTAATTCACAATTATATTATTGAATTATAGTCAGCTTATTATTCAGACTCTTTCAATCATGATATATCTTAATAAATTTAAACTTGCTGGGCAACTTTCATGCTCACCCTTGCTATATCATGATAAATATTGCAGATAAGGCGAATGCGTTTGGATACAGGAAAAGGTTAAAGCCAAGTTTAGCTTGGGATTTTTAGATGCAGCTTAATTAATAGTATAGTTTGATAAATATGTTATATGTTAGATAAGTTTATGAATTGTGTATAAGTTAAGGTTACTCGATTTTGAGGAAATAATGTGTATGTTTAATGTATAAACAATTTATGTTTATATCTTTCGCAAATAGTGTTAGAATGATTGTACCGGATCCGCGGTGATTTGGGACCTGGATTCGGGGCTCTCACAGTGGACAGTAGCTTTTTCTCCTTTTTTCACTTTTTCGTGCTTTGTTAAAAATAGTCCATACAAAAATCTACAACTTCTCTTTCAGTGATTCCACTTGGAGATGTTAGAAAACTTATCATAATATCCTCCCAAATTTTTCTAGATTTTTTGAATGTTCGAAAAATTATGAAACTGCAAATGGATTTTAACCTGCCATGCAGTAATCCAGGTACATAGATCATTTTCACAATTTAATAAGGAATGAATACGAAGGATCATTCACCATGCATGTGATAATCCACATGATGCGAGTTATTCCAACGTAATAATAAAGAATGGAACCAGTCGCGTAATCCGCATGCAGACGAGGATATTTCAACGTAATAATAAAGAATGGAATAACAGAAGAATTCACCATGCATGTGATAGACCGCACAGACAGGTTATTCCAACAGAATAATAAATAATGGAACCAGGTCATGCATAATATGTACAGACAGGATATTCCAACAGAATAATAAAGAATGAAATAACAGAAGACTTCACCAGGCATGCGATAGACCGCACAGACATGTTATTCCAATAGAATAATAAATAATGGAACCAGGTCATGCGTAATTCGCATAAACAGGATATTCCAACAGAATAATAAAGAATGAAATAATAGAAGAATTTTACCATGTATACGGTAGTCCGCGTATACATGTTATTCCAACAGAACAATAAGGAATGGAGTAATAATAGCTCTCTTCATGAATACGAAAGAAATAATACCCCTTACCTAGAATAAAGATGGATACTGGAATAGAGAGGTAGCAAACTTTTCTTCTTCTTTCTCTCTATAATTTCTCTCTATAATAATTGCTCTATAGCTTTAGTGAATTGGTGAGAAATGAAGGAAGAATGAACTTCTATTTATAGGAAAATATAGTTTTAATAATTGCACGTTTTGGGGCTCGAAATATTACAGTATAATACCTTCCTCTTTTTCTTCATTTTTAATTTAGTCTTGCAAGTATTATCAAACTTGCACCACCTCCCCTAATAGTAAATAATGTGAATCAATAATTCTAGACATGCGAAAATATGAATTACAGTATAGTACCTCCATCTATACCTCTATTTTTAACTTAGTCATGGAAGTATTATCAATCTTACACCACCACCCCTAATAGTACAAGAATGTGAATCAATAGTACACACTTGTGAACAAATAGTTATAATCATGTGAATCAATAGCAATTAATTGCTCATTTATCCGGTTAATTACCTGATTGGTCAATATAACCTCCAGACATCAATTAATACCGAAACAAATATCGATTTTCACTAACACTAATAATTCCAACACAATGGAACTATCAATTTCATCTTTAATCAACACGAACTTATTCATCATTAATATTATAACTCACAATATTTAACAACCAGGTCGTTCCTAGGAAAGAGAGGGCTTTTCGATAAGGATTTCTCCTTATTGACGCGCAATTAGGTGACCAAACCTCTCCTTGACACTACTTCTAGAATTGTCAATATTGAAAATAATAATATGAATAACTTTGTCGTCTCAATTATTGATTTAATAACATAAAAATGCAGATGATACTGTGACAACAATTGAATCAATAATATAAGAGATATGATGCAGCAATTACTGTAGCAATAATTGAGTATAACTGAGTGAATTCTTACGTAAGCATCAATAATCAATACCGCAGTGCTACTACTATATGTAACGCCAGCATTATTCTTTTTACTTTACTACTAGGGTAGTTCAACAGTAACACTTTCGCCGTTATTTTTATAAAAAGATAATTATGTCGTTTTCTAACTACGACAATACTTCCATTGTTGGGTCCACCAATGATTGTGCCGTCGTACGGATATTCCCCGACAAAAAGAATATTTCCCGACCAAACGAATATAATATAACAACTTGCATACTTTGCAAAATTTTCACATATCACCCTTAACTTTAACCTTTTATCAATTTAACCATTTACTAAATAGAATAATTATAAGAAAATTGAATACTTTCATTTCATAATTTTGGGATCTCAGAACTGGCTACAGAATAAGTACTTGAGGGGATCAGCTTCGCGTACACTATGTATATGCATAACATTTAAATCTGCTCTTTGTATCTTATTTTAGATACCTGGGGTACTCCCCTATCATAAAAGGGGTGTTCTTTTAGTCTAAGAATATCCTTACCATCAATTGGTTTGGATAGCTTTTATAAAACTTCATACACTTGTCTGACCGAACAAGGGTTCAGACTTTATCTGACACAGATCAAGAGTTATAGAACTTTAAATGATGTACAAGTTCAAGACTATAAGAACTCAAGTGCACTAAGTGCGAATATAAATAATACCAATGTGGAATAATTGTAAGGTAATTAAACCACTTAATGGCATGCTTGGAAATAAAGTTCAAGCTTAAATGAATAACTTTCAATTCAACAATAACATGCTCTCACAAAACTCAAAGTTGTGTAAGTTAGGAACTTGCAACACAATAAAAATAGTGTTCGGATACTTGCTCAAGTAAAAGAGTAAGAATTAATGAACTTGCACAACAAAAAAGTGAAGTTCGGAGACTTGATCAATATAAATTTGAGTAAGGTTAGAGAACTTGCCTGTTTGCTCAGCTACAGTTTAATTCTAGCTTTAATTAATTTGCCGTTGAAATGACCTAACGTTAACAAGTCAGTCTTTTCAATTAGTATGTGTAAACTAATATGAGTCTACACTTAAAAGAATTAAATCATCACATAACATGCTTCTTAATACATTACATACTATATTGGTCATATATTACAATTTAAAGTAATCACATAAGCATGCTTTGAACTTCAGATAAAAAAAAACTATTCATAACAATGAGGGAGGCGTGGCTGCATACAGCTAGGCTTAGGGGCCAGGCGTGGACTCTGCGCTATCCTCTATCCTGCTTTGACCCGGAGTTGGGCTACTTCTTTTCTGCTTTTAGTCCGACTCTAATATACTAATACACTTATACTACTTTAACATACATATATGCTAGAGGTTCTCACATAGCATATGACTATTCTTGAGTTCATTGCCACGAGTTTTAACTTACAATTTACATATCATTAGAACATAAAAAGGTCATGTAAACATCATGCTTTACAACTTTTGCCATATATCTACATAGAGATCACATAATCTATTAATACACAAGCTCATAGTGTTCATATCATTAATTCATATTTAGCATCGTTTAACACTTCGAAACATGCTTTACACTCATTTTGATTTAATTATCATTGTGTCCAACACATATAAATCATGTTTGGAGATATAATAAACATAACATGACATCTTAAATCTTTAACATCTAAGTACTCATATATTATGCAACTTAAGTTTGAAAACATGTTCAAGGTTGCCTTTAAAATCATTTTAGCATGAATGATGCAATCCAACACATGCAAGACAAATCTAAAACTTTTAGCATAAGTAACTAAGTTATGATAACCTCTTTTCAAGATCAGAAACTATATCTTGTAGCATTCATGTCCATTAGCTTATTATACTAAGCTTTTCTTCTAAAATAATTTCTAACACCAAGCTAACAAGTTTAATCATGATAAAGACACTATACATCATATATCATGCTCATTTAGTTTTGAAATCACTCATGCATATGAGCCACTAAGTTCAGGACTTGTAAACATAAGTTTCCACAAGGTTTGTTTTCAAAACTTTAAATTTTCTACATTTTCGTACTAGATTCATGTTAGTCACGTCATAACTCATAAGGAAGCTCTATAACTCATGTTATACCTATTTTTCATGTATACATACGTCATAATACCATATCAGCAACAATATAACATAACAGAATCCAAAAAGCGATTAAGGGTATGGTATGACTCTACGTTTGCACCCTAGTATAAATAGTATGAATCTGTGGCATGCTTGGAATGTAAGCGATAACTTGTCTGCATTTTGTAGAGAATCAAACCACTTTGATTCTTTTCAGCTTAAACATGTTCCAATCTATCATTAAGGAGTTCATACATGTAAACCTACTTCATAAACACATTATAGCATGCTAATTCACTTTGATTGACAGAGGATTTCAAGTAATTTCAAGAATTTAGCAAAACCTAATTCAAGAACACAAATTAAGATTTTTACCTCTTGAAGCTTAATAAACTTAGTTTCCTCCTTCTTAACTTACTAACCTCTTCTTTGGATCACAACTCACTCAATTTTCAATTTATCAGAGGTTCCACAGACAAAACAAAATCAATGTAAACTCTGAGAATTGGACTACTATTTATAGAAGAACTTTGGACTGGGGATTAGCTTTGCATGAAAGGTTGATACTAAAATGTAGAAGGAGAATACACTGGTTCTCAAGGGGTTGCTCAACCACCCACCATCAGCTATCTTCCTAGCCAATGATCATAGACTTAGAAGTTACGTATTTTAGTTTTAGGCCACTGTTCATGTACTATTGTGTCACTTAATTTGGGACAAGATCAAATCTCAGCAATAAGTTTAGTTTAGTTACCTTAACTCCCAAAGATATAATCTTAATGTACAATTGTTACCATATTAGGAAATTTAGGGATTATTTAGGTACTCACATCATATAATCCATGTACACGTAATTAAAATAACACAGTCAGGTATTATTGTCCGAGTATCTCCATAATTATATTTTACTACTCACATAAATATATTATCACATTAATTAATATTTTCTATCCAGTGTGTCGACGTCGGGATTTTTTGATGTCCCTTTTCGTTACTTGTTTTTTGGTGTTCTTATGTTAATGTGAGATTTGTTTGAAAAAACAAGTGAAAAAGGTCAAGCATGTATAATGTCGACGATTTGACTTTAAGAGAGTCGCCATTGGTGTATTTAATTGGTTGCACCAACATAATGAAAAGGTTTTCACATTGACCCAATGATGTGACTTCGCTAAAGCGGGTATGTGAAACCGAGATTCATTTGGGTTCGGGGGCTTGATTATGCGGAGGGAAGGTGTTAGGCACCCCTCGACATCCGTGTTGCCACGGTGACTGCCACTTTTTAAGAAATTGTTGTATGAATGTGTGTGTGTGTGTGTGGATCAATATGCAATTATTTGAAAGTAGTGCGAGGCCTCGTTCACACCTATATACAAAGGGTTTGAATTTATAGAAAAATTCAATTTAAGCAAGATATAACAATGAAGTTTTGTAAAAAAGAGGTTTTTCAAACCCTGTGCTCAATAGGAATTGAGACCTTTTCATACTTCCATTTTATTATTAAAATGTTCGGCTTGTTTTCTTTTATTTTCGAGATGTGAAGCATCTTCGAGAAAATAATATACAGCTGTGCCGAACTCCTCATGGGCATGATAACTATCCAAGAAAATTCAGACACTGTAAATAATGTACAAGCTGCTTACAGCTGAAAAATGTCCATCATGGGAACCGAATCTAGATTTAGTAGACTAAATCTGTGATCACATGATTCCTAGGCTCAAATGATACTACAGTTTGTATGGAAAACAGTAAGCATGGCGATTATATATATAAAAGCTATAAATATATATATATCTGAGACATAATCAACCACCACTTTGAAGCAACTCCATGGGGATCGAAATGAAAATATATAAAAGCGGTATATATATATATATATATATATATATATATATATATATATATATATATATATATATATTGAAAGAGTTTATGCAATTAACAAAAGAATACTTAAAATTGTAGTCTTTTATCTCCGAAGTTATTAAAAAACATAGAAAAAGGGTTACAATTTTATACATATAGGTCTTGTTCAAGTTGGAGTTAAACCTCTTAATAGAAAAGGAATTAATTCATCAATCTACCTACGCCTTAGAGACGCTTAGATTTTTAAATTACTATCCAAGCATTATTGGTGCTATGGAAGCAAGTTTGCCACAATGGACCTATCCATTTCAATTGCTTTCTGATTTTACCCTAAGTCTCGTTGATCAAAACTTATTTAAAGCCTTATCATTAAATATTAAACCGATGGAGAGATTACTCAAATGATTGAAGGATCTCAACCCATTACTTTGATTTCTGAGATTTATTATAAGACAATGAAGTCAAATTTGAACGTTCATGCTCTTAATAAAAGCCCAAAAGATCAAACAGTTTTAATTCAAAGTTCAACTAGTGATGCTAATATCCAGATCCCAAGAACAATTCTTTGGAAGGATATTAACTTACCTAATCAATGGACTTTACCAAATGAATTACCACAACAACCCATAGTTAACAATTTGTTGAATACCAATTTCTGGTAATACTTGTGTTATTAACAGTTAATTTATTTAATTGGTCATTAAGGTTAGAAATAGAAGAGTGGTCAGAAGAACTTTCATTATTATCATCAGATTCTACCTGATCAATAACAGCAATAGTTCCACTTGGACCGGGTTCTGTTTTGAGTTTTTTAAATAACTTTTCAATAGATTGGACCAATTCGTCATCTTTATTAGGTAAACTTAAATTATATCTATTTTCTGGTAAATTTAATAAAGGTTGTTCGATCTTTGAATCAGGTTTTTTGATAATACCTTCTTCAAACTTTTCTTCAATTCTATCTAGCTGTTTTCCTACCGTTGCTAGATATTGATTGCTAAAGTTTAATTGTTCAATAATCTTTTTGTCATTATTAGTTCAGGTGTATTTTGAAAGGACTAGCAATAATGTAAGTGTTTTAAGCTGGAATTAGAACCGCTTTCTAATGGGGATGACTGGCCGACACTTTGGATCTATCTTCTTTAATCCATTGAGTTTTACTAATAACATTACATTTACTTTGATACTGTTCATACCAGTCATAAAAAGTAATGTTAATTTCTTCATTCTTGATAAATCTTTTCCATCTATTTATTATCTTATCTCTTTCTTTTCAGGTTGGATGAATAGATCTGAATAGATGTCTTTTTCTTTATTAGATTTGGAATTAAAATCTTTAACTAAGTTATCCCAATCTAACATGAAATCTTTTTAATGACTCTTAGTTGATTATGAATAGGGGCATTAAAATCGGGGAATGTGGGATAAACAGAGGATGCTTGGGGAAGAAGAATCTTCATCTTCAACGGTATCTTCTCGAAATATAACAGGATGACTAACTTGTCCTTCATTAAGAATACCTTTAAGTTTGATATCCTTAACAAGAGGATTACTTAGGACTTGAGATCTCTTCTAGTGTGGATAATGAAGGAATTTGAAGAACTAGAAATATCTTCAATGATAGCCGGTGATCTAAATACGTTCAAAACTAATTTTAGCAGTTCCATCGGAAAATTGTTGGATATTTTCAATATTCAACAAATTGTTAACTATGGGTTGCTGTGGTAATTCATTTGGTAAAGTCCATTGATTAGGTAAGTTAATATCCTTCTAAAGAATTGTTCTTGGGATCTGGATATTAGCATCACTAGTTGAACTTTGAATCCCTTCAGTCATTTTATCATTGTTTACATCGATGACATCCTTGTATTCTCCAAGACTATTGAAGAACATATTAAACACTTGAATTCATTCTTCAAAACAGTTAAAACCAATGGTCTTGTCCTTTCTCCTTCCAAGTGTAGTCTGTTTTTGACTAAAGTCAGATTTCTCGGCTTAATCCTCTATCATGGACTCACGCGGCCAATTGACAGAGCTATTCAATTCGCCAATACCGGTTCCCGAGATAAGATTACCGACAAAAATCAACTCTGAGAGGTTTCTTAGCTCGCTTTCAATTATATTGGCGCCGCTTTACAAGGACCTCGGGAAGATTTGTAAGCCTCTCTTTCGGCGCTTTAAAGTAATCCTCCCTTGACCGACATTCATACTTACGTCGTCCAACAAGTTAAAAAAATATGTTAAGGTTTTGCCTGCCTTGGCATCTCTAATGATTCAAAGATTCAAAATAGTTGAAAGCGGCGATCGACATTGGATTTGGAGGCATACTCAAATGAAATTGACTCCTACTTTAATGAACAAATTGTTCGTTTCCATTCTGGCGCATGGAATTCTACACAATTAAAATACAGTACTATTAAAAAGGAGATTTTATCTCTAGTTTTATGTATTAAAAAATTCCAGAGAGATTTATTAAATCAGAAATTCTTAGTTAGAATAGATTGTAAGTCAGCAAAATTTATTCTGGAAAAAGACGTTGAAAACGTCGCCTCTAAGCATTCATTCGCTAGATGGCAAGCAATTTTAAGTATTTTTGATTTTGATATTGAATATATTAAAGGCAGTAACAACTCAGTCCCAGATTTTCTCACTCGTGAATTTATTAACACAGGTACAATCACAGCAAAATGAGTGTTCGAGGAGGTTCATCTTCTCGTAGTCATGGCCGCTCTGCTGGTCCAGTTAATCAACCAGTTAATCAACCAAAGGGAACTGTTGTTCCTCACCCAGTCACCCAGACACATAATAAATTCCAGGTGCTTGGTACAGTCCCCAAGCCCTACTCCTCAGTTCTTGCTAGTCAACCAAAGCCACTTGATATTTTTGCTAGTCAAGCTCCAACTACTTCGTCAAAACCTAGTCATCCAGTGTCTGATTATCATCCGATTTATGATCATCACTTATTCCATGTTGAGTTAAATATGAAACCTAAAAATGACCCTATTCAGTTAGCAGCCCAGTATTTTCCTTCGGGATGGCATTTTTCTCCTTTAGCTCCATATAAGTCACTTGTTTATTATAGAGATATCCTTATTGAAAGCAGTGGGTTTTCATTAAACCAATCTATGCCAATGATGATAAATCAAAACTCCTTTATCATTCATTGTATATTAAACAAGTCCTTAATTCATCTGATTGGAGTAGTCATCCTTCTGATCTCAGATCTCTTTCTAATCAATCTAGTTCTTTTTGCTATTATGATTATATTGAAGCTTGGCACAAAATCATGCTTCATCAAAATGAAGATCATAGTCACTTTCGTGGTTCTTTCGATTCGACCACAAATTTAAAAGTCAATTCCCCAAATGGTTCA
The DNA here is from genome assembly GCA_020205605.1 of Panax ginseng. Lineage (NCBI taxonomy): Eukaryota > Viridiplantae > Streptophyta > Magnoliopsida > Apiales > Araliaceae > Panax > Panax ginseng. The sequence continues at coordinate 32,953,357 of CM035129.1, read as the reverse complement.
TTCTTTGGTGGACAAAGTAATGCAGTTTGAGTCATGACAATTTCCCTAAACCTATCCTTGCCCGGTTAGAGCATTTTGTCATCACAAGAACTATCATTCCAAATATGAGGAAATTCCGGTCTTCCTTATATTTTGTAGTAAATATAAAATCCCTTGGATTTTGAAATGGCAATATATAGTTCTGACCACTCAAGAAGTCACATTTTTCGGTCTCAAATCGTCGTCCATAGGAATCGTGATGACTCAGACTTATCTTTCTCCTATTTCTCGGGTCTCTCGCCGTTTTCAATTAAATGGTGGGATAAATTTGGAGTTGACAGAATAGTAGGTCAAGTTCAAAAAGAATTCCCGCCTTCTCCTTTGTTATCTCCTCCAGTTAACGTCAATACAGTTACTACGGCCTCTGCCGTTGCATCCTCCGATAAATCAAAAGAATTTGAATTAGCAAAATCGCCATTTTCACCCTTGATCATGAGATGTTTACGATTATTCTACTTCTGAGTTAAGGCGTCTTGCTGATAGTGAAAATGAAGTCACTATATGTACAGAAGATTGTAATAAAAACTGTTGTAAAAGAATTAGTGTAATCACAAAAGGTGAAGAAGAAAGCTCCTTATTAATTGATCTAATCAGTAAAATTATAGATCCAGAATTAAAAACTCAATATCTAAAACAATTGAAAGATTTATTAACCAAAGATAGGAAAGTCACTGACAAGGTTCTTAGAGCCAAAGAAAAACCCATATTCAGTTTAAATAAAACTCTCGAAAGATTCAAATCTCCAGTTAAGGAAATTACGCTTCCTGAATTAAATCAAGAGGTTAATAAGCTTAAAAAAGAAATTTCTAACTTAAAAATAGATATTTCTAATTTAAGAAAAGAGATTGACAATAAAAAATCAGATCTTCAAGTTAATGATTCTTCTTCTAGTGATGAAAGTCACGAGGATCCAGAATCATCTAGAGCCAAAGATTCTGATCTCTTTATTCAAGGTCTTTCTCTTAAAAGCATTAAAGATATTACTATTCAAAAATGGTATATTTCCATTAATTTAGTCATTGATAAAACCTTTTCAATACAACTCCCTGCTCTAGTTGATACTGGTGCAGACTTGAATTGTATTCAAGAAGGTATTATCCCCACTAGATATTATAAGAAAACTAGTGAAAAATTAAATTCAGCTAATGGTAGTCAGATGGAAATAAAGTACAAATTACCTAAAGTACATATTTGTCAGGACAACATGTGTTTTAAGACCTCGTTCGTCTTAGTTCGCAATCTTACTGACAAAATCATTTTAGGATTACCATTCATATATTTGCTTTATCCATTTACCACTAGTAATAAAGGTTTAAGTTATGAACATCTAGGAAAGAAAATTATATTTAAATTCTTAATTAAACCCAAAGAAAGAGATTTAAAATTTATTCAAGAAGAATCAATTTCTAAATCATTGAATCTGTTAAATTGTAAAGTTACTCACCTAAATTTTCTTAAAGAAGAAATTAAGTACCAACAAGTTGAAGACCAACTTAAGAGTAACAGGGTTCAAGAAATTCTCTTTATAAACTCTTTTTTAATGACTCTTAGTTGATTATGAATATGGGCATTAAAATCAGACTGTGTGGGATAAACAGAGGATGCCGGGGAAGAAGAATCTTCATCTTCAATGGTATCTTTCTGAGTATAACAGGAAATAGTTCATTATTATCATCAGATTCTACCTGATCAATAACAGCAATAGTTCCACTTGGACCGGGTTCTGTTTTGAGTTTTTTAAATAACTTTTCAATAGATTGGACCAATTCGTCATCTTTATTAGGTAAACTTAAATTATATCTATTTTCCGGTAAATTTAATAAAGGTTGTTCGATCTATAATTCATGCTATTCAAAGAGATAAAGAAGGCAATCCCATCTTTGATGAAGATGCTGGTATTGGTCTTCCTGATGGAGTTAACACTTTAATATTCACCATAATTAAACATTTTGTTGTAACCCCTAGCAATATTACAGAAAGAATTCATGATCAGTTAAGTAATCTTACTTGTCCCACTCTAAGTGATTTTAGATGGTACAAAGATGTATTTACTTCTAGAGTTATGATGAGAAATGACAGTAATAAACCATTTTGGAAAGAAAAATTCGTTAATGGTTTGCCGTCTTTATTTGCTCACAAAGTTAGGGAAGAATTAAGTAAAAACCTAGGATATATTGATTATGATAATTTAACTTATGGTGATATTATTAGTCATATCCAAAAAATTGGATTAAAAATGTGCATTGATTTCAAATTAGCTAAACAAGCCAGAAAAGACAAAAATAAAGCTAAATACGAGTTAGGAACATTTTGTGAAGCAAGATGGTTTATCATGGGGTGGCTCCTCTGAAAGAAAGCACAGGCATAAAGATAAACATATTGAGCCACATAAAAATCATAAACGCCGTAAGAAGAGATATACTCACAGCAAAAATAAGAATAATAATCAAGATAATTATTATAATAAACCTAAGTCATCAAAGAAAATCTTATAAAAAATCAAAAAACATTTGATAAAAGTAAAATTATTCATCACAATTGTGGGCGTAAAGGTCATTACAAAAGTGAATGTAGAGTTAAACAAAATTAGCTCGGTTGAATATTTCAATCGAAGATGTAATGATTATTAGAATTAATGAGAATTGATAATAAGAGTAGTAGCGAAGAATGAAGAAGCTTCCGATATTCGAGAATCTTCTAAACAACACATCTAACATAAATTTCGATAGTGAAAATGAAGTCACTATATGTACAGAAGACTGTAATAAAAACTGTTGTAAAAGAATTAGTGTAATCACAAAAGATGAAGAAGAAAGCTCCTTATTAATTGATCTAATCAGTAAAATTATAGATCCAGAATTAATTGAAAATATCCAACAATTTTCTGATGGAACTGTTAAAATTAGTTTTGAACGTACTAGATCACTAGTTATCATTGAAGATATTTCTAGTTCTTCAGTCCCTTCAGTTATCCACACTAGAAGAGATACTAAAGTCCTAAGTAATCCTCTTGTTAAGGATATCAAACTTAAAGGTATTCTTAATGAAGGACAAGTTAGTCATCCCTGTTATACTCAAAAAGATACCGTTGAAGATGAAGATTCTTCTTCCCCGGCATCCTCTGTTTATCCCACACAGTCTGATTTTAATGCCCCTATTCATAATCAACTATTCATAATTTTGAAAGAGTAAAGAGAAGTTTGATTAAAGAGATCTGACTATACAGTTACTAACAACAAACAACTTGGCTTTGATACCATTTGGGGCGGAAGGAGGAAGGTGAAGATAGAAGAACAAGTGCGCATACAAAACACAATTAAATTACTAAATAAAAACAATTTTATTGATTACTTCAAACTATTTACAAACTATTTACAAGATAGATAACCAAAATGACTTACAAGATTACTGAAATAAGAACATTAGATGAAGGGGGATTAAGAAGGCTAAACAGCGGTTGAGGCTAAAGATTTGTCAGAGAAGGAACTCTGAGTCTTTCTAAGTCTGCCTAAATCGAATGAATTCAATTTCCTTTTATAGAACAAGGAAATGAACTGTTACAAGATTACTATTACAATAACTGGGGTAAAGTAAAAGTAAGAAACATTTTACTAAAGTAAAAGTACAAGTAAAAACATTTTACTAAAGTAAAGGAAAAAGAATCGCTTTTCGATTGAAAAGCGGGCGTCTTCTTTGACTAATGCGATCGTGGGATAGGATGCTTGATCGAATCTTCGCTTTGGTGAAAAGCGAAGATGTCAGCCGACAATCTTTGCTCGAGCCGGGACCGAGGTCTTTGGAGCAGTCTGCAGATGACTAAAAGGTTGCTTTGGAGGCAGTCCGATCGGAAATAGAGAATGACTAAAAGTCACGGGAGCAGTCTTTGCCGACCGAAATAGAGAATCACATCTTCACTTTGATTGATTAGAGAAGGGCTGAAAATGGATCTTGAGCATCCTGAAGAGCAATTGTGCCATAGGGTCACAAACCGCCTTCGTTGTCGAGAATCTTGACTAGAATTATCTCCTCCGGGTGAGAAGAAGGTTTATCTCGACTTTTCACGAATCGATCAAGTCTTAAATGAATAGCGTCGGCCAAGACGCCTTAACTCGTAAGTAGAATAACCGAAACATCTGTGGTCAAAGCGGGTGAAATGGTGATTTTGCTAATTCAGTAATCTTTGATTTATCGAGGAGGATCTGTGGCAGAGGCAGTAGTAATCAGCTATTATTAGCGTTAATCGGAGGAGATAACAAAAAGGAGAAAGCGGGAATTCTTTTTGAACTTGGCCTTTTAGGATTACCATTCATATATTTGCTTTATCCATTTATCACTAGTAATAAAGGTTTAAGTTGTGAACATCTAGGAAAGAAAATTATATTTAAATTCTTAATTAAACCCAAAGAAAGAGATTTAAAATTTATTCAAGAAGAATCAATTTCTAAATCATTGAATCTCATAAATTGTAAAGTTACTCACCTAAATTTTCTTAAAGAAGAAATTAAGTACCAACAAGTTGAAGACCAACTTAAGAACTGTGAGGTTCAAGAAAAATAAAAGAATTAAAAGATTATTTGATAAATAACTTATGTTCTGATTCTCCCAATGCTTTTTGGCATAGGAAGAAGCACACAGTTAGATTACCTTATGCTAAAGAATTTAAAGAGCATTTAATTCCTACTAAGGCTAGGCCTATTCAAATGAGTCATGAACAAATGGAGTTATGTAAAATTGAGATCAATGATCTTCTCAGTAAAGGGCTAATTAGGCATAGTAAGTCACCGTGGTCTTGTCCAGCCTTCTACGTTAATAATGAAGCTGAGAAAGAACGAGGTGTCCCTAGCCTAGTCATTAATTATAAACCATTAAACAAAGTTTTAGAATGGATTAGGTACCCTTTGCCCAACAAGGATGATCTCCTTAGTAGGTTGAGCGTCTCCACAATCTTTAGTAAATTTGACCTCAAGTCAGGATTCTGGCAAGTTGCCATTCACCCAGATGATAGGTACAAAACTGCATTTACCACTCCGTTCGGACACTACGAATGGAATGTTCAGTCATTTGGACTAAAGAATGCACCCAGTGAATTTCAGAATATTCTTAATAATATTTTGAATCCCTTCAGTCATTTTATCATTGTTTACATCGATGATATCCTTGTATTCTCCAAGACTATTGAAGAACATATTAAACACTTGAATTCATTCTTCAAAACAGTTAAAACCAATGGTCTTGTCCTTTCTCCTTCCAAGTGTAGTCTGTTTTTTGACTAAAGTCGATTTCTCGGCTTAATCCTCTATCATGGACTCACGCGGCCAATTGATGAGAGCTATTCAATTATGCCGCCGGTTCCCGAGATAAGATTACAAACACAAATCACTCTGAGAGGTTTCTTGGCTCGCTCAATTATATTGGCGGTTTCACAAGGACCTTAGGAAGATTTGTAAGCCTCTCTTTCGGTAACACAAAGTAATCCTCCCCTTCGATGACATTCATACTTACATTCATCCAAAGAAGTTAAAAATATGTTAAGGTTTTGCCCGCCTTGGCATCTCTAATGATTCAAAGATTCAAAATAGTTGAAAGCCGACGATCGACATTGGATTGGAGGCATACTCAAATGAAATTGACTCCTACTTAATGAACAAATTGTTCATTTCCATTCTCAAGCATGGAATTCTACACAATTAAAATACTGATTATTAAAAAGGATATTTTATCTCTAGTTTTGTGTATTAAAAATTCGAGAGATTTATTAAATCGAGAAATTCTTAGTTGAATAGATTGTAAGTCAGAAAATTTATTCTTGAAAAGACGTTGAAAACGTCGCCTCTAAGCATTCATTCGCTAGATGGCAAGCAATTTTAAGTATTTTTGATTTTGATATTGAATATATTAAAGGTAGTAACAACTCAGTCCCAGATTTTCTCACTCGTGAATTTATTAACACAGGTACAATCACAGCAAAATGAGTGTTCGAGGAGGTTCATCTTCTCGTAGTCATGGCCGTTCTGCTGGTCCAGTTAATCAACCAGTTAATCAACGAAAGGGAACTGTTGTTCCTCACCCAGTCACCCAGATACATAATAAATTCCAGGTGCTTGGTACAGTCCCCAAGCCCTACTCCTCAGTTCTTGCTAGTCAACCAAAGCCATTTGATATTTTTGCTAGTCAAGCTCCAACTACTTCGTCAAAACCTAGTCATCCAGTGTCTGATTATCATCCGATTTATGATCATCACTTATTCCATGTTGAGTTAAATATGAAACCTAAAATGACCCTATTAGGTTAGCGTAATTCAAAGATTTTCCTTCTGGATGGCATTTTTCTCCTTTAGCTCCATATAAGTCACTTGTTTATTATAGAGATATCCTTATTGAAAGCAGTAGGTTTCATTAAACCAATCTATGCTATATATATATATATATATATATATATATATATATGGACATGATCAACCACCATGAAGTAAACTCGAGATGGGATTAAATGTAATCGCCATGAAGTATACCCATGCAGACGAAATGTAAATAAAAGTTATAAAGGCCACTTGAGTAAACTCCGTGCCCCGATGAAATGTGATTATATATATATATATATATATATATGAACATATATATATATATATATATAAAAGCAAAGAAACCCAATCGGATGTAAATCTAGGCTCATCGGATATAATACGACAACAATTATATATATATATATATATATATATATATAAAAAGGTAAATGTCTAGAATATAAAATCTGTGCTCATCGATATCCGACGATAATATATATATATATATATATATATATATATATATATATATATATATATATAAGCGAATAAACGCTCCAGACATAAGTCTAGGCTCAATCGAGGCATAACTCGATAATGTTTGTCCATATATAAAATATATACATATATATATATAGACAGAAATGAAAACCACGGACCGAAGTTCGGGCATACGCACACAACACGACTCTCAATGTGTATAACAGTATGTGCAGAGATGAAAAGAAAGGCTTTATAGAATATAAGAAGGCTTATAGTGGGCTGCCAATGTAGACTTCTATGACTCTATATAGATAAACACTCAGCTTTCACCGAATAAAAGTATAGCTATATGTGAGCTAACAGATGTTTAGAATGAGGAAACACTCAATATGGGTGTGTACATAGCAAATTGGACAGGGCTTCCTCGCCTTTTTCTTGCTCTCTCCCTCTTAAAAATGGCTGGCCCAAGGTCTATATTTATAGATTGATGGCCGCAGGTGTACCTGCGGCAGCCGCAGTTGCACCTACGGCTGATCGAGGTGTCCCCGGGCTTCGCGGGTCTCGTTGTCTCGAAGTACGTGCACTTGTGCACTGTAATGTCTGCTCGAACTTGTAGAACTTCAATCCGAGCATCCAAACGAGGTATATGTGACCTTCTTCAGACCGTTTGTGTTGAGAGTTACGCAATGACATGGATTAGAGGTTGTACGAAGTCAGGAAGAGGGGACCATGCCCATAGTCTTCAAGCTTCAAATTCTATCCGGTGTACTGCCACGCGTAATAGTCACTCGGGATTGTAAATCTTCGGTTCTTGTGGGACATTGTTGGATGTATGTATGTATGAAGTGTTGAGACGACGCCCAGATGTCGAAGTGGCAAGATAACGTTTTACTCTTCGTCGGGGTTATCGCCAGTTTAAGTTGAAAGCAGACGTTGCTCAGGGTTACATCTGAGATTGGACTACTTGTTTGTATGCCGCAATGTCGTCTTGTGAAAGTGCCTGTCAGCCCGGTGTTAGCTCCGGGTCTGAGGTATGAGTGCCTCAGCAGGAGGTCTGAGCTTGAAGCTGATAGCATGCATTTAAAACAAGCATTTCCGGAGTTATCGCCGGAAATGCGAACAACATTCCTTGGGGTTATCGCTAAAGACAAAACTTGGGGTTATCTCCAAAGTTAGAAATGATCCTTCCGGTGTGTGTTCCGGGTTTGGAAATGAGGTTCCCAGTATGTGTCCCAGGTTTTAAGACTGATCTCCGGTAGTATCCGGAATGGATATGAGCTGTCTTCTAGGGTTATCTCAGAAAGACAAATCTGCCCTCCTGCAATGTTTTTAACAGGCGTGTAGAAAATTTCGAGTGTCTACAGATGCCCCTCTTTATCATATTCATGCAATGCAAGGCATGGATAGGATAAAGAATCCTAGACACATGAAATGCAAGCAAGATAAACATGATGCTATGTGCAACAACATGATGTAAATGTATGATGCATGATGGTAATGATTGTCGGTTCCTTGGTAATCCTGCCGGGATGACAATCAGTGATGGCTTGGACATGCAATCTAAGTCTTCAAGGATGTTGACGTTGGGGATATCACCAAAGTCTCGAATCCTAGACACTGGCTTACATTCCATAGAGGTACCTCTTGTGTATAAGAGATCTGTGGGGTTAAAGCTTTGTCTATTTGAGGATGTGTATAACATATTCCCTCATCACGGCAAGAGCACGCTAACGATCTGTTGTTGTCAGGGTTGCCCGACCTTCCTTGATGTGTGTATTACCAGATAGATCCCTGCTAGGTGCATTGTCAAGGTTGGTTGACCTTCATTGATGTATGTGTCAATGGTCGTATTGCGTTGTAACCCCCGTCGGGGATACTTGTATAAGTTGCTTCGATGGGTTTACTTGCCATCGGCTGACATAATGTCAAGGCTGCTTGAACTTCACTGATGTGTGTATCAATGGTTGAGAATGCGCTGTAACCCCCGCTGGGGATACATTAACATTTCGTGGCTTCAGCGTTTTAACCCCCGCCGAGGAGGTTTTAGGGTTGTGACCCTGCAATGACGGCATCGGACCTTTGTGGGGTATTACCGAGCATGATCTATGAAAGCTGAGCTCATTGGTATAGTATACCCTGCATTCAGGCGAATACCACTGAGACGATGGGAGTTTAACTCTGACCCGCAAGAAACCAGGATTCTAGGCTATTCCGCTCAATCGCGTAGCATTTTTATTCCTAATTTTGCCTTTTCAGCTTGTGAGACCTCCTTTGCAACTCTAACTGGAGCGAGCCAGAGGTGTGGGACCCACGTAGGAGTGCCGCAGGTACATGGATGAGTTGGATATCGACGTCATCATGGCAGTGAGAGCTCTCAGGGAGGGTCATACCATTATATCGATGATCATTGCAGAGACTCTGAGGTCAGCTATATACTGCTGCACTTATCACAGGAGTGTTCACAGGTAGCTCAGTCATGCTGTATGTGTGGTTTATGTCACACTTAAGACCGATTGGCACATTTAAACGGCAGGGGTATTGTTTCAACAATGATATAGACATGTCGTACTCCTTTCAGACTGCGGAGTGTACAGATGCTGCATCTTGGTCAGCTTTCTTGGCAGGGATCGGAGATCAATTTGCTATATTGCCGTGTTCAGCGCTTAGCTCACCCTATAGCTTCATTACTCATGCTTTGGGCATGGATTATCTCCCTTTGGCTGGATTGAGGGGCATGATTACTTACCACCCACTGGCCGTGATATGTCAGTATGACCAGTTTCAGGATTTTTGCCCTTATGAGGGGGCAGTGAGTCAGCGCTTTGCTTCACATTGTTTATCGGGGTAGGACAGATCCAGGTTATATGCCTGTTGGGATCAGCGAGAGCTGGCTGAGTTTTCTGTCAATCATCCGGGTTGTTCTGCAGAGTATTCCGCATGGGTGGAGATAGAGACCGCATTGGCTACGGTAGTACCCACAGTGCAGGATATTGATTACGACGATGAGGAGCCTATAGAGGAGGCTGATATTCCCACCGAGGAGGATTTGAATGCTGGGCTGCCAGCATTTATGATGGACTCTCCCACCCCATTGTTACCCAGTATTCAGCACAACATTTGGAGCAGAGCTTACATCTGATGACCTATGATAGAGATCTGGCTAGGGCCGCGATGTTGACAGCTCTTGATGAGAGAGATACCTCTCTATTAGAGAGGGATAAAGATAGATCAGCCAGGGATGCATTGATTGTGGAGCGGGATGTCGCCTTATCTGCTAGGGATGTGGCCAGTACAGATAGTACTTCAGTGAGATCCTAGATGATTGTCAGTCTTGCCGACATGAGTGCTTACATTGATGATCATTATGCCACCATGCAGTTAGCCTCTGATCTGCTAGCTCGTGTAGATACCCTTGGGCAGGAGCTTGCAGTGCTACCTCCTTCTCCAGAGAGGGATGCCATGTTAGATCTGATAGTCCGCATACACACAGATCTGTAGATAGCTTTTTATTTTCCTGCACAGACTAGCTTAGCCATTTTGTAATGTACAACACATATGTATATATCAAACAGTATTATGTATGGCAAGGAAATATATTTTGATCCACTTCCCTTTTAGTTATGCCGTGATACTTTCTCGATATTTGCCTGTTTCTTTAGGGCCTTGTGATCTTAATGCATTCTGAACTTATCCTTGATAGGTGGACATTGAGACGTCGCAAGATCTCTCAGAATGGATCATTGATTTCTGTATATCCCTACCATCTTTGGTGTCTTGGGATTGGTATTTGTATGGAAAAATGGAGAGGAGGGTGGTTTTTCCTCTCTGAGATTGACCGTACCACAGATGGTCGCTATTACTTCTATTAGTGAGAAGCCTAGTTAATTCCATCTCTTATGGGTTGGTATTTCTCTTTGAGGCACGATCGCAGCTTAGATGGTCACCAAATCTTCTATTTATGAGAAGAGGTTGGGTAATTCCATCCCTTTGATCTGAAACCGATGACATGTGGTGGATTGAAGGTTGATCCCAATACCGTGTGATAAGTATTTTTGTTCTGGTAGGGGTTAGACTGAACCATAAATGGCTACCTACGTACTCCTATTGAAGAGGAGATCAAGTCTGCGTAGTTCAAACCTGGTGTAAGAGGTTCAACGCTGAATGTGAAAGGCAGATAGGTGTAGAAATGTTTTTATTTTTGTTGTTTTTTGTTTATTGTGACCGGGCCATATAGAATATGGTTGCCTATGTACTCCCGAGTATCAGGGAGATCAGGTCGACGTAGTTCGCCCCTCAGGACGAATCGCAGCCAAAGAGAAGTTTGAATCCCATGTGTAGGCTATACTGCGGGGAGAAGAAAGTTTGATCCTATAATGGGGATAAACTGCAGGTGTGGAAAAAAGTTTAATCCCATCTTCAGGACAAACTGCAAGCGTAGAAAAGTTTAATCCCGTCTTCAGGATAAACTGCAGGTGTGAAAGGTTTAATCCCGTCTTTAGGATAACCAAAATTGTGTGAAATGTTTGAACTGAGGTGAAACCAGGCTACTGGTTTAAAGTGTATGTTTCCCTGAGGGGCAAAAGAGTATATAGGAAGGAAAGGGTTCAAAACCAGAATGACTGGTGATTTGATGATCAAAACTAGGATGTTTGTTTGATGATAACTTCAGACATAGTACCGTTTCACGGTGTCTGAGTTGATAAGCTGTGGAAATTCATCGCCATCCATTTCCTGCAATCTGAGAGCACCTCCTGTCAATACTTCCTTGACAACAAATGGACCATCCCAGTTAGGAGCAAATTTTCCCTTAGACTGATCTTGGTTGTCAATGATCTTCTTTAAAACAAAGTCATGTTGTTTAAACTGCCGTAGCCAGACTTTTTCTGTTGTAGGATTGTGCGATCCTTTGCTAATATAACTGACCATGGAAGATAGCCACGGCTCGCCTTTCATCTATTAGAGACAATTGGTGATACCTGTCTTATATCCATTAGTCTTCATCCAACTGATCATCCATCAACACTCTGAGGGATTCCATTTCCACCACTATGGGGAGCACTACTTCCATCCCATAGGCTAATGAGTAGGGGGTTGCCCCAGTGGAAGTACGCATTAAAGTTCTATAGGCTAATAAAGTTAGAGGCAAGAGGTCAGGCCATCCTTTGTGATTGGCGGACATTTTTTGCATGATCTTTTTGATGTTTTTATTAGCCACTTCAACAACACCATTCATCTTTGGATGGTAGATGACTGAGTTAAGGTGTTTGATATGGAATTTTCTGCATAACTCCATCATTTTGTTGTTGAGGTTCTTAGTATTGTGTATACACTAATGACCTCTCAGGTTGTCCATATCGACGAGATGACATTGTTTACGATGAAAGCAATGATGACTTCTTTAGTAACCCCGGGAAGGATGTCGCTTCTACCCATTTGGTGAAGTAGTCGATCATGAGTGAATATGAATCGATGTCCACATCGGCTTTGGGCTCAATGGGCCCGATCACGTCCATTCCCCACATTGAGAAGGGCCATGATGAACTCATATTGTGGAGTTCCCTTGGAGGGGCGTGGATAGCATTCCCATGAATTTGGCATTGATAGCACCTCTTGATTTGATCATCACAGTCAGCTTTGAGTGTAAGCCAATAATGCCCTGTTCTAAGGATCTTCTTGACAAGCAGGGGTCCACTCATGTGAGGGCCACATACTCCACCATGGATTTCATCCATGAGCCTCTGAGCTTGGTCTTTATCCAGACATCTGAGGAGACCTAATCCTACATCTCTTTTGTAGAGTGCATCTTCGCTCAGGTAGAATTTCGTAGCAAGTCGATGAATCCGCCTCTTCACAATTAGGCTCGCCTCAGCGGGTGTAGATCCATCTCATAGATACTCCTCGATGTGCTGATACCAAGGGTTGTGGATGGGAGGTAGTTCATCTGATACTTCTCCAACATAGTTCCCATAGACTGGGGCTTTTTGTAGTGCAAATGTGATGCTTGACATGTTATCCTTGTCAGGTATATGAATCAAGGAGGCCAACGTTGCTAATGCATCTGCAAAATCATTCCTATTATGAGGAATGTGTAGAAAGGAGATTTCTTCGAACTCCAAAGCCATCTGTAGAACTTGCCGATGGTAAGTTAGCAAATGTAATTCTTTGGTTTGATAGATTCCCGTGGATTGTCTGATTACCAAATCTGAATCCCCAAAGATAGTTAACCACCTGACACCCATTGAACGGGCAAGTTTTAGCCCCATGATACAACCTTCATACTCAGCTGTGTTGTTGGTGCTGACAAACTACAATTTGACGGCGACAGGATACTGCTCCCCCATATCGGATACTAGAACTGCTCCAGTGAAATTATGTAATTAAGCACACCTAGAGGGGGGGTGAATAGGTGTAAATACTTAGAAGTGATCTACAGTGGCCAATTTTCAAAGTTTACTATAGCAGGCTATAATCGGACGGTCTAACCCTGTCCGAATTAGTTATATTCTTTGTCTGTTATAAACGGACAGCTAATACCTGTCCGTATTAGTGTAAAATTTTTCGACGTAAACAAAATCTGCAGAATATAGAAGCTAAAAACAGAAGCAAAACAACGGTAAATCACACCGAGATTTTTTACGTCGTTCGGCCCCTATCCTCTAGTCTAGTAGCCTAATCCACGTCCAATCCCAACTAGGATTGGAGACTTACTTTATTAAAATAATACTCAGCAATTACAAAGTAAAGAAAAACTCCCTGTTACAACGACAATCGATTGGACACCTCTGCCCCCTTTGCACCTCTGCAACACCTCTTACCTCTGAGACTTTGATAACTTCATTGAACAGACTGAGTATTACTAATATAAAAACCCCAAGCCAATCCTAGACTTGTACTACTATGTTTACAATAGATATTGAAATAAAGGATACAAGAACACTGTAAACCAAGACTAAAAGAATGATATGATAATTTGTATCTTGGATAGCTTGAAGAATTTCTGTTTAGTAGTCTTGTCCTTCCAATGCCGAGCAAAGCAGTATATATATAAAGAAGATAGCAACCACTATGTAACGTTCCAATTCCCCCTGCAACGGCTAATACTTTTTGATTGAAATAAGAGATCAACATTACCAATGACAACCTCAATAGATAAGGAAATACAGCTATGAAGAAGTCAATTAAAAATCAAATACTAGTTGAAAGAGTCCTATTAGCAATTAGCAAGATCCCTTAAAAATAGCAACTACTGTTTAGCATGTGAGAAAATAACAGCTCCATCAACTTTAAATAAGAATCCTTAATAAAACCAATTCCTAAAACATCTCCCAAATACGTATAAATTGGTAGCTCAATATATATACACACACACACACACACACACACACACACACACATATATATATATATATATATATATATATATATATATATATATATATGAGTAACCGATCAATGAGGGCTCCCTTACTTTGTTAAAATGCTAACTTTTTTTTTTGGTTTTTTAAAACAACTAAAAAAAAAGTTTAATATTTTGGGCCGAATTTTTTCATAATACAAGTGTTTTTGGCGTAATTTGGATACCTATACTAAAAATGTATGAGCGATGCGCACGCATCGTATATACCTTTTTGTTATAATGTATCCAAATCACATCCAAAATCTTGTATTATATAAAATTACATTCCATAAAATATTAAACTTTTTTTTAGTTATTTAAAAAAAAAAAAGAAAAGCAAAAAAAAAGTCCGCATTTTAACAAAGTAAGGGAGCCTTACAGATCCGGACAGTATATATATATATATATATATATATATATATATATATTGGAAGGATATAATCCCACAATTAAATATGAGAAATTTAAGGAATATTAAAAGCAGATTTTCAATCTCCTTAAAATACTCCAATTTGAATTAGTCTTCAAAGCAAATCGAGATTGGATATATATTCTATATAAAAACTTAAAGCATGTGACAAAATAACCAACTTGTTTTACTCATCCCAATATCGCAATTAATTTCATGTGAGCTAGGAAACAAAGTGATTACTCCATACAATAACCCATGCAAACTATTATATATTATATAATTAATATTTGAATAACATGACCCAATGTGATTAATCCATGCAATAACCCATGCAAACTATTATTTATTATTAATATGCATAAAAATATTTGAATAACATGACCCAATTAAAGAATAAGTCAATATAAAATCAATTAAGCCCATATAAACATTGTCATCATTAAAACCACAAAGTATATAAACCAACATTCTTCCCCTTTTTGATGATGACAATATATTATTTTTATTTTTTTAAAATTTATATGCTCCCCCTAAATTTATGCATATTAAGACAACATGTGTGACAACCCGAGAATTTAGACAATTTATTAAAATCATAAATGATTGATTTAAGGTCAAATAATAGACCTAGATAGAAAATAAGTGTATCACGTTTGATGATATTGGGATTGAATTTTGAGGATTTCAAAATTAAATTGAAGGATATAGGTGAATTATTGAGATTAAGTGTTTATGTGATTAAGTTTTGTGTATATGGTTAATGATGTGTTCAGAATGTGGTTAAGGGTCAAGGGTTGACAAGATAAATTATATCTGTAACAAACCCTAAGAATATATTAAGAACAACAATGTTCGATTAGAAAATCCTAGCGTTTAGCAAGAAACCCTAGAAACTGGTTCTGGAAACCCTAATTTCAGTTCCGGGAATCCGAAACCCTAATTCGGTGCATGAAACCCTAAATCGGGAAGTTAATGGCGTAAGTGTAAATAATTATAGTATTAATTAGGGTTAATCTTAGCAAATTGATTACAAAACCCTAATTTGTAAATGAGGAAAATGAAAGTGTTAATTTAATATTTTAATGTTAATTAGGATATATTAATTCTAATTTCAAGTTAAGTAATTAGAAAACCCTAATCTAATTACGAGATTTAATTTTTAAATTAGAAAATTATTTTTTTATTAGAAACTTTAATTAATGGGTTATAAACCTTGAGGGTTAAAAAGTTGTGTGTAAGGAATATGAATATTATGTGATGGTTTATATTTATTTATTATATAAACAAACAAAAGAAATTAGTGTAAACCTAATTATATATTAGGAATGAAGGATTTAATAACTTAAGGGTTATGGAAAAAGAGAATTGTGGTATTTAGAATACTTACTAATTCTAGGAGATTTATGTTATATATCTCAAATGATTAATTTTATAACCTAATTATAGCAAGTCTAATTGGGTTAATGAAATAAGTGTGCATGAGCAAGGATTTGAGTTATAATGAAGGAAGTGAAAACCCTAATTAAATGATTTGGGTTGGTTAAGAATTTAAAGTATTGGACAATGTCAATTTCTTATGGCATAAGAACTTAATTTATTAGAAAGCTCAAAAATTTGGTCCAAGTAAGGAGGGGCATATTGGACATTTAGTAAATCAAATAAGGGATAAAATAGAAAGCAAATTGGGAGCATTCTAAGGCCAAGTGGCCGGCCATGAGAAGCAAGGAAAAGAGGGGGAAGAATGTATTAATTGTTCACTTTAGTTGGTAAACAACTCTCACCAACTCTCCATGTGTCATTCTTTTGATTGTCCAACACTTATGTTTTTTTTTTATGCAAGCAATCCTTGGCAATCATGTACAAGAGCAAGAGAGAGTAAGGCTTGGCCGGATGAACAAGAAAAGAAGGAGAGTGGATATAGATAATGAGATAATCCACATCTAATAAAACTTTAGCTTATTTTTCTCTTTCATCTCACTTCCTAGTTAGCTAGCAAAAACTAAATAGAGAGAAAGAGAGAGAAGAGAGGCATGTTAAAAGCCCACATGGTGAAGAGGAGGAGATTTTGACTCTCATGAAACCAAGATCCATCCATGGAAGGAAGGAAGAAGGAGGAGGAGAAAATCAAGCTAAGGTATAATAAAAATTTCTACTTGTGTAGGATAAATTTCCTTGGTGTTTTGATTTGATTTTTGACAACTTGAAGTTGTGATCTTGAGGTTTAAAACCTTAGATCTATGTATATATAAGTGTTTCATGTTTAGATCTAACAATATTGGGTGTTGATTTTGGTTGGAATCAAAGGTATAAATTTCCTAAACTCAAAACTCTAGTTAGTTTATGTGTTTTGTGATGGTTGTTTTTCATCAAGTGTTGAACTTATGATCCATATGAGGGAAGATCTACATGATATATGATATTTTATGGTTAGATCTTGCCATTTTTAGGGTTGATAAGCTTGAACAAAGAAGATGAACCAAAAGCTTTTTTTATTTTAAATGAATTAGTGCAATTGCTGCTCTAAACAGAACATTTCGGATTTGTTAGAGTGCTCTAAAAATTCTGGACTTGTGATATGTTATAATACACTCAATAAGCTTTCCATAGACTCCGAAACGGACTAAATCCGACATCGGAGGAGCAAGTTATGGGATTTCTACCAAACTACACAAAGTTAAGAAAAAGCATTAGAAGGACGATTTTTACCAGCTACTTCGGGCTAAATTCAGGGAGCTTAACATGTCCAAATATGGATTGTGATAGATGAAAATTGTAATTAGGAAAGATACGAATCTATAAAATTGACGGATCATTAATCGAGTTTCTGATTTCGCTTTTATATAAGTTTTAGCAAAGGACTCCAAAACTGTCAAATGACAAAAAGTTGCTGCCCAAAATTTTCCGGGGACTGTTTTGGACATTTATTTAATGAGAAAATTCCAGGCTTTAGGAAATGAAAATATATGGTATTAAGTAGCTCGTGTTCAAAAATGAGCTAATTCGAAGTTAAAACGACCAAGTTATGACCATTACAATTTTTGTGATTTTCCAAATGAAATCGCTATAACCGAGTTCTACAACTCAGATTGCCATTTAAATTTAAAATGGAGCATCACGTTAACACGTATAAGATCGTGTCAAAAGATGGACATTACTGGAGTTAAGCACGAGGTAGCTAATTTCTTAAGCTACGCACTAAAATTAATTTTTGAAAACATACCAAAGAAAGTTAAAATAAATTATGGAAAAATAGAATTAATGGTTTAAAAATCATATAAAAATGATTTAAGTGTTATAAAAATATTTTAAGTTATAAAATATAACTTTTGATATTTTGGCATGAAAATATTAATATTTTAATATTAATATTAATTATCTGATAATGGATTTAAGTGTTTAAAATCAAATAATTATGATTTTAAGGTATTAAAAATATTTTAAAATATTATAATTACATTATAATATTATGTAAGGATTTTCATTAATATTTTAATATTAAATGAATATTAATGATTAAGGAATTATGTGGTATTTAATTCATTTAAATACGGTTTTAAGGATTGAAAAATGTTGATAAATGATATTAATTATCTGAAAATTATTATAAGTCTTTAAAATTGTTTTGGTGATAAGAAATTATCCGTGATAATTGTTAAATGTTTAGGAAGAGTTTGATTGAACTTAAACTCGATATTCGTCCGACTAGACCGTCAGGATGATAAAATTGTGTCGATTTCAACTCAGACTTAAATAGTTTGACTTGATATTAGGTCTTATGTGCTGTATAGACTGATAGGGTTATGTGTTATGTGTTTAGGTTATTCTGTGTATATAAATATAATAGTATTATACTATGATGATATTATTCTAATATTGGAGATCTATATTATTAATATTAGGTCTTCGGGTAAAGCGATATAAATTGCGTTGCAATAATCAGCTGTTCGAGGCAAGTTTGTTCTTACTTAACTCTAATAAGAGTGTTTTATTCAAGCTTATGGTTAATCATTGTTGATTGCCATAAAAATTGTACTCTGTACATCTTGCATGTATAAGTCAGGTATGAAAGGTCGATCACCTTCATTACCAGTTGGTTCGAGAAATGTTTGTTCATGTTTAAAACTTGTTCGATCAAAAGTTTGTTTCGTCTTTAGTTCTCAATTATATTGATTAATTATAGCCGGTTTATTATTCATACTCTTCAATCATGATATATCCTTATATTGTTGTATTTAAACTTTGGGCAACTTTCATGCTCACCCTTGCTATATCATGATAAACATTGCGAGATAAGGCGTAATGCGTTTTGGATACTGAGTGAAAAAGGTTAATGCGAAATCTGACTTGGGATAAATTGTGTAGCTAGTTTGTAATAGTATAGTTGCATAATATGTTATCTGTTAGATAGTTTATGAATTGTGTATAAGTAAAGGTTACTCGACCTTGGGGAATAGTGTGTAATGTAATGTATAAACAATTTATGTTTATATCTTCCGCAAAAAGTAAGAGTTATAGAAAGAAATAGCGTACCGAATCTGCGGCGATTTGGGGCCCGGATTCGGGGATGCTACAACATGAATACCAAGTCAATTCAAATTTCAAATACCAAATATCTCTCCCTCTTTTTCATTATCAAAAAGAAATCATTAAGCACAAGTTGGTTATAACATAATCATCATTACCCAAATATCTCTCCCCCGTTGTCATTAACAAAAAGGAGAAATTAGTGAGATCCTGAATTTCACATCATCCTTGAATTTCACATTCTAACCACATACAGACATCCCAAGTTCTCGTCTCAAAGTGCAAAAGCGCTCTTCACTTAAAGGTTTTGTAAAAATATCTGCCAATTGATGTTCAGTAGGGACAAATACTAATGTAATTAACCCTTTAGCAACATTATCTCTTAAAAATGATGTCTCACTTCAATATGCTTAGTACGAGAATGGAGCACAGGATTTTTTAAAATATCAATTGCACTAGTATTGTCACACATAATAGGCACATTTTCACATATCACATTAAAATCATAAAGAGTTTGAATCATCCATAAAATTTGCGAACAACAACTACCTGCCGCCAAATATTCACCTTCCGTAGTAGACAATGCAACAAATGTTTGTTTCTTGCTGTGCCAAGCTACAAGGCTTTGACCAAAAAATTCACAAGCACCACTTGTGCTTTTTCTATCAACTTGGCACCCTTCATAATCTGCATCTGAGTATCCAATTAGTTCAAAGCTTGGAGATACAGGATAGTATAGGCCTAAATTAATTGTGCTAGCTAAATATTTAAATATTCTTTTTTACCTCTTTAAGATGAGATTCTTTAGGTTGAGCTTGAAATCTAGCACAAAAGCATACACTATACATAATATCCGGTCTTGATGTAGTTAAATAAATTAAACAACCAATCATACCTCGATACATTGTCACTTCAACATCTTTACCTGTAGCATCCGTAGTAAGCTTGATGGTAGTACTCATTGGTGTTGACTTTGGTTTGGTATTTTCAAAACCAAATCTCTTTAATAACTCCTTTACATACTTGGATTGGTGAATGTGAATCCCTTCATTGGATTGTTTGATTTGAAGCCCCAAGAAATAGTTTAATTTGCCCATAGGCTCATATCAAACTCATTATGCATACATTGAGAAAAACACTCACACAAAGAGTTAGTAGTAGCTCCAAAAATTATGTCATCCACATAAATTTGAACAATTAATAAATCTTTATTTTTGATTTTAATAAAAAGAGTAGAGTCAATCTTACCGCTATTAAAACCATTTTCTAATAAAAACTTGCTTAGTCTTTCATACCAAGCTCTTGGAGTTTGTTTTAATCCATACAAAGCCTTTTTCAATTTAAACACATGATGTGGATATTTTTCATGTTCAAAATCGGGTGGTTGCTTAACATATACTTCTTCATTTAAGTAACCATTTAAAAAGGCACTTTTCACATCCATTTGATATAATTTAAATTGTCTAAAGCATGCATAGGCTAATAAAATTCTTATAGCTTCCAACCTTGCAACAGGGCAAAAGTTTCTTCATAGTCTATACCTTCCTGTTGATTATAGCCTTGAGCTACAAATCTAGCCTTATTTCTAGTGATTATGCCATTTTCATCAAGTTTATTTTTGAAAATCCATTTTGTACCAATTATTGAAGCATCTTTAGGAGGTTTGACAAGATCCCATACCTGACACCTTTCGAATTGTTTTAATTCTTCCTGCATGGCAATAGACCAATTTTCATCTTGAACTGTTTCCTTGGCATTCTTTGGTTCTATTTGTGAAAGAAATACGGAGAATGCATAGTAATTCCTTGCTTTCCTTCATGTGTTCATCCAAGTGTCAGGATCACCTATAATCATATTTGGTGGATGATTTCTCACTGTTCTAGATGGTTTAGGAAGCCTCGCTGTAGTCATTTGTTCGTTGGATTCAAAGCGTGGTATGTCCCATTACGCATCGGTGTGTTAAATGCGATTTTTCTTCTAAATCGACGGGTCTCATTGCTCATTTTTCGGTGTTCCGCATATGCAGTTTTCTACTAAAATGGGCGGTCAGTCATTCCGATTTCAGTGTATTTCCTTACGATTAGAACGACTTATCTTTCTCGATTTCAACTATATTTCCTTGATTAGAGCGGCTTAAGTTGTCAGGATTTAGCGATTTGGGTTCCACGAATCAAATTGTTATTTCTGCAGAATCCTCATCTTTTGATGAGATCATGGTTAACTTCATTAAATATTACATGCACTGATTCTTCAACCTTTGACTTGTCAAGATTATAAACCCTATATGCCTTACTATGTACTGAATAACCAAGAAAAATAGCTTTGGTTGATTTTACATCAAATTTTCCAAGATTACTATTAGTATTTAAAACAAAACATATAGCACCAAACACTTTAAAATAATTAATATTAGGAATCCTTTTGTTTAGTAACTCATATGGTGTTTTTAATAAAATGGGTCTAATCAATACTCTATTTAGAATTTAACATGCAAGATTTTACGACCTACCGCCCAAAATCTTTTAGGCGGTTTACTTTCTTGAAATAACGTTCTTGCAGTTTCTTGGAAATACGATTTTTTGCGTTCCACTACACCATTTTGTTGTGGTATTCTTAGTGCGAGAAAATTCATGTAACACCTTTCTCAACGCAATATGGTATAAAGTCTTTTCCAAATTCCCCACCATGGTCGCTCAAGAATGCCCAATTAGCTTGAGGCGTGTTTTGTTTCAACATTCTTTATAAGCTTTTAAATTTCGCAAAAGCTTGATCTTTTAGTTTTCAAAATAAAACCCATGTAAATCTTGAAAATCATCAACAATAACAAAAGCATAATGATTATTTCTAAGCTAGCGAGATCTTTCAGTCCAAATAAATCAAGGTGCAATAATTGAAAAGGTAAAGAACTTGATACGATTTTTCTTCGATAAAGGAATTTCTTTCTTGCTTACCTAACTAATATGCATTACAAATTCTGTCTTTTCATATTTTAGCTTTGGCAATCCTTTGACAAGGTTCTTGGTAGCTAGTTTGTTAATCAATTCCATATGCACATGTCCCAACCTTCATGCCAAAGAATAGTTTGATCTTGAATAGCGATTAGGCAAATATCTTCATTTTGATTTTCAAAATTAATTGTATAAATATTACCTTCCTTTGAGCAATTAAAGGAATATTGTGAGAAGCATGAATAATAGCACATTTATCTTTTTCAAAAATTACTTTATGTCCACTATCCATTAGTTGACTTACACTAATTAAATTATATTTTAATCCTTCAACATAATGAACATTATCAATGGAAACCTTACCATTCCCAATTTTACCTTTATCGACGATTTGGCATGTGGTGTCATCTCCAAAGGTAACAGTTCCTCCCTTCTTAGTTGTTAATGAAATGAATTTAGCACTATCACCCGTCATGTGTCTAGAACACCCACTGTTTAGCACCCATTTATGTGATGGTACTTTAGCTTTAAAAACACCTACAAAACAAAGAAGTAGCTCATCGTTTTAGTACCCAAATTTGTTTGGGTCCGGTATTGTTAGTAGCAATTAAATCTCTTTTCTTTACCCAACCTTGTTTTATCTTAATTTTGTAAAATGTCCTTTTAAACCACAATTTTTGCAAGTAACAAAAGGTGAGCAATAAAGAGACTTGTTCCTTGGTTTATTATTTATTACTCTAATTTTATTAGTAGTGCTTGTAATGTTCTTAACAGGATTGTATCCAATTCCTTGTTTATCTAGACTTGACCTTTGAGCACCTAACATTATATTTAAATTCTCTTCCCCTTGAACAAATTTTGCAAGATCCTTTTTCAATGACATTATTTCTTCCTCATTATTATTTTGCATGTTTAATATTTTTCCATCATTAAAAGCATCAATACAAATATCTCTCATTTTCAAACTTTCTTTTAAAACATTATTTCCTTTTTAAGATCATTAAATTCTTCATTTAATTTGTTTGCACGATTATATAGAATTTTATTATAGTTATCAAGATAATCAATTTTAGCATTTAACTTAGATACTTCACTTGATGTGCAATCTTTAACTATTTCTTGTTTTTCTTCAATTAGTTCAAAGTTTACCTCAGATGATTCTTGATTGCATAATCCAGTGAAACACAGTTGAGCAGTTTCATCTTCTTCCTCGTCATGATTGGACTCATTATCGCTCCATATCATTAACGCATTTCCTTTTGAATTGCTTGCTTTGTTCTTCCTTTTTAATTGGAAACAGTCTCTCTTGAAATGTCCGGGCCTTCCACATTCAAAATAGTTATCTTCTTGTGGCTTTTGCTTGATGTCTTTCTTGTTGTTGAATGTCTTGCCTTGAAACTTTGATTTATTCTTCTTTCTAATCAGCTCTCTTAATTTTCGGGACATCATAGCTATTTCTTCATCAGAGTCTTCATCATCATCTTCTATGTAGCTTTCAACTTGAAGAGCTAAGGTCTTCCTTTTAGGTCCTTCATCTTCTTCATCATACCTCTTTAGTTGATTTTCAAATTCTTCAAGTTCTTCAAACAAAGTTAGAGTCTCCATCGTACTGATTGTAGTTGAGTCTTGAAGAGTTGTAACTTTTGGTGCGAACCGTTTGGGCATGACTCTAAGTATCTTTCTATTTATCTCCCTTTGATCAATTTTCCGGCCGAGCATGCTTAGAGAGTTCATAAGAGTGAGGAATCTAGCTTGAGCTTCTTTGATGGATTCATTCTTCTCTAACCTGAAAAGTTCATATTCTTGCATTAGCATACTTAATTTGACTTCTTTTACCTTTGTAGTTCCCTCATGGCTCATGATGATTGTATCCCATATTTCTTTAGTAGTTGTGCATGCAGAAACTTTGTCAATTTCAGCTTGAATCATCCCACTTAGCAGCGTGTTCATGGCTTTGGAGTCGTAGGATACCATGTATGATTCATTTGAATCCATTTCCATGAGTGTCTTCAGTTTTCCATCATCATATCTTGGAATGACAGGGTCATTCTCAATAACCCACCATTCCCATGGGTCTCGTTTGAGATAAATAATCATTCTAAACTTCCAAAAGTTAAAGTTTTCACTTCCGAGCAACAAAGGTGGCCGACTTGTGGATTGACCTTCTTGAAAATTGAGGTGTGCCATAGGATCTTTCCCTATGACCTGCAAAGATCAATATTAGTAGAGCCTCGCTTTGATACCAAATGAAATTCTGTAATTAAGCACACCTAGAGGGGGGTGAATAGGTGTAAATACTTAGAAGTGATCTACAGTGGCCAATTTTCAAAGTTTACTATAGCAGGCTATAATCGGGCCGGTCCCAAACCTGTTGAATTAGTTATATTCTTTATACATTATAAGCAGATGACTAATACTATGCGTATTAGTGTAAAATTTTTCGACGTAAACAAAATCTGCAGAATATAGAAGCTAAAAATAGAAGCAAAACAACGGTAAATCACACCGAGATTTTTTACGTGGTTCAACCCCTATCCTCTAGTCTAGTAGCCTAATCCACGTCCAATCCCAACTACGATTGGAGACTCACTTTATTAAAATAATACTCAGCAATTACAAAGTAAATAAAAGCTCCCTATTACAACGACAATCGATTGGACACCTCTGCCCCCTTTGCACCTCTGCAACACCTCTCACCTCTGAGACTTTGATAACTTCGTTGAACAGACTGAGTATTACTAATATAAAAACCCCAAGCCAATCCTAGACTTGTACTACTATGTTTACAATAGATATTGAAATAAAGGATACAAGAACATTGTAAACCAAGACTAAAAGAATGATATGATAATTTGTATCTTGGATAGCTTGAAGAATTTCTGTTCAGTAGTCTTGTCCTTCCAATGCCGAGCAAAGCAGTATATATATAAAGAAGATACCAACCACTATGTAACAATTCCTCCTGCAACGGCTAATACTTTTTGATTGAAATAAGAGATCAACATTACCAATGACAACCTCAGTAGATAAGGAAATACAGCTATGAAGAAGTCAATTAAAAATCAAATACTAGTTGAAAGAGTCCTATTAGCAATTAGCAAGATCCCTTAAAAATAACAATTACTGTTTAGCATGTGAGAAAATAACAGCTCCATCAACTTTAAATAAGAATCCTTAATAAAACCAATTCCTAAAACATCTCCCAAATACGTATAAATTGGTAGCTCAATATATATATATATATATACACAGAACCGATCAAGTGAGGGCTCCCTTACTTTGTTAAAATGCGAACTTTTTTTTTTGGTTTTTTTTTTAAAACAACTAAAAAAAAAGTTTAATATTTTATGGGAAGTAAGAAATTTTTCATAATACTGATGTTTTAGGTAATTTGGATACCTATACCAAAAATATATATGCGATACGCATGCATCGTATATACTACTTTTATAATCGTATCAAATCACATCAAAAAACTGTATTATATAAAATTTTAGTTCCATAAAATATAAACTTTTTTAGTTGTTTGAAAAAAAAAAAAAAATAAAAAACAAAGTCGCATTTTAACAAAGTAAGAGAGCCTACTACGAGATCCGACTATATATATATATATATATATATATATATATATATATATATATATATATATATATATATATATTGGAAAGATATAATCCCACAATTAAATATGAGAAATTTAAGGAATATTAAACAGATTTTCAATCTCCTTAAAATACTCCAATTTGAATTAGTCTTCAAAGCAAATCAGGATTGGATATATATTCTATATAAAAACTTAAAGCACTTCACAAAAATAACCAACTTGTTTTACTCATCCCAATACTGCAGTAACTTGCGTGAGCTAGGAAACAAAGTGATTACTCCATGCAATAACCCATGCAAACTATTATATATTATATAATTAATATTTGAATAACATGACCCAATGTGATTAATCCATGCAATAACCCATGCAAACTATTATTTATTATTAATATGCATAAAAATATTTGAATAACATGACCCAATTAAAAAATAAGTCAATATAAAATCAATTAAGCCCATATAAATATTGTCATCATTAAAACCACAAAGTATATAAACCAACATCCAGTTCCAGAACCTTATGTGTTAATAGCTCCA
Organism: Panax ginseng; assembly: GCA_020205605.1. Classification (NCBI taxonomy): domain Eukaryota; kingdom Viridiplantae; phylum Streptophyta; class Magnoliopsida; order Apiales; family Araliaceae; genus Panax; species Panax ginseng. The sequence goes on along the minus strand of CM035129.1, from coordinate 32,927,129 downwards.
TCAAAATACATTTTCCACGTACGACATGTATCGTACTGATGTTATTGTTGAACTGTCATTACCCCTTTATCGGGGAAGTATGTTTCCAAGGGTTTGTAATCCCCTGCAGGTGCGGTGGCCAGTTGATCCACAATTCGTTGACCTTTGACAGACTTTTGCATCACGTAGACGATGTCAAATTATTGTAGGATCAACGACCATCTGGACAGTCGACAATTCAGTATGGGCTTACTGAACACATACTTGAGAGGATCCATGCGGGATATGAGATGGGTTGTGTGACCATGGAGGTAATGTTGTAACCTCATGGAAGCCCATGCTAAAGCACACAAAGTTTTCTCAATTAGAGTGTACTTGTGTTCACTGATGCTGAATCTTTGCTGAGGTAATAGATATCTCATTCTTGGCCTCTATCGTCTTTTTGCCCCAGCATACAGCCCATGGCATTGTCATTAATGGACAGGTACATGACCAGGGGAACATCATCCCTGGGTGGTACCAAAATAGAAGCGTTAACCAAATGCTCTTTGATTGTGAGGAAGGCTTTGTGACACTCATCATTCCATTTCATGGAGGAGCTCTTCCTTAACAACTTGAAGATTGGCTCATAGGTTGCTGTGAGTTGAGAAATGAACCTGCTAATGAAGTTGGTTCTTCCCAAAAATCTCCGTATTTCCTTCTCTGTCTGAGGAATGGGCATTTCCCTAATGGCCTGGATTTTGGTAGGATCTAGTTCAATCCCTTTGTGGCTGACTAGGAAACCTAACAACTTGCCTGACTTAAGACCAAAGGCGCACTTGGCTGGATTCAACTTCAAGTTGTACTTACGCAACCAGTTGAAAAGCTTTTTGAGATGGTCTAAGTGGTCTTCCTCCTTTCGGGATTTGACAATGATGTCATCCACATAGATCTCTATCTCCTTATGCATTAAATCGTGGAAAAGAGTCATCATAGCTCGCTGATAGGTTGCCCCGGCATTGATGAGGCCGAACAACAACCGTCTGTAACAAAAGTTCCCCAAGGCGTGATGAAAGAAGTTTTCTCACGGTCCTCCTCAGTGACCATAATTTGATGGTACCCATAAAGCAATCGAAGAAAGGAGTACATCTGTAAGTATTGAAGCGGTGTTGTCAATAGGAATGTGGATAAATGGCACGGGAAAGCTATCTTTAAGGTAAGCTTTGTTCAAATCCCGGTAATCCACGCAGACTCGTACCTTTCCTCTTGGTTTAAGCATGGGAACAATGTTGGATATCCACTCCGGATATGTAGACACCATGATAATTCCAGCTTGAAATTGTTTCACAATTTCTTCTTTAACTTTTAAACTCCATTCGGGGTTTCAATCACTTTGGTACATTGCCTAAGCGGCTTGAATCCTGCTTTAATGGGACCATGCAAACACATCCTTAAAATTGGGTTAATAGTGCAACCATGTCATTCCGTTGATTCGTGGTAAGGTCTGAACCAATCTGGATTAGCTTAGGGTTTTCTAAGGTTCCAAGATTGAAAGAAGTTGTTTGATCAAGGTTGGGTTTAGGTTTGTCTGTGACCCATTCCTTAATCTCCTGAGGTGTCTCAATGTCCTCTTGTATATCCATCAAGTCTGAGTCTAACTTTGCATCAAAGTTACAACCCTTGTGGAGAGAAGGCACCTCATCGGCAAATCTGAGCACATCTAAATTGAGTCTGAAACAAAATATGCTTTCACTTAATATATGCAAGCTGTTTGATCTTACAAAAGTGTTAGCATGTACTTGATAAAATAAGCGCTATCTTGTAAAGAAAAGGAAGCAATTAAAGTTATCTACTGAGGCGGAGGGATTTTTACGCCCATTTTACCCTCGTCGACCAATGCATGGAGTGCTGCTCCAATTGTCGAGGGCAAAGTCCTAAATCTATCTAACTTGAGTGATGGAGGGATCGTCATTGTCCTCCTTCTCCCGAATGATAACCATGACATCTGGGCAATCATCATCTAGGGTATATCTGTTTGTATGTTCATCATGAACAATGAGGCGTATGCCTGACATCATTAAGGCGATGTTATGTTTACGTTTTCGTTCCTTTTCTTCCACTTCGAGATCAGGAATCAGCACCTCTTTTGCTTTGATTGGCACTAGTTTAGGAAACAGCACGACCACAACATGGGTTGGCACCTTTACTGGAGACTGTACCAACTCATGAGGTAAAGGTAGAGAAAATTGCCGCGGGGCAAAAGCTTGAGGAATCTGCTTGTGCTTATGAGGATTCCTGTGACTGGAACTGGCAGAATAGCCTAGTCCGGCTATTCCAATTTGACTGGACACTTGAATAGGGTGCTTAATACCCTGCCGATTTTTACCAAGCCCTTGTCCAGGTTGATGACCCAATAACATCATTTCTTGAGTAGCCAACATAACCTCGGTAGAAATCTTGGGTATGGGAAGTGGCGCTCCAATAGAATGGTATTGCGTGGTACTCACTTCTAGAGTATGAAAATTGGCTGGTTCAACTTCTAAATTGAAGTTTATGATTGGTAGAATTCCTTGTTCAGGACATTCCGGCTCAGCGTTGACAATAACTAGACTGTTATTGGCAATGTATTTGAGTTGTTGATGTAGTGTGGAGGGAACGACTCCAGCCATGTGTATCCACGGTCTCCCCAATAGCAGGTTGTATCCTGCATCTATCTTGAGGACGTGGAAGGATACATTAAATGTATTTGGACCAATCTCAATTGGCAACTCAATCTTTCCAATGGAATTTCGTCGGGATCCATCAAAAGTTCTGATAACCGTATGGCTGCTTTGGATCTGTTTGAGATTGACATTCATTTTCACCAAGGTGGCATAGGGACAGATATTTAGAGATGAGCCTCCATCTATCAAAACTCCAGCTAGCATGTACCCGGAAGACAAAACTACAATGTGCAATGGCTTGCAATGACCGGTCCCTTCGGGGGGTATGTAGTCATCAATGAAGGATATCACATTGTTATTGAAAATGTGATCAACCAGATGTTGAAATTTTTCCACATCCACTGATTTTGGTAAGTAGGCTTCTTCCAAAACCTTCAATAAGATCTTTCGATGATCTTCAGAAGAGAAAACCAAGTCCAATATAGATATCTGGTGTGGAGCTTCTCGCATGCTTAAAACCACCTTAGCTTCATTGTGGCCCATTGTACGGAAGAATATTTCAATCTTCTCCATGGGAATCTTCCCCTTTGCTTCGCAAGTAGGTTTCATAACCCGTTGAGGAAGATACAGTGGATTTTCCCTTGACACTATAGCAGTAATATGAGACGTGGATCCTTCAGCTTCTCCATAATTCCATGGAACTTTGTGTAAACTGACAACAAGATGTTGTGGTCTGAATGGTAAAGAAATTGGCTCGGGTGCGGCCACTTTCAAAGGATTGTCAGCTCCTTTGAGTTGAATTGGTTGTATGGGAAATACTTTGACAGTCTCATCATCCACTTCGGATATAACTGCTACTGATCCCTTCCATTTGGTAGGACATGCATTCCCACTCTTGAGTTGCATAGTGTAATCATCTACTAGTTGCAGGACACCGCTATCAATAAGATTCTGAACTAGATGGCAGAGTGCCCAACATTCTTCTGTACTGTGACCGCGAGAATGTGAATGATACTGACACACTTCATCAGAATTAAACCGTCCTGAACGGGGGTTAATTAGAGGCAGAAGGAAGGTAATTCTTCCTTCATTGATCAACATTTGCAATATCTCCTCCATAGATTTGCCCAAATAGGTAAATTCCCTTTGATTGGCAAAATCCCGATGGGCTTTAGCACTTGCTCTCTTCGCAACCTTATCCTCCATAGCTTCACTTTCTGAAGGTGGTGATGGAGCATTCATAACAAAAGGAAGGAGATAAGCATGCTCCTGACGGATTAATTGACGTGTGACTTGATGCTGGTGGGTCACCATTTCTGCCAATTGCTTAATTTGTTTGCAAAGAGCTTTCATCTTTCGTTCTATAGAAAATTGGAACTTTGCATAATCCCATCTGTCAACACCGTCTTTGAGGGTTTGGGATGATTCACTATTAGAATTGGAACTCTTTCCAGTGCTCCAGCTAATCATGTTGACCTCTTCTTCTTTGTGTTGAGGAAGAGGGTTGTCTTGCACGTGAGGTTGATCTGGTTTGGTGACCACGATCTCACTGTTGTCTATTAAATCTTGGATCTTGCGTTTCAAGGCCCAACAATCTTTAGTATCATGTCCAGGTGCTCCGGCATGATAAGCACACTTCCGAGTAACATTAAAACCCCTCCTATTAGGGTTGGCTGGTGGAAGAAGATGTGTAATTTTCTTCTGAGTAGTCAGAAGATCAAGAATATTCTCGAGCGAGTCTCCTAAGGGTGTGAACGTTTGAGGACGCTTTACTTCTCCACTTTTAGGCAATGGAGGGTTTGAAGATTGTGCTTGAAAAAGGAGAGTAATTTCTCCTCTGTATAGGCATGTTTTGATTGCCTTTTTGACCTTGTAGTATCAAGGAAACATCATCCTCTTTCTTTTTATGGACCCTCCGGGGGTTGTTTCTATAAGGTCCAGATTGGATGTGCTCAACAACTGCTTTAAGAGTGGCTAGGTCTTGAATTTTACTAGACTTTAATCCCATTTCAGCCATATCTCCGTGCTTGATCATTTCAGAAAATGGTTTGCCAATACCAGCTAAGACTCTCTCATAGAAAGGAGCTTCCTGTACATCTATGAATGTCATGACCATTTCTGACTCCGTCATGGAAGGAATAACTTGAGCAGGAAGGCGCCTCCACCTTTGAGCATACTCTCTAAAAGACTCATTAGACTGTTTCTTGACCTTGGTAATTTGGTACCGGTCAGAAGCTATCTGAGATTGAAAACTGTATTGGGTGTGGAAGGAGTGAGCTAGCTCTTCCCAGCTATGGATCTTTGAGTTGTCTAATCTAGTATACCATGAACGGGCTTCTTCAGTCAGACTCTTTTGAAACAGCTGCATTCTGAGCTTTTCATTTTCCGCGTAAGATCTAAGTTCTCCAATGAATACCTTTAAATGGGTATAAGGATCCCCTAATCCGTCATACTTTTCAAAATCAGGGGTTTTGAATTTCTCTGGATAATGGACACGGGGAAGAATCTGAGAGGTCGACATATATGAAACACTTCCATATGTTCCGATCCTCTTTTGAGAACACGGATAGTTTCCTCCATTTGGAGTACTTTCTTTACGATATCTGGGTGTCTGGATCTCCTTTGAGATGGGTGCTTTCAGGGTCTTTGTTGGTCGTATCCAATGGAGGTTCTAGATTTGTTTTATCTAGACCTTGTGTTCCTCCTTGTGTAGAGGATTCTGTATGTGAAGGCATCTTTGTACCCAGAGTGGACTGATGCAATTCTTTAAGCAAGACAACCAAATTTGTGATTTGCTGACTTAATCCATAAAATGCTTCACGAGAAACAGGATTAGACTGGTCAGACGAAGACATGATTGGCTATAGGCTCGTGGCCTTTTTGGATTTTGAGTGGGTAATAGGCCCAATGATTTCCCTACAAAAGACTTATGTAGTTTAGTCTTAGGGTAATGTAAATGTTATCATAATATATCCGTTTTAGGAATGTTGTCTTGTTAAACCGGGTGTTAATTGATAACATGTACTCATAAGCAATCTTCATATTTTCTATTACATAAAGATGATCATGGAATAAAATTACAAGTAAATACTTTTACAAGTAATTGAAAATGGAAGACATGAAGAGACTTTCCTCCGCGTTTGGTTTATCAGAGGTTGACCTATCTTAGGGTTACTCTCCCTGCTTTTTGGCATGAAGGTTCCCAGATCATCGCAATCTACTTGACGGGAAGTTAATCCGGTCTTTCAACTAGAGCGAATCTGGGTGGTACTTTTCCTGAGCCACGTTGGAATTATTCTTCCTACGAGTCCAGTAATCAAACACCGACAGGATAGCCTCCTGGTGGAGGAACCACACAACATACATTTACATACAACGTGTCTCACCGTTTATGAAAATGATGACATGTGCGAAGCACTAATATCACAGATAGATATAGTATAGTGTAGTAAGTAAAATGCATTCATACCCATTCATCATAAATTTAAATGCAACATTCACACACAAGCATACAACAGTTTTGAAAAGCTTGTAATAGCGGCTTAAGCCCTCTTACTGGAGTCCCCAGTAGAGTCGCCACCTGTCAACGTTGGGATTTTTTGATGTCCCTTTTCGTTACTTGTTTTTTGGTGTTCTCATGTTAATGTGAGATTTATTTGAAAAAACAAGTGAAAATGGTCTGACATGTATAATGTCGATAATTTAACTTTAAGAGTCGGCAGTTGGTGTATTTAATTGGTTGCACCAATGCAACCAAAAATGTTTGCACATTGACCCAGTGATGTGACACTGCTAAACGGGTCTGTGAAACCGAGATTCATTTGGGTTCGGGGGCTTAATTATGCGGAGGGAAGGTGTTAGGCACCCAGAGCATCAAGTGTTGTTACGATGGCCAGCCACTTTTCAAGAAACATTGTATGAATGTGTGTGTGTGTGTCTGTGGATCAATGTGCAATTATTTGAAAGTAGTGCGAGGCCTCGTTCGCACCTATATACAAAGGGTTTAAATTTATAGAAAAATTTAATTTAAGCAAGATATAGCAATAAAGTTTTATAAAAAAGAGGTTTTTCAAACCCTGTGCTCAATAGGAATTGAGACATTTTCATACTTCCATTTTATTATTAAAATGTTAGAAACATTTACTTTTATTTTGAGATGTGAAGCATCTTGAGAGATAATAATATCTGATGATCTTAGGAACTCCTCATGGGCATAATGCGTAATGTAGTCGAGGAAATTCGGACACTTTGTAAATAATGTACAAGTTTCTTATAGTTGAAAAATGTCCATCATAGGAACGAATCTAGATTGATGGGTGAATGTGCAATCACATGATTCCTAGGCTCACATGATACAAATAGTTTTGTATGGAAAGTAGTAGCGATTATATATATATAAAGTTTGTAAATATATATATACATACATGATCAACCACAGCAAACAAAACTCCATCGAGGGGATCGAAAATGTAAATATATAAAAGGCTGGTAAATATATATATATATGGACATGATCAACCACTTAAGTAAACTCCATGTGGGACGAAATGTAAATAAAGGCATAAAAGTAATCAACTTCCACGAAGTAAACTCAGACGAGAACGAAATGTAAATAAAGTTGTAAAAGGCGAGGAGTAAACTCGGGCCTGATGAAAATAAATATATATATATATAAAAGCGAAGCATAGGATGTAAATCCGGGCTCATCGGATATGTCAAACCCAACAATTATATATACAAGTATATATATATATATATATATATATATATATATATATATATATATATATATATATATATATATAAAAGCAGTAAATGTAGGATATAAAATCCAGGCTCATCGAGATATATACGACAACAAATATATATATAAGTATATATATATATATATATATATATATATATATATATATATATATATATATATATATATATATATATAAGTGAATAAACGCTCGAGGCATAAGTCTAGGCTCAATCGAGGCATAACTTGATAATGTTAGTCCATATAATATATATATATATATAGACAAAATGAAAACCACGAAGATGGAAGTCAGGGCATACGCATACAACCACGACTCTCAATGTGTATAATAGTGTGTGCGAGAGATGAAAAGAAAGGCTTTATAGAATATAAGAAGGCTTACAATGAGGTTCACTTGATGTATACTTTCTATGACTCTATATGGATAAACACTGACTCCATAGGATAAAAGTATAGCTATATGTGAGCTAACAGATGTTTAGAATGAGGAAACACTTAATATGGGTGTGTACAGAGCAAATTGGACAGGGCTTCCTCGCCTTTTTCTCGCTCTCTTCCTCTTCAAAATGGCTGGCCCAAGGTCTATATTTATAGATTGATGGCCGCAGGTGTACCTGCGATAGCCGCAGTTGCACCTGCGGCTGGTCGAGGTGTCCCCGGGCTTCGCGGGTCTTGTCATCTCGATGTACGTGCACTCGTGCACTGTAATGTCCGCTCGAACTTGCAGAACTTCAATCCGAGCATCCGAATGAGGTATATATGACCTTCTTCGGACCGCTTGAGTCGAGAGTTATGCAATGACATGGATTAGAGTTTGTACGAAGTCAGGAAGAGGGGACCATGCCCATAGTCTTCAAGCTTCAAATTCTATCCGATGTACTGCCACGCGTAATAGTCACTCGGGATTGTAACGCTTCGGTTCTTGTGGGACATTGTTGGATGTATGCATGTATGAAGTGTTGAGACGAGGCGCAGGTTTTGAAGTGGAAAGATGATGTTTGACTCTTCGCCAGGGTTATCGTCGATTTGAGTTGAAAGCAGACGTTTCTTAGGGTTACATCGAGATTGGACTACTTGTTCAGAGCATGAATGTCATCTTGTGAGAGTGCTGTCGGCCGGTGTTAGCTCAAGATTACGAGGTATGAAGTGCCCTCGGTAGGAGGTCTGAGCTTGAAGCTGATAGCATGCATTTGAAACAAACATTTTCGGAGTTATCACCGGAAATGCGAACAACATTCCTTGGGGTTATCACTAAGGACAAAACTCGGGGTTATCTCCAAAGTTAGAAATGATCCTTCCGGTGTGTGTTCTGGGGTTGGAAATGAGGTTCCCGGTGTGTGTCCCAGGTTTTAAGACTGATCTCCGGTAGTATCCAGAATGGATGTAAGCTGTCTTCCAGGGTTATCTCCAAAAGATGAATCTGCCCTCCTGCAATGTTAGTAATAGGCGTGCAGAAAATTTTGAGTGTCTACATAGTGTACACACATAATTTCTCTTCCCAATTTCTGGAATACACAGATATTTAATTATCTTTGTATTAAAATCACTTATGATTTTATTGCACTACTTGATACTTTATATCATTATAATATATTCTTATCATATGATTTTATTCATGTCACACCTTACAATAATGTTCCATTTCATTTTCTACAGTAGAAAACTAATTTCTTACCAGATTGGACACTATAATGTAAATTGCGCCATTTTATCTTCTTTGGGAGGATACACATGCCATGGATCCTGGCAGTTCTAAAATGGTTTAGCTTCAAGCTACTTCAAAATCTATCACTACATAAGTTTTACATGATATAATTTAACTTCTATAATGGTGATATACCCATAATTGAAATGAATCAATATGTTCAAATCCTGTCACTATATTAAAATAAATTGAATATTTAATTATTAAGAATCCTATCAATTCTTTGATATCAAACTCTTAGGGTTAGTCCACTAATTTAAATAAACTATTAGTGACTCCCTTTAATCATTTCATAAATTCACATAACCACATAAGGTTTAAATAGACTCACAAGACTAACTCATTAAAAATTAAATCACATATTTATTTAATAAGGAGTTTTAAAATTTAGGGTTAGTACACCCCAATCCCTCTATTTATAGGGGGAGCCTGTGTACCTCTGACGACCTCAGTTTACTGCGGATGCACAGGGTGGCGAGGGGCGTGGGGTCCGTAGTCTCGGCACGTACACTCAGACAACGCGATGTCCACTCGAACCTTCATAACTTTCAATTCGAGAATCCGATGGAAGCGTGTCATACCATTCCAGAAAGCTCTTTTCGAGAGATACACCATGACATAGGATTTTCCCTTTTTGATTCTGGGAAAATGGGTCCATGACCGAAACAACATTTATGGGTCTCCGTTGAGCTGTTTTGTGTAGTTTGCGCTTGGAAGTTAAGATATGGTTATTGTGGGACTTCTTTTGAAGAAGTTTGAGTTGAAATGAGTTGATTTGATTTTAGTTGAGTTTGAGTTGGCAAAATTACCATTTTGCCCCTCTCGGAGTTATCTCCAGTTTTCACACAGTTGTACCAGTCTTTTCTCAAGGTTATCTCTGAGGTTGGCCTGCTGTTGACTCCGACCTTCCTTACGGTCATCTCTGAGGTTGGATTGACCTCTCGGGGTTGACTTAGGGATTTGAACTTGATCTCCCAGGGTTATCTCCGGGGTTGGAACTAACTTTCCAAGGGTTATCTCCGGGGTTGGAAACTGATTTCCTAGGGCTATCTCCGGGGTTGGAAACTGAATCTCCCGGGGTTATCTACAGGGTTAGAACTGATGTTGTGGTCCTCCAGGGTTATCTCTGGAGTGTGAAAAAGACACATTTATCCTCTTGCATAGTTAGTAACAGGAAAAAGAAATTTCGAATGTCTACATACTTGACTCTTCAAATGGATTGTTAATTCCGTTGCAGTTGTTGATTTAAAACTTGTTGTCTATTGTATTCTATAAGTTGTTATACTGTTGAAGGCTAACGATAATTTATTCTGCATTATCTTAGTCATAATATTCTTTACTGGGCTAGTTGAGCTCACCCTTTTCTTTCATTGTTCTCTTCAGGAAATGAGAATATAGTTTGGACGAGTCAGGGAATGGAATGATGGTCCAAGATAAGTGGCTATAGTAGTCCTCACTATTCTATGAAATAGTGTGATAATAATTGTAATGAGGACTCCATTGAGTTTGGATATTGTCTAGAAGACAATATTCGTGCTAAAACTCTCAGCTTATGTTTTGTCGTATTTTACAAGATAGTTGTATAATTAAGTTGTATTTGTATTCTGTACTAAGTATTTGGCGAGTCAGAATGAGTTATGTATACTTATTTTGGGGGCGTCACAGTTTGTATCAAAGCTTAGGGATATGATCCCTGGCTGAGATGTGAGACTAGAACTAGGAGGGGAGAGACGGGTAAATCCTTCGCTAGTATGTCCTACCTAAGCTTAATTATTATTTAATTGGTAGGTTAGAATATAGGGATAATATATGGCATGTCAATTAACCCTTGTTCTGTGATAGTGTTTGAGAATGACATCTGAAAATGTTGAGATAAGCAATGAAGCACGTGAGACCGTTGAGTCACCGATGATTAATAACTAGGATAATATGCATTAGGAAGGAAATAATCCTCGTGTAATCAACAACATGGACCAAATAATGAATGATGGTACGTTTAGGATTTTTTTTTGAATTCATGCAACACCAAACGAGAAAGACTCCTGTTTATAATGCAGGTGAAGTCAATGGCAACTAACGGTTGGTCATTGCTAAATAGTTCAAGGAGCTTGGACGGCTAGAGTTTTTGGGAAAGCCAAAGCCACTTAAGGCAGAGGCATGGATTAAGCAGATCACCAAGATATTTGATGTCTTGGGATGCTCAGAGGAGCAAAAGGTGAAGAGGCAGATTACTGGTGGGAATATGTAAAATGTACCCAGCTTGCCACACTCAATATGTCTTGGGAGAATTTCGAAGAATTGTTCAACGACAAGTACTTTTCCGAAAGTATTCGTCACATGAAGGAGGTTGAATTCATCAAGCTGGAGCAAAACAATATTATCATGTCGCAATATGAGGCTAAGTTTGTGGAGTTATCCCGGTTTACATACCATTTTGTAGATAATGAGGATAGAATGACGTGAATGTTTCTGCGAGGTTTGAAACCCGAAATACGTCAATATCTCATTTCTCATAAACTTTACTTGTATTCAGATGTTGTGAACAGGACTCAGTTATTGGAGCGCGATAATGAGTTAACCCAACCAAGAGAGAGCAATTGGAAAATTGATAATACCAGCAGTCATCGAAGCGGTGACAACAAATGTGAAGGGAATTAACATGCCAGAAATGGTAACCACTTCGGTAGTAATCATGACCAAGATAATAGAAGTGAAAATTTCAAGAAGAGAAGGTTCAACAGTGATGCAAAGACATAGCACCAACACCCATTTTCAAGGAAGGAGAACGACCACCGATCGTATGCTTCAAATCACGGAGGGAGGGACATCGATCAAAGCGCAGCGATGCAGTCCAAAGCATGTTATAATTACGGAAGAGAAGGTCACCTAGCTCGATTTTATCACGTAGTGAAATCAAGTCTAGCTGGGATGGTGAAGCCAAAGGATGTCCAGACAAGTCAAAATTGGTAGTTTAAGAGAGAGCATTTTTCGTGATGAGGAACTCGAATGAAGTTATCACAGGTAAGCTAATCATAAACTCTTGCGAACTCTATACCTTATTTAATACCGGTTCTACCCATTCTTTTATTTCTCATACTTGCGCTCAACATTTAAATTTGTCTCCGGAGAAATTAGACTTTTACTTATCTGTTGAAACTCTGTTGGGGGAAACTTTCATTACATCAACTGTTTATAAATCTTGTTTGATTTAAATCAGCACCCTTACATTACCTGTTGATCTCATCTCTTTGAAAATACTTGCATTTGATGTGATTTTAGGAATCGATTGGTTAACTATTCATCATGCTAAAATTAATTGTTTTCATAAGGTTGTTAGCTTTCATATTCCTAACAAACCTATTATGTGAATTCAAGCAACCAAACCACTAAAGTCAATCACTGTTATATCAAGCCATAAAGCTATTCATTTATTAAAAAACGGATGTCAAGCTTTCTTAGCCCATGTCACGGATTTAAACAAAAATACGTCAGATTGTAATGATATTTCTATTGTTAATAAATTTCCTGACGTATTCCCCGAAGAACTTCCTAGCCTACCCCTAGAGTGTGAAATCAAATTTTGTATTGACCTTGAACCCGGTACAAAACACATTTCTAAAACCTCAAATATTTCTTCAACTAAAACAAACGTAGCTAACGCGTTGAATAGAAGATCATATGTGGTTATGAGTGTGACGTCGTTAACACAAAGACGCATTTCGTATAACTTACAGAAGATGGAGATAGAGTTAAAGACTCCAAGAACCTATGTGAAGATAGTGAATGTAAGATTAGAACTGACTTTAATCGATAAAGTTAAAGCCGCTCAAGCTACAGACTCAGAGCTGATGAATGTGAAGAAGAAGGTGCAAGAAGGCATTATTCTAGAAGCAAGAATTGACGAAGAGAGGAAATCTCAACCCTCAATTTAATTGGTCCTTTTGAAATACTTGACCGAGTAGGAACTGTGACTTATAGACTCGCCTTACTGCTAAGTATATCGCGTGTTTATAACATTTTTCACGTATCGATGTTACGTAAATATGTGGAAGACTCGAACAACATTATTGAATTAGAACTAGATGAGATAATAGAAGATTTAACATATGAGGAGATACTTGTTAAAATGTTAGATAAGAAGGAATATATTCTTCACTCTAAGGTTATACCTTAAGAGTTCGAATCTGAACAAGGTATCCTCACCTCTTCGACATATCAGGTACGTAAATTTTGAGTGCAAAATTTCATAAGGAGGGGAGATTGTAAGACCCCAAATTTTATGAAATTAAAGTATTCAATTTTTTTATAATTTTTATTCTATTTAGTAAATGGTTAAATTGATAAAAGATTAAAATTACGGGTTATATGTGATTTTTTTTACAAAGTAAGCAAGTTGTCATAAAATATTCATTGTGTCGGGGAATATTCGTTTGGTCGGAGAATATTCATTTTAACAGGGAATATTCACATGACGGCACAATCATTGGTTGACCCCACAATAGAATTAATGTCGGAGTTAAAAAATGATAGAAATAACTTTTTATAAAAATAACGGCGAAAGTTTTCTGAATTAACTATTGAAATACCGGTGATAAAAAAGTCTGATGTCTGGCGTGGTTGCATAAGCAAGCGAGCGATATTGATTATTGATGCTTACTTGAGAAGTCACTCAGTTATACTTAATTATTGCTATAGTAATTGTTGCATAGTATTTCACATTATTGATTCTATTATTGTCATAGTATCATCTGCATAATATTTTATATTATTAAATTAATAATTGAGACGACAAAGTTATTCATATTATTATTTGCATTATTGACGATGTCTAGAAAGTTCTATCGAGGAAAGGGGTTTGGTCTCCTAATTGCGCACCAATAGGCAGAAATCCTTATTGGAAGCCCTCTCTTTCTTGGGAATGATCTAGTTGTTAATATTATGAGTTATAATATTAATGATGAATAAGTTCGTGTTGATTAAAGATGTTTGTTCATTTAGTTTTCTTTAATTCTTACGTGACCCAATTTCCCTCAAAGGAGGTAATTATCTGATTGGCTGGTTTTGTTATAATTGACCAAACAAGCAATTAATCAGATAAATGAGCAACTAATTGCTATTGGTTCACATGCAAATTACTGTTGGTTCATATTCATGGAACTATTGGTTCACATGTATGTACTATTAGGGGAGGTTGTGCAAGATTGATAATACTTGAAGGACTAAATTAAAAATGGAGGCAAAGATGAAGGTACTAAACTGTAATAATTCGAGCCCCTAAACGTGTAATTATCGAAAATATGTTTTTCTATAAATAGAAGTTCATTTCTTCTTTCATTCTCACCAATTCACCAAGACTCACAAGAGCAACTATAGAGAGAGAAACTATAGAGAGAAAGAAGAAGAGTATTCTGCTACTTCACTATTGCAGTATCCAGTCTTCTACTAAGGTAAGGGGTAGTATTTATTTCCTATCCGCTTACGATATTATTTTTCTTATTCGTAAGGAATTTTATTTTCATTCAATATTAGTAAGGAATATTATTTTCATTCAATATTCGTAGGGATATTGTCTTCGTTTAATATTCGTAAGGAATATTATTTTTGTTTAATATTCGTAAGGAATATTATTTTCTTTCAATATTCATAAGGGATATTATTTTTGTTTAATATTCGTAAGAAATAATATTTTCTTCCATACTCTGTAGTATGTAAGTAATATTATTTCGTTTCAGATTCTGAATTCTACACTCATTTTGTTAAAGTATTGCTTCTATACTCCTTGAAATTAGTAGAATATCCTTGAAATTTTCACTTCATCTAGCATCGTTTCACAAGGATATTTTCTGAACATTCTTGTTAAATTTTAAGATTTTCATGCCGGAGTACTATTCATGGGTAATATTCATTTATACGACACTATTCATATGTACGGTACTATTCACAGAGTACTATTTATGGACATTATTCATAAATATGGTACTATTGATAAATACGGTACTATTCTTGAAGTACTATTCATGGGGTACTATTCATGAAGTACTATTCATGGGGTACTATTCACTATGGTACTATTCACCTGGGGTACTATTCATGACGAAAAATTGATTCTTTTCTGTCCAAATTAATTTTGATACGTGAATATTATTCTTGAATTTTACTCCACAAAGTAGTATCATGTTGACAATTTAGACATTATTGAATTCTTGATAAATTGAGTTATAAATCTTTAAAAATTATCCTTTGCTTTTGATTTAATTGAATTCTTATATCATTGTCATCATCATCATGCTTATATTATGATGAAAGTCATCTTTTGCCCGTAGTGCATAGATGGACTGTTGATTGGTATGATTTTGACTAAGGATTATTCAGTATAATCATGACCTGTAATGATGTGGTAAAAGTCATCTTTGGCCCATAGTGCATAGATGGACTGTTGATTGGTATGATTATGACCAGGAATTATTCGGTATAATCATGACCATTGGTGATTACACGAATATCCTTGGTCCATAGTGCATGGATAATTCATGGACGTGATACTAATGAATATCCTTGGCCCGTAGTGCATGGATAATTCAGCGATGTGGATTATTTATTAATCTGAGTCTCATCGATAAAAAATTATAATGAACTTTTAAATCATAGAAGATAGTAGATATTATGCTCTACTTGACTCTTCTAATGGATTGCTATTTCTGCTGCAGTTGTTGATCTAAAACTTGTTGTCTATTGTATTCTATCAGTTGTTATATTGTTAAAGGCTAACGATAATTTATTTTACATTATCTTAGTCATAATATTCTTTACTGGGCTAGTTGAGCTCACCCTTTTCTTTTATTGTTCTCTTCAGGAAATAAGAATATAGCAGGGATGAGTCGGGGAATGGAGTGATGGTCTAGGATAAGTGGCTATAGTAGTCCTCACTATTCTATGAAATAGTGTGATAATAATTGTAATGAGGACTCCATTGAGTTTGGATATTGTCTAGAAGATAATATTCGTGTTAAAACTCTCAGCTTATGTTTTGTCGTATTTTACACGATAATTGTATAATTAAGTTGTATTTGTATTCTGTACCAAGTATTTGGCAACTCAGAATGGGTTATGTATACATATTTTTGGGGCATCACAACAACCCCCAGTCATCATCTTTCTCTAATCATCTCCCACAGTTTCTTATCCTGCTTCCTTGGCTTGAATCGCCTTTCCTTTACAAAAGTCTTCGACACAATTATGTAGTATTCGGTTTGAGCTTCAAGACTGATGAATTTGGTAAGGTCTACAATGTCTTCGTCTTGGCTACTGCTTGAGGAGGACTTAAGAGTGCATGAGCGTGCTCTTTTTGGTGCCATGAAATCTGTCTGAGAATGCTTTACAAACCCTTGCACTGCGAATGGAGAAGATGACAAACCCCCAACTGGTACTCTGTATTCACCAACTGAACCAACCCCAAATTAGCCCTTTGTATGCTATGAACAAACCCTAAACAACTGGAGAAGAACCCCCAAACTTGTTTGCTTAAGTAAGTATGAAACTCTTCTAAATGTGGTAATATAGGGCGATTTGTAGAGACCGAATAGAAGAGGAGATAAGAGGTTACAGTAGGCTAGGAGAAGGACTTTAGGTTGTGTATAGGAACTCTGTGAAATTTGACTGACTGATATAACATATAAAGGCTGGGTCAAGTTATGAGTGTTTAAAATCTATTTGGGTTCGGTGCAGGGTGGTAGCCTTGAGAAGTTTATATATCAATGGCGGCAAGCCTTTGGACTTATCGTGTAGACTAACACTGTGGCGGGCACACTGGGTTTGTTCATGATGTTGGCGTGGCCGCGCTAGGACTTAATGAATGTTGAGGTCTGGCGTGGGTGTGACGCCCCCAAATTCAGACCACACTTGTTCCAAATTTGGTTGTCACGTACTAACTCTAATAATAAATCAACATCTCACACAACGGAATAATAGAATAAATTACATTGTTATAACATAATTATTCTTGTCCCAAGGGTTTGTAACTTAAACATCTCTTACATAACTTAATCATAATTAAACACCGTTTGGACATGACTAATACATAATACAATACAACTTAAATTAAACATAGCTTAATAAGTTCTTCTTCAACCAAATAACGGTACATTCCTAGCAACATAGAAATAACTACTCCAAAGCTTTCTTTTTACCCTTGCCCTTACCAGAGGGTTCACCACGTTCTACCTTCACCGAAAGTTTTTTGGAAAGCAAGGATGAGTAACAATTTTACCCAACAAGTAATATAGCAAAAAGGGTAATCAATATGTTTTAAATTTCTCAAGGGTATATCAATAATGATAGTTCAAGATAGAAAGAAGTATCGATGATTATCAATAATAATCGCTATGGACAATAATATTCAATGATTAAATCAATTCAAGATTTCAAAGCAATAAATACTGAGCAGTCACTAATGACTATGAACTTCTCCTAGAATTAACAGTAATAGACTGATAATTCTACGAGTACAACAGGTGATCAGCCTATAGTACCCTATGTCATGCATAACATTTAGTCTTTCTCATGTGCGCACGTCGGATCCCCGACAATATATAATTCCCCTACCAAGAGGGCTTTTCTTCTTAGTTATAAGAGTCCACACCAAGTTAATTTGGTTTGGATAGCTTTTGATCAAATATCAATAGTCTAGCTGAATCAATGGCTTAGATAGTTTCATTCACAATAATATATATGAACAATTATCGTTCAAAACAAAGGTTGAATTTTCATTACGAAGTATTATTTCTTCAAAGTTCTATTTGTACAATCAATAATAGCACAAGTTCAAGTAATGCTCAATAAAGAGTAAGGTTTGAGTACTTGCATTCAATATACGAATCAAATGAAATTTGAGAACTTGCACAAAATCCAAAGTTGTGTAAGTTAGGAAACTTGCCTCAAGCGTAGTTTACCAAAGTAAAGCTTAATATCAATCCAATGCACTATGATATCCTATTCATGTATAATCACATTAGTTATACAAGTTCAACATGTACACCTATTATCTTAATTTAATCATGATATACAAGCATAACTCGTCAATACTAAACATATAGTGTTAGTTTCCTCTTAGTCGCATGCTTCCATACATATGCCATCACATAACATGAAAAATCAGTTCATAATACACTAGGTCACCATAGCTTTCCTTCACACATTGATTTAAGGGTATATTTATAGTATTCTTCCGTTATCATACTTATTCACATATGTATACTTTATTGGACATGTATTACTGATTAAAGTTATAATATAGGCTTGCATCAGTTCTCAATTTATTAACAAAACACAGACCTCACTGCGGTGGGGCCGCCTGCTGCGCTTCCCCGTCAAACCAAGACATTGTTCTAGGGAAAGCAAGCAGTCACACCACTTCCTATTCGTAATAATCATGCAAAACACAAACCAAGACATGGATAACCAAGTTTGCTCTTGAAGAAACATTAAGGTGTCACCACGACTTTCATATATCAAGAATAATCATGAAAAACACATATGTTAAATCAAGTATCTTAAATCAAGTATCTCAAGTTATGACGTTCTACTTCATTTATGCTTACTCTCAACCACACTTAACTAGTTTCACAATGCCTATAACTCACTAAGCATTCATATTAATCACATTTACATGTATGACACACCTAATCATGATGTCTCACATACACAAGTTAAACCACATAAGCATGTTCACAAATCTTAACTCAAAGCGTATATAGAGTTTATCAAGTTTGTTTCTAAAACTTTAAGCCTCCTTTAGTAAGTCATCCAAATTCGTTCAAGCATACAAAATAAATCCACATACTCTATGTCATGCTCTCATGCTTAAAGATATATGAAATAAGATTATGGTAGTATATTTTCGAGTTCAAAACTTTGTGTACACATAGTTCCTTAATCCATAGTCTTTTACTTGAACTTTTCCTCTTTTATTCATGCTCGAATATCTTATACTATTCCAACCATACAAACTAGTATATGGATCACATAATAGAACTTAACATATTGAGGCTTAGGGTCAGAACATGCTTTACAACATGTTTATCAAACTAGTTTCCAAAGTTTTAAGTTTTCTTTGAATATTTAAACTAAAACAACTAATCACGGCTTACTATATACACAACAATCTCAATCCATATGTGTAGGTTATTTATAGGCATATTCTAACTCTCATAGTATGCCAGCACATCTTAAGGAGCTAACATGAGTAACTGTGATATACTACCCGCGCGGTGAAAGACTAGGGAAGTGGCGCGACCGTGCCACTTCGCCCAGTGAAAAAATATGGCTTCTGCTTCTTCAGAGCCTCAACCCCAAACATTGCCAAACATCTTCTGCTGCAACACAAACTTCTTCTAATACTTCTAAGCATGCATACTAACTTAAACAACACACTTTCAAGCTAATTCATACCAAAGATCAGAGAATCCATAAGAATTACAAGATTTTGACAAAACTTAAACTAAGAACACAAAATTAGATTTTATACCTCTTGAAGCCTGAATTGAATTCCCTCACTCCTCTGATAATACTCCCTAATAGCTCATCAACTAACACTCTCTAATGCACTTCTCAGACAATCTCAACAACAAAGAATGAGAAGCGAAGTGTTCAATTTATAGAAAATTTATTGACCATGCTAAGCCATTATCCAAGAAATCAAACCAAGGGATGGAAGATAAATTCATTGGATTGAGAGAGTTTGGTGGAAAGAGATCACCAACTCCCTCTTCCCATCTCTCAACTCATGATCATGGCTATGTAGCCTTTTGGTTCTTGCTGGACTCCATGCAATAGTAGGGAATGGGCCATTGGCCTAATACGTGACTAATAGCTGAGACTTCTAATTTGGGACAAGGCTTAAATATAAGCAACTGTATTTTATAATGCTTAGTTTGTTCTCTTATACTCCCAAAATGTAATTTTACTGTGTTAATGCTACTACATAATGGAAAGTTAGGGATTATTTATGTATTCACATCATATAATCCATGTACATTAGTCTAGTCTGATTACTATTTATAACATGTATGGTCTAGTCTTATTACTATTTATAACATATATGGACTCAATTTAATTGGTCCCTAATAATTTAATATCTTCTTGAAACTTTATTATTCCAATTAGACTCACTTATTGTAATAATTTATAATTCTTTGATATAGTACATCTTTAATGTTCCCACACATAGTTATTGTCACATATGCAATTATTTATGTAACTTATAATTCTTTTCATTTTACTATATAGTTTCTATATATAATATAGTTACCACAAGGTGTCACATTACACATTCTTTTTAATGTAAGAACTATATAATATCACATGTCTTACACACATCAATTAAATGAATAATATAATTCTAATTATGTAAATTACTTTTCTCATCAATTAATTAATAATATAATATTAATTAATCCTTCACTCCTTAATTTAATCATCTCTTCAATTAAATCAATTCCCTAAATCTCCATTCTCATGCTACATAATG
Source organism: Panax ginseng (assembly GCA_020205605.1). NCBI lineage: Eukaryota > Viridiplantae > Streptophyta > Magnoliopsida > Apiales > Araliaceae > Panax > Panax ginseng. Next base: position 32,906,511 of record CM035129.1, on the reverse strand, counting down.
AATTTTCACAATTCTCATCACAATCCACATTCTTATAAATTCAATTTAACTTAGTTGAATTATTCATTTCATAGCACATCAATACTTATATTTAAATAAATATGCATTCTCTTATTTTATCAAAATAATATTTATTCATGAAATTCTCGGTTCTTACATCCTCCCCCCATATAAAAATTATGTCCTCGAAATTGGTACAAGGTTACACGAATAAATAGGGATAATCCTTTCTCAATTAGTCTTCCAATTCTCACGTGGCCTCCTCGACATCGTGGTTTCACCAAATTACTTTTACAGAGGATATACTTTTATTCCTTAATGTCTGTTCTTTCCTATCTAATATCTGGACATGAATTTCTTAATATGCCAGATTTTTTTCCACTTGAATGGGATCGTACAAAATCACGTGTTTGTAGTCAGGCTTGTATGGACGCAACACGGAGATGTGAACATATTATGGATGTGCTCCAACTCAGGTGGCAATGCAACTTTATACACCACTTCACCCACTCGCTTTAGTATCTCGAATGGTCATATGAATCGCGGACTCAATTTTCCCTTCTTGCCGAATCATATTTTTCCCTTCTAGGGAGATACTTTTAAGAAAATGTGACTTCCTTTAAAGTCCATCACGCCAGTTCTAAGCATGTCCTCTAGCATTTGTATTCTCTCAATCTGTCCGTCAGTCTACGGATGATAAGTGGTACTTAACCTCAATTGTGTTCCCATCCTTTCTTGCAAGCTCTTCTAAAATTTTAATGTGAAGGGCGAATCTTAGTCTGAGACAATCGATATCGGCACTCCATGTCGTGAAAAAAATTCCTTTATGTACATATTTGCTAACTGATTCAAACTATATCGGATCTTTATTGGTAGAAAATGAGCTGTCTTCATTAGTCGATCCACGATAACCCAAATGATGTCAAAACCTTTCTGCGTGACTGGAAGTCCTACCATGAAATCCATCGTTATATTCTCCCATTTCCACTCCGGTATGTCCAACGGTTGGAGTAGACCACTCGGCCTCTTGTGCTCTGCTTTAACCCATTGAGACGGAAGAAAAAAAGTTTCTAAAATCTTGAATGATTAGAATAAAGGTTAAAGAATAAAACCTAGATGAGAATTTGAGAATTTATTTAAAATTTTCAAGAAAAACCTATATGGTTTGATATTCGAATGAGAATAGAGAAAATATGGGTTACAAAATTCTAAAACCCTAGAAATGAATTAATATGTACTTGAAGGAATATCAAGAATAAGGTATTACGATGGTTGTAAATTCGATGTGAAAATGAATAGTCTAAGAAATGTTATATAAGTACTATGGAAATTTTATTATTGGAGATAAGATTTCATTGGAGATAAGACACGAGGAAGAGATATATGTATATATATATATATATATATATATATATATATATGTATATATATATATATATATATTTTAGCAAGAGGAATGATGAATCAAGTTAATGATCAAGATAAAACTATGTTAGTAATTAACATAGCTTGAGTGTTGGCCTTGATTGGCAAATAAGAATTTAAATAAGTATAAAGTCGTTAGTTAATACGATTAGCAATGAGAAGTGAAATATGTTATGATTATACGAATTATGTGTATGATTAAATAAATATACATTATATAATGTGAATACATTTATTTTGTATATAAAAGTGAAGTAAGAATTAAGTTATGTAACCTAATATATATATTAGACGTGATAATTAAATAACCTAAATGGTTATCGTTATTTAGTGGTCCTAATATTTTATTTTTATATTAGTGACCTAATTTAAGAGAATTGTGGAACATGTCACAATTTATTAAATTATTTTGTTTGAATAGGTGAGTAAAGGAAAATGAAAAATTTAATAACTTAAGGGTTATGAGATGAGAGAATTATGGTATTTAGAATATATACCAATTATGAGAGATTTATTTTATACATCTCGATTAATTAATTTTATAGCCTAATTTTAGCAAGTCTAATTAGGTTAAGAAATTAAATGTACTTAAATAAAATTTTATTTCACTTGAGTGCATATAAACTCTAATTTAATGATAAGGGTAGAATGAAATAGAATTAGAAGTAATGGGCTATAATAATATCATAGCCCAATTAATTTATAGAGAGTCCAAGAGAAATATATTTAATGGACTAAGGAAGTTATATTATATAAGCAAGCCCAATTAATTAATTAAGTATGAGACTTGTAGATAATATGATTTAAGGGCGATTAAATTAATAATCTAGACTAGCATATTATGTATGGGACAAGAATTATAAAGGCCCAATCTAATTTGTAGAGGAAGCCTAATTTTATTTTTGTTAGTAAGTAATCAAGTAAAATGGCTAGCTCAATGGAATTAATTATTGAGAGCCCAAGCTAAGCCCACTTGTGGGAGAATAATAAATTATATTAAGTTAAGAGATATATTTTTATTATCTCAGGTTATTAATTTTATAACTTAATTAAAATAAGCTTAATTGGGTTATAGAATTTATTGTAGTAGAGTGATGATTTAAATTCTAATTATTTGGAATGATACCTAATTAAATATTTAGGGTGGGTAAAGATAAAAAGAATTGGTCTATGTATATTTTATAGCCTAAGTGTTTGGCCAATGGAATTAGTTAGAAACCCAAGCAATACATTAAAGGAATGTCTCAATTTTTAGCCCAAGTGGGAGAGGAATTTATGGACAATTGTTAAATCAAATAAGCATTAAATCAAAGAGCCAAACTTGGTGCATTTTTAGGCCAAGTGGTTGGACCTAAAGTGAGCAAAAAGGAGGAGCAAAATAGCACATGATACATTTCATTAGCTCCATTTTTTATTTTTTTTTTTTGGTCAATGGGTTGTTTACCAACCCACCTAAATAGCCTAGCCTTTTATAGCTTAGTACATAATTATTAAACCAAGGCTAGCAAGCTAAGATATTGGGAGGCTTATATAAATTAAAAAATGGAAAAAGAGAGGCCATATGGCCGGATCATGTGCATGAAGAGAAGGAGAGTGAATATAGATTATGAGATAATCCACATATAATACAAAGTGTAGCTTATTTTTCTCTTTCATCTCTTATTTCCTACTTTTCAACTAAGAAAGAAAGAGAGAGAGAGAGAGTGAGAGAGCTGCCATTCGGCAGCCATGGTGGAGAGAAAGGAGAGTTTTTGGTGAGGCATCCAAACTCCATGGAAGAGAAGAAGAAGAAGAAGAAGGTAAATTTTTTTTTCTCTTTCTAAGTTTTATTCCTTTATTTTATGAAATTGATGAAAAGGGGGTTTTAATTTGGATGTTCAAACCCTTAAGATCTATGTGTTCTCTATGGATTTATGTATGGATTTACTCATTTTTGATGTTGATTTGGGTGAATCAAAAGAATAAAGAAAATTTATTTTCTAGTTTTGAATCCGAAATTTCCTAGTACTTTGAAATTTCACCGTTTTAAATCTATGACTTCTTTTTGCGATCCGTCAAAAAGGGATGTTAGATATATGTGTTTAGTAGTTAACCCAAGTGGTAGTACTCAAAATGTTGAGTTTACATGGGGTAGTGACTGATTTGGTGAAAACAGTTCTGTTTTTATAACCAAAAATGGGCAGATTCGGGGCAGTCAGTAGCGAGGGCAATTTCGTCCAGTTTTGTGCTTTAAAATTCTGGGCTTTTGATATGTTGTAGTACACTGTTTTAGCTTTCCATAGACTCCGGAACGGACTAATTCCGACTCGGATGAGGTAGTTATATGGCGTTCGGAAGGTGCGTAGTCGAAACTGTCCACAAATTTCGAACAGCCACCTTTGTGTAAATTTCTGGACTGATGTGTTATGATTTTGGAAAAATGTCGTGAGACAAAAGTTGTAGCCCTGGAAGTTATCTTGGCGTGGGCTCAAGAATCGCGCTCAAAATGTTTTAAAACGGAGAGTTATGGCTGTTTTAGTGAGGCTGGGTAAAATATTTCGAAAATCAAATTGTCCAAAAATAGGAAAAATGCGATGTATGAAGTGAGACTCGTGAGCATGGCTTATGCAAGTTTGTAATGAAGCTTTGGGTCGGGTTTAAAGTGTTGTAATGTTTATAGCATTTTAGAATGCTTAAGCAAGTTATTTATTAAAAAGGAAAACAATTGAAATAATTGTTTATTTATGTGATTAATGACTTAAGTTATTTTTATATGACTAATAATATTGTATTGAGATATTATTAGTAGTATTTGATTGGAATGAAATTAAAAGGTTGATAACCTTAGCGTAAAATATTATTGCATAATTAATAATATTTGACGGGAGATTTAATAAGAGATTTATGATATTTTTCAATGTAATTGTTGAAATTGATATTCAATGAAGTATATTATGTGTTTGGGCATATGATAGAGAAATAATAAGTCATAATAATCTAATAAAGTCTTATGGTGCGAAATTTGACTATAAGTAATATTTTATGCCGAGAAACTTTCTTTCAGGCATAAATAAAGCAATAAAAATATGTAATAAATATAAATTACATATTTAAGCGAAAAAAAATAAAAATAAATATATATATATATATATATAGTTGCCTAAAAAAAATTATTTTGTGGTGGAACAAAGAATGTAAAACCTTTGAAATATTGTATTAATCATAAAAATGATATTTTGAGGTTTTGATTGCTCAAAATGAAGTTTTTTGAAATTTGAGATTTACGTGTGAAGCAAAAATGAGAATAAGCGTAAAATGAAAAAATAATAAAGCGAATGTGCTAGTGAGATAAAATGTTTATATATGAGGCAATAGTCGGTGTTGACTCATGAGCGGATAAATCAAGTAAAATATTATTACATGATTAATAATATTAGAAGGTGATTACAATATTATTAAATGAGTAATAATATTAGTAAAGGATTTAAATATTATTAAGTTATTAATAATATTTGTGAGTGATAAATATTCTATTAACTGATTAAAAATATTAGACAAAAGTTTAAGATAATGGTTAAGTGATAGTAATATTATTAAGGGATAATAATATTACTAATGAGTTAAAGAATTATGCAATGTTTAATTATGTGGCTAAATGTTAGCTAATTTATTATTTGAGTAATAGTGTTGTGGGATAAAATGTATTATGCTAATTGGAGGATCGATCTTATTAATGATAGGTCTTTTATAAGAGATTAAATTGATTGCTTAGCGGTAATCAATCAGTGATGAGCAAGTTCCTAAACTTGAACTTCTAATTATTGTGCAAGTTTCCTAACTCAACTTGAGTTGTTAATTCAAAGCATGTTAGTGGTTAATCATTGTTGATTTTACCACGTCAATAAATTATTGATTCGCACATTGTGCATGTTGTATATGTTCATCGGTATGAAAAGGTGATCACCTTCATTACCATATGTTTGATTAAACTTGTTCATGTTAATTGTTGACATCCATTATTATTGGTTCAGTCATTCAATCGTTGAAAAAAAAAAAAAGTTGATTCATGTTATTTCACAATTATTATATTGTTGAAAACTTGAAAGCTTATCCATTCTTTTCAATCATGATATATCTCCTTTGTATGTAAAACTTCTTTGGGCAAATTTGTTGCTCACCCTTGCTATATCATGATAAAATTTTTGATTAAGATGAAGACTTGAATAAGAGAGAGAGAGGCAAAAAGACAAAGGGCAAAGTTTCTTTATGTTGTAGTTAAATTTATTAAATTTTCTGATGAAAATAGTATTGTAAATCTTCTAAGATATTGAAGGTATGTATTAAGTTAAGGTTGTAGACCTTGGGAATGATGTGTAAAAGTTTAATGTATAAACAATTTATGTTTATATCTTCCGCAACATTTGTAGAAATAGCGTACCGGATTCGGGACCCGGATTCGGGGTCGCTACAGTTGGTATCAAAGTTGTTGGTTATGAAGCTTAGGTAGGAATACCTGAGACTAATAACCGCAATGATTATGATAAGTATTAACTCATATAGAGTTAGTTGGTCGATAAGATTCAAAGATGAATCTCGGCGAGTGTAAAGACACAGAGTTCCTAACTCTGATTATAAAGTTAAACAGTAGTGGGGAATGGATTGAGTCTAAAAGACTGAAAGTGCAGTTATGAGAGATCGTAAAATAAAACGATCAAGATATTGAACTAAATCGTAATATATACGATGAGATCACCCCGTGATCTGATAAGGCTATAATGACCCGGAAGGAATCAATCGATGATTGGAAAGTTCTACAAGATTGTTGTGTATGAATTGTACTATCAATTGAGTACAGATCCGGAAGAGAATTATAAATACTGAATTAAATTCGTATGGAGAATGGGGTTAGTGTTAGATGGGGATTCAATTGAGGACTCATGCCGGCAAATTTGAGTTGTATGATTCTTCGTATGGGAGAATTTGAATTGTACTTGGTGTAAAAACCACTTAGTTTCCGCGCGATAATCATTGAAATGTACGTGTCGCGCTATTTATTTGTTATATGCACATTAAGAGGATGACTCCATTCTCGTGTGTATAACAGGTAGATAGGTCATAGATAGAGAATATAAGATTAAGTTCGAGTTCTTAAAACTCATACCTATGAAACATTCTTGACTCATAATTATATGAAATGTTTATGAACCCCTCGTGAATGGACGCCAAAAGTCCGACTAGGATAAGTTCTTAAACTCGTATATGATTGTGGCAATTTATGAACTCATAAGTGTGGTTTGATGAGCTGGGTATAGTTTTGTGTGAATGGAGTGTTATGGATTACGAGGAGCAGATAGATTGTTAAGTAAATGATTTTTTAGTGAAGGTGTTAGGTTTTCCTAAACTCCTAGCTATGCTAAACTTCAAAATTTTTTGACATCAAGCTAAATCGCACTATGTGCTTTTGAAAACAAAAATGTAGACTCGTAATCATTTTTGAAAGCGGTTTAAAATACGATCTATGCTACTTATTTTGGCTAGACGCGAAGATTTGAAGTATCAAAAGTTGTTTTTATTTATCACTTATGTACCATGCAACACAGTGCGAGAGATGATAAAAAAAAATGATGGAGTCATCAATGCAAGATATTACTTAGTGTTGGATGTGATCTCGGGATCGTCAACCCACTATGGTATGATGTAGTATGATAAAATCACCAAATGACGGAATCCTCAACGGACTGTAAATACAGTGCGGCATCATGGCGTCATTCTCGAAAAATGTTTTCAAAAAGTTTAAATTGCCAACGGGGTTTGGCTACATCTAAATAATTGATTGAATTGAATTATTGATATGAGTCTATGCTATTTGAATCACTAGACTAATGTTTATGAAAACTCTAAGTGTTCATTGAAGAAATTTCCGAACCAAATTGTTTGGTGCGGAATCCTATGATAAGACCGAGGTGAACGATGTTGTTTGGATAAATGATCCAATCTAATAGCGTAAATATTCGCTAGGTATGATTAATACGTTATGCATGGCGTAGAGGGTACAATAGGCTAATCACCTAAAGTACTATTAATGGTAGTTTACCTTCTTTGTGATTGTAAACACACGGGTAATATTTTTTTTTTTGCGGTATGAATACCGTTAAAACTATGTGTTCATGGTCTATATGACCCCTCAAAGACAATTTGAAAACTTTTACTCTTGTGAGAGGTGTATTGGGTAGCATGTGATGATGGATATGAAATAGTGTAAACTCGTTGCATTTGAGTAGAATCGAGATGATTAAATAAAGGTTATTATGACAACCTAGTTTTGATGAATGTTTAGAAGATGTAAACCCTAGTGAGTAGTTATGGTGAAATGTGATAATAGATGAGAAATCCTCGAATGAGGAAATTGTAAAGGTTAAATTGAAAACCTAGTTTTGATCAAGAGAATGAGCAGAGATTAGGATGCTTTAATTTCGAGGACGAAATTCTTAGAAGAAGGGGTGAATGTGACAACTAGAAAAGTTTCTAAAATCTTGAATGATTAGAATAAAGGTTAAAGAATAAAACCTAGATGAGAATTTGAGAATTTATTTAAAATTTTCAAGAAAAACCTATATGGTTTGATATTGAATGAGAATAGAGAAAATATGGGTTACAAAATTCTAAAACCCTAGAAATGAATTAATATGTACTTGAAGGAATATCAAGAATAAGGTATTACGATACACTGTAAATTCGATGTGAACCTGAATAGTCTAAGAAATGTTATATAAGTACCTATGGAAATTTTATTATTGGAGATAAGATTTCACGGGAAGAAGAGATATATATATATATATATATATATATATATATATATATATATATATATATATATATATATTTTAGCAAGAGGAATGATGAATCAAGTTAATGATCAAGATAAAACTATGTTAGTAATTAACATAGCTTGAGTGTTCAGCCTTGATTGGCAAATAAGAATTTAAATAAGTATAAAGTCGTTAGTTAATACGATTAGCAATGAGAAGTGAAATATGTTATGATTATACGAATTATGTGTATGATTAAATAAATATACATTATATAATGTGAATACATTTATTTTGTATATAAAAGTGAAGTAAGAATTAAGTTATGTAACCTAATATATATATTAGGCGTGATAATTAAATAACCTAAATGGTTATCGTTATTTAGTGGTCCTAATATTTTATTTTTATATTAGTGACCTAATTTAAGAGAATTGTGGAACATGTCACAATTTATTAAATTATTTTGTTCGAATAGGTGAGTAAAGGAAAATGAAAAATTTAATAACTTAAGGGTTATGAGATGAGAGAATTATGGTATTTAGAATATATACCAATTATGAGAGATTTATTTTATACATCTCAGTTAATTAATTTTATAGCCTAATTTTAGCAAGTCTAATTAGGTTAAGAAATTAAATGTACTTAAATAAGAATTTTTATTTCACTTGAGTGCATGTAAACTCTAATTTAATGATAAGGGTAGAATGAAATAGAATTAGAAGTAATGGGCTATAATAATATCATAGCCCAATTAATTTATAGAGAGTCCAAGAGAAATATATTTAATGGACTAAGGAAGTTATATTATATAAGCAAGCCCAATTAATTAATTAAGTATGAGACTTGTAGATAATATGATTTAAGGGCGATTAAATTAATAATCTAGACTAGCATATTATGTATGGGACAAGAATTATAAAGGCCCAATCTAATTTGTAGAGGAAGCCTAATTTTATTTTTGTTAGTAAGTAATCAAGTAAAATGGCTAGCTCAATGGAATTAATTATTGAGAGCCCAAGCTAAGCCCACTTGTGGGAGAATAATAAATTATATTAAGTTAAGAGATATATTTTTATTATCTCAGGTTATTAATTTTATAACTTAATTAAAATAAGCTTAATTGGGTTATAGAATTTATTGTAGTAGAGTGATGATTTAAATTCTAATTATTTGGAATGATACCCTAATTAAATATTTAGGGTGGGTAAAGATAGAAAGAATTGGTCTATGTATATTTTATAGCCTAAGTGTTGGCCAATGGAATTAGTTAGAAACCCAAGCAATACATTAAAGGAATGTCTCAATTTTTAGCCCAAGTGGGAGAGGAATTTATGGACAATTGTTAAATCAAATAAGCATTAAATCAAAGAGCCAAACTTGGTGCATTTTTAGGCCAAGTGGCTGGACCTAGGTGAGCAAAAAGGAGGAGCAAAATAGCACATGATACATTTCATTAGTTCCATTTTTTTTTTTTTTTTTTTTTGGTCAATGGGTTGTTTACCAACCCACCTAAATAGCCTAGCCTTTTATAGCTTAGTACATAATTATTAACCAAGGCTAGCAAGCTAAGATATTGGGAGGCTTATATAAATTAAAATGTGGGGGAAAGAGAGGCCATATGGCCGGATCATGTGCATGAAGAGAAGGAGAGTGAATATAGATTATGAGATAATCCACATATAATACAAAGTGTAGCTTATTTTTCTCTTTCATCTCTTATTTCCTACTTTTCAACTAAGAAAGAAAGAGAGAGAGAGAGAGAGAGTGAGAGAGCTGCCATTCGGCAGCCATGGTGGAGAGAAAGGAGAGTTTTTGGTGAGGCATCCAAACTCCATGGAAGAGAAGAAGAAGAAGAAGGTAAAATTTTTTTTCTCTTTCTAAGTTTTATTCCTTTATTTTATGAAATTGATGAAAAGGGGGTTTTGATTTGGATGTTCAAACCCTTAAGATCTATGTGTTCTCTATGGATTTATGTATGGATTTACTCATTTTTGATGTTGATTTGGGTGAATCAAAAGAATAAAGAAAATTTATTTTCTAGTTTTGAATCCGAAATTTCCTAGTACTTTGAAATTTCACCGTTTTAAATCTATGACTTCTTTTTGCGATCCGTCAAAAAGGGATGTTAGATATATGTGTTTAGTAGTTAACCCAAGTGGTAGTACTCAAAAATGTTGAGTTTACATGGGGTAGTGACTGATTTGGTGAAAACAGTTCTGTTTTTATAACCAAAAATGGGCAGATTCGGGGCAGTCAGTAGCGAGGGCAATTTCGTCCAGTTTTTGTGCTTTAAAAATTCTGGGCTTTTGATATGTTGTAGTACACTGTTTTAGCTTTCCATAGACTCCGGAACGGACTAATTCCGACTCCGGATGAGGTAGTTATGGCGTTCGGAAGGTGCGTAGTCGAAACTGTCCACAAATTCCGAACAGCCACCTTTGTGTAAATTTCTGGACTGATGTGTTATGATTTTGGAAAAATGTCGTGAGACAAAAGTTGTAGCCCTGGAAGTTATCTTCGCGTGGGCTCAAGAATCGCTCAAAAATGTTTTAAAACGCGAGAGTTATGGCTGTTTTAGTGAGGCTGGGTAAAATATTTCGAAAATCAAATTGTCCAAAAATAGGAAAAATGCGATGTATGAAGTGAGACTCGTGAGCATGGCTTATGCAAGTTTGTAATGAAGCTTTGGGTCGGGTTTAAAGTGTTGTAATGTTTATAGCATTTTAGAATGCTTAAGCAAGTTATTTATTAAAAGGAAAACAATTGAAATAATTGTTTATTTATGTGATTAATGACTTAAGTTATTTTTTTATATGACTAATAATATTGTATTGAGATATTATTAGTAGTATTTGATTGGAATGAAATTAAAAGGTTGATAACCTTAGCGTAAAATATTATTGCATAATTAATAATATTTGTGGGAGATTTAATAAGAGATTTATGATATTTTTCAATGTAATTGTTGAAATTGATATTCAATGAAGTATATTATGTGTTTGGGCATATGATAGAGAAATAATAAGTCATAATAATCTAATAAAGTCTTATGGTGCGAAATTTGACTATAAGTAATATTTTATCTTGAGAAACTTTCTTTCGAGGCATAAATAAAGCAATAAAAATATGTAATAAATATAAATTACATATTTAAGAAAAAAAAAAAAAATATATATATATATATATATATAGTTGCCTATAAAAATTATTTTGTGGTGGAACAAAGAATGTAAAACTTTGAAATATTGTATTAATCATAAAAATGATATTTTGAGGAGGTTTTGATTGCTCAAAATGAAGTTTTTGATTTGAGATTTTATGTGAAGCAAAAATGAGAATAAGCGTAAAATGAAAATAATAAAGCGAATGTGCTAGTGAGATAAAATGTTTATATATGAGGCAATAATAGTCGGTGTTGACTCATGAAGCGGATTAAATCGAAGTAAAATATTATTACATGATTAATAATATTAGAAGGTGATTACAATATTATTAAATGAGTAATAATATTAGTAAAGGATTTAAATATTATTAAGTTATTAATAATATTTGTGAGTGATAAATATTCTATTAGCGATTAAAATATTAGACAAAAGTTTAAGATAATGGTTAAGTGATAGTAATATTATTAAGGGATAATAATATTACTAATGAGTTAAAGAATTATGCAATGTTTAATTATGTGGCTAAATGTTAGCTAATTTATTATTTGAGTAATAGTGTTGTGGGATAAAATGTATTATGCTAATTGGAGGATCGATCTTATTAATGATAGGTCTTTTATAAGAGATTAAATTGATTGCTTAGCGGTAATCAACGGTACAAGCAAGTTCCTAAACTTGAACTTCTAATTATTGTGCAAGTTTCCTAACTCAACTTGAGTTGTTAATTCAAAGCATGTTAGTGGTTAATCATTGTTGATTTTACCACGTCAATAAATTATTGATTCGCACATTGTGCATGTTGTATATGTTCATCAGGTATGAAAGGCTGATCACCTTCATTACCATATGTTTCAGTTAAACTTGTTCATGTTAATTGTTGACATCCATTATTATTGGTTCAGTCATTCAATCGTTGAAAAAAAAAAAAGTTGATTCATGTTATTTCACAATTATTATATTGTTGAAAACTTGAAAGCTTATCCATTCTTTTCAATCATGATATATCTCCTTTGTATGTAAAACTTGCTGGGCAAATTTGTTGCTCACCCTTGCTATATCATGATAAAATTTTCAGATTAAGATGAAGACTTGAATAAGGACAGAGGCAAAGACAAAGGGCAAAGTTTCTTTATGTTGTAGTTAAATTTATTAAATTTTCTGATGAAAATAGTATTGTAAATCTTCTAAGATATTGAAGGTATGTATTAAGTTAAGGTTGTAGACCTTGGGAATGATGTGTAAAAGTTTAATGTATAAACAATTTATGTTTATATCTTCCGCAACATTTGTAGAAATAGCGTCTCCAATAGGATTCGGGATAGAGAAGTCTCTACCTCACTATTCCAAAGATCCAATCTTCTTTTACGAGGTAAGTGATATTATATTTTTCAAGATTCGTAGAAATAATATTTTCTTCCATACTCTGTAGTATGTGAGTAATATTATTTTATTTCATATTCCTAATTCTACACTCATTCTGTTAAAGTATTGCTTCTATACTCCGTGAAATTAATAGAATATCCTTGATATTTGCGCTTCATCCAGTATCTTTTCATGGAAATATTATTATGAGCTTTCTTGATAATTATTGATCTTTTTATACCAGAATACTTTTCATAAGTTACTATTACGGGTTACTATTTACTCGATTACTATTCACTCAAATATTATTCACTCGGGTATTCGGGGGGCACTTTTCATGCTAAAGTATTATTCACAAGTTGCTATTCATGGGTTACTATTCACCCAGTTACTATTCACTTGAATATTATTCACTCGGGTATTTGGGGCACTTTTCATGTCGGGGTACTATTCACGTGGTACTATTCTGAAGTATTATTCATAGGGTACTATTCACCCAAAAAATATATTTATTTTTTGTCCAAATTATTTTTGATACATGAATATTATTCTTGAATTTTACTCCACAAAGCAGTATCAGGTTGACAATTTGGATATTTTTAAACTCTGGATAAATTTAAAGTCTTTAAAATTTTTCCTTGAATTCGTTTGATTAATGCTTATATCATTGTCATCATCATCATGCTTATATTGTGATGAAAGTCATCTTTGGTTTACGTACATAGATGGACTGCTGATTGGTATAATTATGACTATGGATCATTCGGTATAATCGTGACCCGTAATGTTACAAATGATGTGGTAAAAGTCCTCATTGGCCTGTACTGCATTGATGGACAGTTGTTGGTATGAGTATGACCAGGAATTATTCAGTATAATCATGACCATTGATGATTACATGAATATCCTTGGCCCGTAGTGCAGGGATGATTCGATGATGTGGTTTATTTATTAAGCTAAGTCTTAGCGATAAAATTGATGAAAAACTTTTTAAATCATAGAAGATAGTAGATATCATGCTCAACTGGACTGTTCTAATGGATTGCTTGTTCCGCTGCAGTTAAACTTGATGTTTATTATATTTTATCAGTTTAACACTATTGAAGACTAATGATAATTTATTCTGCATTATCTTAGTCATAATAGTTCTTACTGGGCTAGTTGAGCTCACCCTTTTGCTTTCATTGTTATCTTGAGGAAATGAGAACGTAGTCGAGATTAGTCGGGGAATGGAGTGTTGGTCCGAGATAGTGTTATAGTATTCCTCTCTATTCTATAAAATAGTGTGACTGTAGCGCCCCCAAATTCGGGTCCTAAATCACCACGAATCTGGTGCACTATTTCTATAACTATTGCGGAAGATATAAACATAAATTGTTTATACATTAAACTTTACACACTTTTCCCCAAGGTCGAGTAACCTTAACTTATACACAATTCAATATCCTATCTGACATACAAAGATTTTATCATACATTATTGTTACCAATCTATCTACACATGTAAACTAAAGCTGGAACTGTCTTTAACCTTTCCTTGTATCCCAAGCATTTGCTTAAATCTGCAATGTTTTATCATGATATAGCAAGGGTGAGCATGAAGGTTGCCCAGGAAGTTTAAATTTATTAAAGGATATATCATGATTGAAAGAGTCTGAATAATAAGTTGGCTATAATTCAATAATGTAGTTGTGAATTAACATGAACAAACTTTTGACTGAACAAGTATTGAACATGAACAAATATATCTGAACCGAATGGTAATGAAGGTGATCAACCTTTCATACCTGACTTATACATGCAATATGTACAGAGTACAATTCTATCATGGCAATCAGCAATGATTAACCATAAGCATATCTGAATGAAACAACTCTAAGTAGAGTTAAGAAAAACTTGCCTATACCATTGATAACCATTACGAAATATAACTTAGCTTTATCCGAAGACCTAATATAGATAATACCGATCTCCAAATATTAGAATAATATCATTACAGTATAAAATAACCTAAACACATTACCACATAATCCTTTCTATCCATACAACACATAAGACCTAGCATTAAGTCAAACTATTGCAAATTGAGTTGAGTTCGAAGATTAATATTACATCCCGACTACTACTTCGGATAAATATCAAGTTTAAGTTCAATTAAACTCTGCTCTAACACTTAACAATTATCTTAGATAATTTATTAATCAGTCAAAATAATTTTCATAAGCTCGTAATAATTTTTAGATAATTAATATCATTTATCATGAATTTTCAATCATTAATATGATTTAAATACCACTTAATTCCATTATCATTAGTATTAATTTATTAATGAAATCCTTAGCATAATATTATAATATATTTATAATATCTCAAAGTATTTTTAATACCTTATTATTACCATTAAATTATTTTAAAGTAATTAAAACCATTATTAATTATCTCGCCATTAATATTAAAATATTAATATATTTCATGACAAAATATTAAAAGTTATAAATATTTTTATAACACTTAAATTATTTTTATATAATTTTTAAAGCATTAATTTATTTTTCCATAATTTATTTAATAGATCTATTAAATAAATTAACTACCATTAATAATAATTTATTAATGAAATTCATCACAAAATATTTAAAGTCATTAAAAATAACTTAAAATATTTTCTTATACCATAATATAATTTTAAATGATTTTTCAAGCATTAAAATTATTTTTAAGTAATTTATTTAATATTAGAATTAAATAAATTAAATATCATTAATATTCTAAAAATACTAAATATTTATGAAATATATTCAAAATAATTAAAAACTAATTTTTAGGCTTTAAAATAATTTTTAGGAATTTATTAAGTATTTTTAATAATTAAAAACTATTTTTCTATAATTATTTATTAAAATAATTAATTTTCTAAATAAACTGTCGCTATAGAGACTTTAGGCGACAAATTCGTCGCTAATGGTGTTCTTGGGATGTTCTTGAGCCTTCATGTCAGTAACTAAGATACGAGGTTTGACCATCATTTGATCTAGGTTTCTGATGATTTTTGGGTTTGATTTTTCACTAATATTGTAGTATTACTGACACACTACAACCTTAATCGACTTTCATGGCCAAAACATAACAAATCTATGAGATCTAGGCTGCAGAAAACGTTGTCAGGCATGTTCTTGAATTTTTGGGCTGCCCAGAAATTCAAACAGTGCCAAAGGTGCTACTTTGAAGCTTTTAATCTTTGATTTCCAAGTATTGTTTATGTGATGTAAAGGCCCGAGCCCGTAGTCCATATGTTATACTACACACATCATGCACTATTACAGTCTAACATCAACACAAGAGAGAAACATGAGCTGGTCAAAGTCTGACAAAAAATGGATTATGAACAATCTGGGTTTACCAGATTGTTCTTTCGGCTGATGGTCAACGATTGTTTGACCGGCCCAATCTTCTATTTGTTAGGTTTGTAGTATTCATGAACGCAATCAAATTGCACAAATAAGCGAAAATGTGTAAAAATCAGAGTTTAAATTTTACAAACCATATACCCGGATCATCCTTTATGCACAATTATTAATTAAACGAAAAGATATGAAGAACAAGAATCATACCCTTGAAGATTCGAGCTTCCTCAGGAACAAGTTCACCTCCAATCATTTTCGCGTTTAACTTGAATCCACCGGGTTTGGTCCTTTCTTTGATTAACGTTAGCCACCCAAGTGTTTGTGTGACGACCCCAAATCCAGGTACTTGAAACCCGAACTCGGTTCTCCACGATACCATTTCTTTAAGCTTAATAATACTAAATAATAATACATTCGAACTTAATTTACATACATCAAAGTTTACTTCCCCAGGTATGTGACCTTCAAATACATTCCTTATAATACTTGAATAGATACCAATACAACTATAACCATTAACTCATAATACACACTTATTCGATCGCCTTTCCTTTTCCTTTGTTAGGTTCGAGCCTTCAAAGTTGCTCATACATAATGAAAACATTTAATTTAAGCAAGGATGAGCATTTGAGTGCCCAAAGAAGTAATAGCAGTTTATATATATAAGTGAAAGAATATAAGTATTCTCTTTACATAACACTTCTACAACGAATCGAAAGTTGTGAAGTAATCATCTTGATAAAAAAATTCACATAACAAATCTCTTCCAAATTATTTAAATTTGGCTCAGCTCTACCCATGAATAGGGTTTAAGAATCATACTATGAGCATTCTTTTCATTTTCGAAAAGGTTTGGCGAGAAATCCATCCATAACCGCGCACTAGCTTACGAAGCACGCGGAGGTGATCACCTCGTTGTACCTGTATTGATCAATACTACATAACTTGAACGGCGAAATTCATCGCTCACTCTATCCGCCTTCAAGCAAAAATCTTCCCATATAGAGATGTTCATACATGCACCGGTTCCAAACCAGAAGGTTTTAATCTTGCTCAACAATAATATGTAATTCAACATATATGTATACGGGTAATCGATGTGAGGTATATCAATATGTGAATAAATGCTATGGTTATCCAAGTGGGGACACTTGTATAACCATTTAGAAATCAACAACAGAATATATATCTCGAGCTAGCATGTTGATAATCAAAGAGTACATAATCATGCAGAGAATAGAATAATTCGAAACTTCTTACTCATGTCCATTGCATAAAAGGAAATGCAAAGGTAGGATACTTGCCTGATTCGCTGATTACAAATCTCAACTTAGGTTTTATCTCTTTATCACAACCTATCAATAATCAGATCATTCGTTCGATTAGAACAATATATCTTAACATATAGTACTGTCTATTACAGTCAGCACATAGTCCAATCACATAATCACAGTGATCATACTTTTAGTTCCTATTCTATACTTGAAATATTTTTATACATTTTTCAAATATCTCATCCATGCTCTTTTCAAGTAGCCTTTTCTTTCTATTATAGAGGTCCGACATTTGTCGGCGCATCTTAAAACTGACTTTATCGGGTAAATAATTTGAGTCTAAGACTCTTATTTTATACCTCAACATCTCAGTAAATATCAGACATCTTAATTTTTAATCATTTTTGCAATTTCCAGAAATTGAAAAATTTAAAATAATTCAAATCTGTCACTAAAGGGCTTATAGTGATATAATCATTATTATAGGTGTTCTTCTTCAAATTAGAACTTCATAATCGGTTCTCGAAAGTCACTAGTTTGGTAAATTTATAACTTTCAAATATCAGGAATCATAATTAAATGATTTAAACATTAAACAATTCCATCATCATTAATAGTTTAATTAATACTAAACTATTAATAAAACCATTGCCAAAATATAAAAGTTATTTATAATAACTCAAACTATTTTTAAAACATTTATATTACCCAAATAATTACCATTAATATTTAAATATTAATGTACTATTTATCCAAATATTAAAAGTCATTAATTATAACTTAAAATATTTTTAAATCCTTAATATCCTCTTTAAATGGTTTTAAATAAGTAAAACCATTTTAAAACTATTATTTAATATTAATCATTAAATAAACTAAATATCATTAATATTATCTTAATATCATTAATATTTAATTATTAATGAAATTATCATTTAAATATTAAAAGTTATATTTTATAACTTAAAATATTTTTAAATACCTTATTTTCATTTAAAATGATTTTTATAATATTAAAATCATTTTTAAACTAAATTATTTAATATAATCATTAAATAACTTTAATATCATTAATAATTATTAATTAATGAAATTCATCACAAAATATTAAAAGTCATCACAAATAACTCATTTACATAATCAATTCCAAGCCAAAATAAACATAGTAAACTAACTAGTTTATTAACAACACTAACTAAACTTCAAAAATTCAAACTTTAACTAACAATTAAAAATAATAACATTACAAAAATTAAATAAGAAACATACCCTAAATACTTAATTTCACAGAATGAATACGCACTTCCACTTAAAATTTAACTAAGGAGATCTTTATAAAAGTTCTCCCACAACAAAGCCTTTCTCAAAAAAATTGGAGGCCTTATTGTTGGTGAATGAAACAAAGCCCAAGCCCTTCTATTTATAGGTTTAGAAAATGGTGAAGTTCTCAACTTAGTCGATGTGGGACTTGGTTTGTACTTAATTTTTTCAATAGCTCACTTTGCGATTTTCTAACGCATTGCTCATAACTCCGATTAATCTGATTTTTGGATATGTTATACATGGTATGTAAGACTATTTTTAAAAAATACGAATTACCCAATTCGGGTTCATTAGGTAGCCCAAATAAAGGCGTCAAAAGTGGACGTTCATAACAGTTTTCAATCTCGTTTCAGCTTTACCCTCTTCCGCTAAAACAGTCATAACTCTTTCATTTTAAAACATTTTTGAGCGATTCTTGAGCCCACACGAAGCTAACTTCTGGGGCTACAACTTTTATTCTTTGACCATTTCCAAATTCCGAACACATCAGCCCAGAAATTCCGTTCAAATGGACTGCATCGCACTTGTTGGGAAGTTTTGACACTACTACTTTGAAATGTCATAACTCTCTCCTCCGATATCGGATTTAGTCCGTTTCGGAGTCTATGGAAAGCTTATTCGGTGTACTATAACATACCAAAAGCCCAGAAGGTTTTGAAAACATTAACTGATCGAAACAGTATCCCGAATAGCACATCCTTGCTTGACTTTCGGTTTGATACATTTCCTTCCAATCACCGTAATTCCTCATCCGAGGTCGGAATGAGGTCATTCCAAAGCCTATGGCTTCCTAACTCAGTGCACTATAACATATCAAAAGTCCAGACCTTTTAAAGCACAAAAGTGGACGAGAATGCCCCATTACAGATGCCCAAAAATAGTTTATCATGATCGGTCAACCATGTTTGACCATCTATAACTTCTAATCTATACATGATATGGACTCGATTCTTTTTGCAGATTAAAGACCACATATCGGGGCTACACATAACAACTTTTGAAGAATAAAACTCATGATCGAGCAAAGAGTTATGGCCTCTGACATTTGGTGAAAAATAACAGAATTCGGTTTTTCCAACTTGCTTAAATCTTCAAATTCGTGCACTTTGATGTTATGGGTCTTTGATTTATCAACCCATATCATCAATTAACATTCTATTACACAACTTTAAACAATCAATTGTATCAAATAACATCGAATCAAAGGATTTCTAGGTTTAGTGTTCTTATACCCTTTTGCCAAAAATTCTTGATTCTTGCTTACGATTTGTTATATGGGTGATGGTTGGGCTTTGTTTAAGAGTGTATGGGCAATCTTGTACAAGACAATTAAATGTAATATTTCATCACTAGATTTAATTCTTATAATTTACCAATTAACTTCTATCCTTTGGTAAATTAAAACACTTATACAATAACATCGAAATTAAACCCTTTAATTAAAATTAGGGTTTCTAATTGACCATTAGTGGTTCTTTAATTATCCGTCTATGTTACTAACACGATTCGTT
The DNA here is from genome assembly GCA_020205605.1 of Panax ginseng. Classification (NCBI taxonomy): domain Eukaryota; kingdom Viridiplantae; phylum Streptophyta; class Magnoliopsida; order Apiales; family Araliaceae; genus Panax; species Panax ginseng. The sequence continues at coordinate 32,886,258 of CM035129.1, read as the reverse complement.
ACGGTTTCTAATTTCAATAGGTTAGGGTTATAATAATTAGGGTTTGTCCTAATTATCGACGTCATGTGATAATTAGGGTTTCTTCTAATTACAGATATTCTTATTCACGGTAACTTCATATATACGGTCACTACTCTCGAAATATCCCATAAGCGAAGTTTAATAATTGGGTTTCACAAAGACGGTAATATGCTATGACCTAATTGATCGTCATTGCTCAATATTATCTTCAGCACATACCAAAGACATAATTATGGTAATTGTAAAATAATATAATATTATTATTCTCATCTCTTGATCACAATCCCAATCCAAGGTTTGGATCTCATGTCCGACTTATTCTTCGTGACACATCATCAATAATCAAGTTAAAATAATTAACTTAAATATTCGAACAATTCATATAATAAAATATTTATTATATAAATCTAATTATCACTTCATATATTATTTTCAATCATGTTTTCATGGAAAATAATTAATAAAAATATTTAAACTACGTAAATTTATTACCATATAATTTGTGGTAATTAATAATTCCAAAATTATTTCTAATTTTTCAAGTAATAAATGTATTCGCATTTATCGTTCACTTTACTTGACACTTAGTCTCGTCATTAAAAAAAAATTTATACGCAAAATTTCTTATTTATTTTATATAGAAAATCTCGGGTTATTACAGTTTGGCCTCTAGAGGTGATCCACCAAGAAAGAATAAAGATTCAAGAAGATGAGTGTTTGGCTAAACCCTAGTTTTCTATCTCTACAGAAAAAGAACGTACTCTCCAACTATTGGAAATGCGTATGTTGTGAAAAAGTCAACAGCCACACACAACCCATAATAAGACTCCTCTTATTTATAGATGTGGGCAACCCTCCTTAACAATTAAGGAATTGTATTTTATTTTAATTAATTAAACTCATTTAACTAATTATGCTCCCAATCTTATTAGGAATAATTAATTAAACTTTTAATTAATTAGCCTCCTAATCTTATTAGGATATATGAGAGTACTTTTATTAATTAATTCTTAAACTCCTTTAGAATTAAATAATAATAGTAATAATAATAATAATAAGACTCCTCTTATTAATATATATTTAATATTTCCAAAATATTAAATAATAAATATTAAGCTAATTTAATTTATTCTATCACCATAGATTAAATTAAATATACTTAACTTATTATTACGATTATGCCATTATCTTCTTAAATAATTATTCTTCCTTTTATGGTGTGACCCTTTAGGTTCTCTATATTAAACTGGTTGTGAATAAATCAATTAGAACAATTCTAATCTTATTTAAATAAATAAATTAAATTATTAATTTATTTAAATAAATAATATTTATTCTACAATAGGGATAAGCCTCCTTAGCGATCAACGACTTTCCAGATAATATAGATTTCAACATTAATCATAAAAAAACCTTTGAGTAAATAGTTACCGTACAATTCAATCCTTCCACCATACATTGTCCAATTAAATATAAGACATGGAATTACTGTCAAGTCTTATTTTATTTAATTATATGTATTTTGATTCTTAAATGCACAACACCAAATAATGCAAATTAGAAACTCCTTTCTAATTTCATTCTGCCTTGGCCAAGGACTACTGAGTTGTCATTTATCGAATCACATAGGACATTTCTCTTCTTTTACTAGAAGTGGTTGATTCTTTATTGATAATACATTATCTCTATGTACAACTTATTATACCCAAGCATACCCTTTGATATACCCTAAGGGTCTTAAGGAATAAGTCAAAGTATAACTCACCATACACAAGATACTATGATGATCTCAAGTCCAAGGATCACCTATACTACTATCACTACAGGAATTCCTATTGACAGGCAAGTAAAACTCCATTAGGTATAGCGAGCCACGTTCAGTGAACTTATTCTCCAATAAACACCTACATACTTGCTTTAGTGTCTCCACACAAATGATCATGAGATCAATCATCCTCATCCAATGAGCAAGCAACGTATGTACCAATCTATCCAGATTCACTAATCCCCAATTTAGTAATCCAACGATTGGAAACTATTTTAATTTTAAGCTTTCTAATAATTTAGATCTCATTAGAATGATCATCATCATTATTCTAAAAGCATTGCTTAAAACTATGGGTTTATCACATATTATAAAGCAGCATCATGTAGATAATTAAAAGCCTTTAATAAATTAATACATTTTATTAATAAATGAATAAGATTGTTACAAAGTATATGCTTTATCATCAAACATGATTGGCTTGTGTGCATACTACTTTCAGTCTCCCACTTGCACTAAAGCCAATCATCACGGTATCTCATACCCTTCTTCTCTAAGTGACGATTATGCTTCTATTGGATAAGCTTTAGTTAATGGATATGTAATGTTGTTCTTGAGATTCCACTATCTCTATAGTGATTTCCCATCTTTCAATGATTCTTATAATCAAATGAAAGTGCCACAACACATGTTTAGATCCAAGATGAGACTTAGGAACTATTCCTAGTTTTGTAATGAACTTTTCATCCAAATAATCAACTTGCAGCTTCATTTACAGCTATATACTTTGTCTTTATCACTAAACCAACAACTATTTACAGTTTGGAACCTTTCCAATTTCACTGCACCACTATTCAAGGTAACGCCTTACCTTAAAGTGGATTTTTCATCATCTTGGTCTGTCTAAAAAACTTGAGTCTGTTAAACCCTCTAGTTTTAATTTAGACCCACCATGAATATGATCACATCCTTAGTGCCGGTTAAGTACTTTAAGATGTTTTTCACTGACTCACAATGAACTTCTCTAGAATATGACTGATCATCATCAGGTCTCGTATATTTTATTGCATACATGATTATCACTCATGCGATCTCTCTTTTCAGGAGTCTATGGGGACTATTAATAGAGATACACTCTATGGGTCATTAACATGAGACATCTCTTGGAGTTTGCCATGCTAAACGACTTTAGCATCAAATGAATATACGTTCCTTGGGTTAAGTCGAGCCTCCTCTTGAATCTATCTATATAGAATTTATCCCCAATTAAGATACTCTTCCCAAATCATTCATGGAGGAATATTTAGACAACTTTATCTTTACTGATTGTAGAATTGGTATGTCATTCCTTATTTGTAGTATATCAACATATAATACTAGGAATGTCACGACGCTCCCACTGACCCTTTTGTACACACTAGGTTCATTCTTATTTGTGATAAAATCAAACTCTTTTGATTGTCTCATCAAAACGAATGTTCCATTATTTGAGAAACTTGCTTCAATTCATTTCTCCGAGTGTCTACAACTCTTCCCTCATCGTATGTAACTGGATCATCATCTTCTATGATGCGTACCTCGTTATCATCTTCCATGATGAATCCATACCTCTCAGGTATCTTCGGTACTATTCCAGATTTACAATTCGGTTGTGGTACAATAGGTCTATCTATAGGTTCCTCTTATTTGACTTATAGTGATTTGTGGTTCTTGAACTCTTTAAGATCTATTATCCTAACACTAGCTCTTTTAATGATAAACACCTTTATCTTAGAAGGTAGCGTGTTTCACGACAAACACCTTTTTGCTAAGTAGGATTATAGAACATATACCCTAAACTTACTTTAGGATGTCCCACAAATTTTTATTTGTCAAATCTTGTCCTAAGCTTATCCTTTGAAACCTTCACATTAGTTGAAAAACCCCTTATCTTAACATACTTAAGATTAGGAATCCTCCCTGTCCATAATTTTTATGGAGTCTTGGGGCCGAATTTTGAGGTTACCTTTTTTCGTAGATATGCAACCATTTCTAAGACATTATCCTAGAAGGATACTGAAATGTCCGTAAAATCATTATGGACCGCACCATGTCCAATAAGGTACGATTTTTCCTTTCAGATACATCAATCAATTATTGCGTATTAGAAGGCGTCCATTATGAGAAAACCATTTGAGATGATCTAGAAACTTATTGCACAAGTATTTATTCCTTGATCTAATAAAAGAATCTTAATACTTTGTCAATTTGTTTTACTTCTGAATTCTTTGAACCTTTCAAATAATTCACACTTGTATTTCAGCAAATACACACATTCAACTCTTTGAATGATCATCTCCTTTTCTTATACTAGTTTGTTCAATTTGCAAAATAATTTTCACATAAGTCAAGTATACAAAATCCATTAAGTAATATTTCAGTTATATACAAAATATTATTATTATAAATAGAACAACAATTGTTCTTAATTATAATACCAAAGATTTCATTATCTAACAATAAAAATGGAAATAATATTTTTAACAAGAACTGGAATACAATAACAACTTATTGACTTAATAGATTTGCCCGTAGGCATTGCTAAACTATAAGTTTCTATGGTTAATGTAGCAACCTTTGCTTCATTTCCCACAAATAGAATAACTTATCTTTGTTTATCTTTTTACTTCTGCTTGGTCCCTTCATAAATCTATATTTATGATAACCAAAGTCGGTATCCAATACCCAAGTAGAACCTTGACTTAAAAAAAATTATTTCAATCATGAACAAAAAATATATTTGTAACCGAAGCTTTTTGTTTCACTAAGCTTCTTCTAGTTAGCCTCTACAAGATGCTTCTTGTAGTTTCCTTCCAGTGTCCAGGCTTATTCTAGTGGAAGCAAACTCCTTTGCTATCCGTATCAATTTTGTTCTTATTATCCTTTGTTTATGCCTTTTCTATTTACCTTCTTAGAATCATTCTTCCTTTTAGAAGATCCTTTGGCCCCTACCAATAAGACTTGGTCTTTCTTGGTTGAAAGTAACTCTCAATATTTTTCAACATGTTAAGCAAATCAGCGAGGTTGATATCTAGCTTGTTCATATGAAAAATTCATAACAATTGTGAAAGGAGTCCGGGAGTGAGAGCAAGATCAAATCTTGGCTCAACTCTCCATCCATGACAAAACTAGTTGTCCTAATTGATCAATCAAATTGATTATGTTAAGGACTTTTATCTGTACTATAGTGTTATCGATCATTCTAGATCGGAAGAGCTCCTTAGATATCTTATATCTATCAGTCCTACTTTCCTTACCATCAACTACTTGATGTGCAGGAATATAGTAGGAGCATCCATAGTTTTATGCTGACGTTGAAGCTCATTACTCATGGATGCGAGCATGATGCATTGAGCCAACTGTGCATCATCTTGCCACTTTCTAAAAGTAACAATCTCTCCCCCAGAGGCATTATCTGCAACCATTGCAGGGATAAATGTATTAAGGACATAAGATACCTTTTCAGCCGTGAGAAATTTTCTCAATTTCCTTAACCAATCTGTTTAATACGGTTCGGTTAAATAACATCTAATATGCTTCACAGTAATAGTAATTTAGACATTGTAAAATTCTGTAAATGAATTTATAATTAACAATATTTTAGCATACATTATTTTATTAATTACCAAAATAAATAAGGTCTTATTTTAAATTGGTATCTCTTACTATTTTCATCAAACTATATTACCCTCACTTATATAGTTCGGCAAAATCTAATTAAAGATTTGATAGTGAGAATAAGGATCTCATTTCAAATGTATATAGCCTTATGGTGACACAACAAACTATATATAAATAAATAGATAGACAACTCTTGTCAATTACATCAACTATGCAACTCCTTGTATTTTGCCTCTTAGATCATAATGGTAAAATGTGTAAACATCCGAACTAAATGATTTAAGTTAAGTCCAACCTAGCACTCCATATATTCAAAAAAGAAAAATATTGTCTTTGTGGAGACACAACAAAATAATATTGTTCAATTTTCTTTATAAGCATCAAATGTGATAAAATTAACATCTCAAAGAATTAAGATAAGCCTTGTGGTGACACAACAAACTTATAATAATTAATTGATACTCTATTATTTTTATCATGCTAGAAGGCAACGTTCGATATTCTAAATATCTTTGAACGCTTAGGACTTAATATTAAAAATTTGAGGGGTTTGCTATTAATTTGTCTCATCTTGTTTAGCGTATGCGTGCATATATATATATATATATATATATATATATATATATATATATATATATATATATATAATACGCGTCATATTAATGAACATGCGAAGCATATTTGCATAATATATAATATATATAGTATAAGCATGCACATATAGAATACTATATTCTATCAGGATTGATTATGGACTTTTATTGTAGTTTGGTTCACTAGAGCCACCAAGTGAACCAAAAATGTCAAACCCTAGGGGTGCAAGAATTAATATTTAAATATAACTATTACATTTAAATTCGGGCTCCATTACAAATGGGTCTTCAAGCGCTCCTTGTTCCTTGATCTCCAATTCTTCAAAATTAATTCTAACTATTCCTATTACAAAACTATTTAAAATAAATAGAAACCTTGATCAACAGTCAAGGGGAAGTACATAGGAGAGAGATAGAATTTACATTAAGAAAAAAATTAGAGAAGACGAGGTACGCAGACCCCATTTTAATAAAACACATACATTCATGCATCCAACTAAAATAAAATCTAATCACATTGGTCAATAGTTCATAATCAATCCCATTTATTATCATACACATAACCATATGCATCAATAAATAACATTCATCTCATGAATAATAAACATTCAATATATATATATATTGATATCATTTAATGGGCAAATTTAGTTAGCATAAAATCTAATTTTGAATCAAAATAAACTCCTTTATTTTAATCCAAATTTAAATCAAAATAAACCTCTTTTATTTTAATTTATCCAATTTTGAATAAAATAAACTATTTTATTTTAATCAAAATTTTTAATCAAAATAAACTCCTTTATTAATTAATTATGGAATCCAATTCCATGTAAAAAAAAACTTTATTAAAAAGAAACACAGATTTTCTTTCCTATTTACAAATAAACTCCTTTATTTTGAATAATATGAAATCTTATTTCATATCTAAATAAACTCCTTTATTTAAGGAACGATTGATTCACTTTCCTATTCATAAATAAACTCTTTTATTTTAGAAAACATGGAATCCAATTTCAACTCCAATTAGTTATCATGGAATCCAATTCCGACTCTAATTAGTTAGCATAAAATTTAATTTTAAAATTAAAATAAACTTTATATTTTAATATTAAAATAAACTTTTATTTTAATTAAAAAAATAATAATAATAATATATATATATATATATATATATATATATATATATATATATATATATATATATTATAATCCGCATCTGTTTTGAAAAAGATTCACGTAATCAACATTCATTTATTCAAATGAATCTTATATATATAAGATAGTTTACTTGAATAACTTTTATAAAGTATAACTATATATATATATATATATATATATCACGTGAGACTGGTGATTACCAGGGATCACCATCACCAGGTAGCACTTGATAATACATGAATTGAAAATGATTCACGTGCAATATGATTCAAAAAGGAGCAAGCCGTGAATCAGATATGTTTTGAAAAATAAAATCACCCACGGACTCGGTAAAAAAAAAAATGTTTTCCGAAACAATTATCAATATGCATATCACATTAAACAATTAATAATTCGTATAAATGTTTGGCTTTGATGCCACTGTTAGGTTTGTAATATTCATGAACACAATCAAATTACACAAATAAGCGGAAACGTGTAAAAATCAGAGTTTAAATTTTACAAACCATATACCCGGATCATCCTTTATTCACAATTATTAATTACCCTTGAATATTCGAGCTTCCTTAGGTACAAGTTCACCTCAAATTCTTTTCGCGTTCAACTTGAATCCAGCGGGTTTGATTCCTTTCTTTGATAAACGTTAGTCACCCAAGTGTTTAGCCTCTAGAGGTGATCCACCAAGAAAGAATAAAGATTCAAGAAAATGAGTGTTTGACTAAACCCTAGTTTTTAAAGAACGTACTCTCCAACTATTAGAATTACGTATGTTGTGAAAAAGTCAACAATCACACACCACCCATAATAAGACTCCTCTTATTTATAGATGTGGGCAACCCTCCTTAACAATTAAGGAATTGAGTTTTATTTTAATTAATTAAACTCATTTAATTAATTATGCTCCCAATCTTATTAGGAATAATTAATTAAACTTTTAATTAATTAGCCTCCTAATCTTATTAGGATATATGAGAGTACTTTTATTAATTAATTCCCAAACTCCTCTAAGAATTAAATAATAATAATAGTAATAATAATAATAATAAGACTCCTCTTATTAATTTATATTTAATATTTCTAAAATATCAAATAATAAATATTAAGCTATTTAATTTATTCTATCACCATAGATTAAATTAAATATACTTAACTTATTATTACGATTATGCCATTAACTTCTTAAATAATTATTCTTCCTTTTATGGTGTGACCCTTTAGGTTCTCTATATTAAACCGGTTGTGAATAAATCAATTAGAATAATTTTAATCTTATTTAAATAAATAAATTAAATTATTAATTTATTTAAATAAATAATATTTATTCTACAATAGGGATAAGCCTCCCTAGCAATCAACGACTTTTCAGATAATATAGATTTCAACATTATTCATAAAAGAACCTTTGAGTAAATAGTTACCGTACAATTCAATTCTTCCACCATACAATGTCCCAATTAAATATAAGACATGAAATTACTGTCAAGTCTTATTTTATTTAATTATATGTATTTCGATTCTTAAATGCACAACACCAAATAATGCAAATTAGAAACTCCTTTCTAATTTCATTCTGCCTTGGCCAAGGACTATTGGGTTGTCATTTATCGAATCACATAAGATATTTTTCTTCTTTTACTAGAAGTGGTAGATTCTTATTGATCATACATTATCTCCATGTACAACTTATTATACCCAATCATACCCTTTGATATACCCTACGGTTCTTAAGGAATAAGTCAAAGTATAACTCATCATACACAAGATACTATGATGATCTCAAGTCCAATGATCACTTATACTACTATCACTACAGGAATTCCTATTGACAGGCAAGTAAAACTCCATTAGATATTCCTTAGCGAGCCACATTAAGTGAACTTATTCTCCAATAAGTACCTATATACTTGCTTTAGTGTCTCCACACAAATGATCATGCGATCAATCATCCTCACCCAATGACCAAGCAACGCGTGTACCAATCTATCCAGATTTACTAATCCCCAATTTAGTAATCCAACGATTGGGAACTATTTTAGTTTTAAGCTTTCTATGAATTTAAATCTCATTAGAATGATCATCATCATTATTCTAAAAGCATTGCTTAAAACTATGGGTTTATCACATATTATAAAGCAACATCATGTAGATAATTAAAAGCCTTTAATAAATTAATACTTTTTATTAATAAATGAATAAGATTGTTACAAAGTATATGCTTTATCATCAAATATGATTGACTTGTGTGCATACTACTTTCACTATTCTGTTATGAATCTAAGTGATCTAAAGGTTTTAACATGAAGTCTTCATGTCAGGCTACAACAACAAAACAATAACGTGGCCAAAACATTAACATACATCAAGATTAAGGGTCTTAAAAATCTTATCAGACCACCTGGAAAATTCTGGGTTGCCAAGATTCAAATTTTCGTGCTTGGTCAACGAACTTTGACCGATCATATCTTTCAATATAAACATGATATGGGCTTGTTTCAAGTTTCAAATTAAAGCCCTTACTACAAAGAATAGATCTATAACATCAAACACACCAAAACATTAACAGGTAAAGATCTAAGGCCCTCGACATATGGTACATCGGGGCCATATTTTCAACTTTTCCGATTTTTGAAATCTTTAAATTGCGATGCATCTAGATGTTATAGATCCTTGATCTAATAACCCAGATCACTTATTAACATCCTAATACACAACTTAAAACAACAAACAACAAAATCTAACATAAGATCATATGATTTACAAAATTTAGGGTTTATACCTCATTTATGCTTTGATCTTGAATCTAATCTATTCCTGGCTTGCTAATGCTCTTACTAGTGACTGATTTACTAAATATTTTCGTGGCTAAGGAGAGAGAGAGAAGTTTGGTTGAGTGTAAGGATGCAAATGAGCTTAGTTTGGTGACTTTCCCTCTCTTTGATCTATATATAAAATGATGAAATGTCAATGGCTGATCATGTGATCAGTTGTTGGTTGATTAAAGTTTATTTCTAGTCCACATGGCTAGCTTAGGGTTGGTTACCAACCACAAATAGGGTTAGATCTACACTCCACCTCATTATAATATTAGAAAGGGTAGTTTGGTCATTTGACTTATAAAGTGAATGGCAACTTGGTAACTTCTCACAACCATTAGGTTTTAACCCTTAGGGTTTAACCCTAATGTTACACAAATTTATATTCTAGGCTTTTCTAATTAAGTTTTAAAATAGAAAATTAAGATATCTAAATTATAATTAGGATTAACATTTCCTAATTACATTCAAGCTTGCCAATTAAGGTTAGTATTTCCTTAATTAAAATTGCTAATTTAGCAATTAGGTTCCATAACTAATAATTAATTAGGGTTATCCCTAATTAAATAAATAACATAAAAACTTTATACTTATCTTCAAGCTTCTCAATTAGGGTTTTAATATTCTGAATTAGGGTTACAGACTCCCAAAACTGAAATTAGGGTTTCCATAGCCGGTAATAGGGTTTCTTATCAATCGTTAAGGTTTTCTAACTGAACGTCGAGGTTCTAAAATATTATTAGGGATAATGACTGATATAGTTTATCTGGTTAACCCTTGACCCTTAACCACATACGGCACACATGTATGACCATATACACAAATATTCTTAACACTGTAAACCTTAACCAAAAGTTTTTAACACTACTAAAAAAATGGTCATTTGTGATGGCCAAAATCCATCACAAAAAGTAGGAAAACTATCACGAAAGGTTTTCGTGATGGCTTTAAGCATCACAATGGCCGTCTTGTATACGCCCATCATGAAAGGTTTTACGTGATGGTTTTGGTAATCACGCAAACGCTTAGTATTTTTGTGATGATTAATACATTCACATTAACACATAATCTATTGTGATTGTCAAAGTCATCACAAAAAAAAAATAAGACTTTAGAGATCAAATGTAAGAACGTGAATATTTATTTACGTATAATTTATTTCACTGTATTAATTGTATCTATATTAATTGTATCAAATGATACTTGTAAGATTCGAACCCACCCCCATTTGTAAACTAAATAATTAGTATTACCACTACACCAAAGCCTAGATCATGATTCTAATTTTAAAACAAATTATAAAATGAAACATATGTGAGTTGACTTACTAAACAAAATTACTTCCACATCAATGGTAATCACAAATACTCTATAATGATGGTAAAATTAGTCATCATTGAGAGCCATCATATATTTTATTGTTTTGTGATGACTTGAAAATTCCATCACAAAATATCTTCTTTTTGTAATTGCAAATAAAAGTCGTCACAAAAATCTATCTTTTTAATGATTGTCACGGCTGTCATAAAATATTGTTTTGATTATTTCTTACATTAAAATATATAGTAATAACTTAAATGCAATCACAAAAAGGGTATCTCTATAAGTGATGACTTAGTGCTTCATAAAAAGAAAATTTATTTTGCGTGAAAAAATTGGTGTGATTGACATGACCATCACAATTATAATATATTGATGGCAAGATTAGTCATCACTAAGAGCCATCATATATACTATTATTTTGTGATTGCTTAAAAAGTCCATCACAAATTACTATCTTTTGTGATTGTTTTTAAAAACTATCACAAAGTTCCGTCACGTATTCTTGTTTTTCTAGTAGTGTAAATTCACAAAATTTATTCCCAAAAATGTCAAATACATACACTTATTTTCTGTCTAGGTTTATTATTTAACCTCTATTCAATCTTTTAAGATTTTATAAAATTGTCTAAATTCTCGGGTTGTCACATTAACCCTTCTTTCTAAAATTTCCTCCCGAAATTCAACTTACACCTTACACCATCTTGCTTACACCATTCACACACATCATTACATTCTACCCAATACACCACTCACAAGAGTAAAAATTTTTAAATTGTGCTGAGGAGTCATATAGACAATTTGTCTGTCATTTTCACAAAGGTTTTATGGAAATTCATCCACAAACCATCAAAACTTATGGACACAAAGGGTGATTAGCCCGATACGCCCTGTACTAGCTAAGTACTACTGGTCAGAAAAATTTGTTCCTCTTATCCGCCTTAGGCGCACAAAATTTCTTACCTCAGTCTTATTGGATTCCGCACCAAAATAATTTGGTTCGGGAAATTTCTTTCAATGAACACTTAGAGTTTTCATAAACATTAGTCTAGCTGAATCTAATAGCATAGACTCATATCAATAATTCAATTCAATCGAATTATTTACGTGTAGCCAATCCCCGTTGGCAAATTAAATTCTTGAAAAATATTTTTGGAGAATGACGTCATGATGTCGTACTGTATTAACAGTCCGTTTGAGGATGCCGTCATTATATGACTTTGTCATAACACATCATACAATAGTGGAACAATGATTTTTAGATCGAATTCACACTATGTATTCCTGTATTTATAACTCTATCAACTTTTTTATCATCTCTGCACTAGGTTACATGGTACATGAGTGATAAACAAAAATATATTTTGATATTTCAAATCATTTACGTCTAGCTGAAATAAGTAGCATCGACTATACTTTAAACCGTTTCAAAAATGATTACGAGTCTACATATTTTTTTTAAAAGCACATAGTGCGTATTTAGCTTGATGTCAAAATTTCAAAGTCTAGCATAGCTATGAGTTTTGGAAAACTTATATCTCCACTGATAATCATTTGCTTAACAATCTATAGTCCGTTCGTGCCAAGAAAAGAAGTCCAATAGCTGCGCTTACAACAGATTCAATGGCATTTATTCTCTGTTCCTATAATCCTCAATACTCCATTCACACTTAGTTCTACCCAGTTCGTCAAACTTACAATACTTATTAGTTCAGGAACTTTCCACAATCATATGAGTTTAAGAACTTGTCCTAGTCAGACCTTTGTCGTCCATTCGCTGAGGGGTTCAAAAACATTTCATATAACTATGAGTAACGAACGTGACATAAGTATGAGTTTTAAGAACTCGTACTTAACCTTATATTCTTCACCTAGAACCTACCCATCTGTTATACACCTGAAAAAGGAATCACCCTTTTAACACGCATATAACAAACAACGCGACACACACATTTCATAATCCCCACATAATCCTAACTCCATTCTCAATACGAATTTCATTTAATCCGTATTCATAATCCTTTCCTGAATCTGTACTAATTCATAGTATAACTTTCACACAACAATCTTGCTGTAACTCTTCAATCATTTGCTTGATCCTTCTCCATACTATAACCTTATCAGATCATGGGGTGATCTCATCGTATATATTATGATTCATTTCTATATCTTGATCGTTTTGTTTTACGATCTCCTATCCCTGTACTTTTAGTCTTTTAGACTCTATCTATTCATCACTACTGTTCACCTTTATTATCAGAGTTAGGGAACTCCGTATCTTTACAACTCATGAGAGATTCTTCTTTGAATCTTCAGAGCATACTAACTCTATCGAGTTAGATCTTATCCTAATCACTGCGGTTATTAGTCTAAGGTAACTCTACCCTAGATTTATAACCAACAGCTTTGATACCAAATGTAGCGCCCCCAAATTCGGGTCCTAAATCACCACGGATTTGGTGCACTATTTCTATAACTATTGCGGAAGATATAAACATAAATTGTTTATACATTAAACTTTACACACTTTTCCCCAAGGTCGAGTAACCTTAACTTATACACAATTCAATATCCTATCAGACATACAAAGATTTTATCATACATTATTGTTACCAATCTATCTACACATGTAAACTAAAGCTGGAACTGTCTTTAACCTTTCCTTGTATCCCAAGCATTTGCTTAAATCTGCAATGTTTTATCATGATATAGCAAGGGTGAGCATGAAGGTTGCCCAGGAAGTTTAAATTTATTAAAGGATATATCATGATTGAAAGAGTCTGAATAATAAGTTGGCTATAATTCAACAATGTAGTTGTGCATTAGCATGAACAAACTTTTGACTGAACAAGTATTGAACATGAACAAATATATCTGAACCGAATGGTAATGAAGGTGATCAGCCTTTCATACCTGACTTATACATGCAATATGTACAGAGTACAATTCTATCATGGCAATCAGCAATGATTAACCATAAGCAAATGTAGACACTCAAAATTTTCTGCATGCCTGTTACTAACATTGCAGGAGGGCAGATTCGTCTTTCGGAGATAACCCTGGAAGACAGCTTACATCCTTTTCAGATACTATCATAAGTTAATTCCAAAACCCAGGACACACATCGGGAACATCATTTCCAACCCCGGAACACACACCGGAAGGATCATTTCCAACCTCAGAGATAACCCCGAGTTTCGTCCTTGGCAATAACCCCAAGGAGTGTTGTTGCAGTTCCGGTGATAACTCCAGAAATGCTTATTTCAAATACATGCTATCAGCTTCAAGCTTGAGACCTCTGTAGAGGCACTCATACCTCGGACCGGAGCTAACATCGCAAGTACAGGCACTCTCACAAGATGACATTGTGGCATACAAATAAGTAGTCCAATCTCAGATGTAACCCTGAGCAACGTCTGCTTTCAACTCAAACCGGTGATAACCCCGGCGAAGAGTCAAATGTCATCTTGTCCCTTCAACACGTGCTCGTCATCTCAAAACTTCATACATACATACATACATCCAACGATGTCCCACAAGAACCGAGGAGTTATAATCCCTAGTGACTATTACGCGTGACAGTACCTTGGATAGAATTTGAAGCTTAAAGACCATGGGCATGGACCCCTCTTCCTGACTTCGTACAACCTCTAATCCATGTCATTGCTTAACTCTCGACACAAGCGGTCCGAATAAGGTCACATATACCTCATTGGATGCTCAGTTGAAGTTACGCAAGTTCGGAAGCGGACATTACGATTTGCGAGTGCACATACTTGAGACGATGAGACCCATGAGCGAGGGGACACCTCGACCGGCCCGCGAGTGTAAGCTGCTTGCTGTCATGAGAATACACCTGCGGCCATCAGTCTATAAATATAGACCTTGGGGTCAGCCATTTGAGGGAGAGAAGGAGAGAGAAAGGTGAGGAAACCCTGTCCAATTTACTCTGTACACACATATATTGAGTGTTTCCTCATCTCTAAACATCTGTTAGCTCACATATAGCTATCTTTTTATCCGGCGGGAGCTGAGTGTTTATCCATATAAAGTCATAGAACTCTACATTGGCAGCCCATTGTAAGCCTTCTCACATTCTATAAAGCCTTATTCTCATATTAGCACACACTGTTATACACATTAAGAGTCGTGTTGTGTGCGTTTGCCCGGACTTCGGTCCGTGGTTTTCATTTTTGTCTGTGTTTATATATATATATATATATATATACACTTATATATGTATATATTTTATATATGGACTAACATTATCGAGTTATGCCTCGATTGAGCCTGAACTTACATGCGGAGCATTTACTTGCTTATATATATATATATATATATATATATATATATATATATATATATATATATATATATATACTTATATATAATTGTTGCCGGACATATCAGATGAGCACTGGATTTACATCTGGTGAATTTCTTTGCTTTTATATATATTTATATATATATATATATATATATACACTTATATATATAATTGTTATGAGACATATCCAGATGAGCACATATATTTTACATAGAGGGTGCATTTACTTGCTTTTGTTTATATATATATACTTATATATATAATTATTGTCGGACATATTCGATGAGCCCGAATTTACATTCGGTGCGTTTACTGCTTTTATATATATTTGTACATATATATATATATATATATATATATATATTTACAATCCAGTCAGGCCTAGAGTTTACTTACGTGGCCTTTCACAACTTATTTACATTTCGTCTTGCATTGGAGTTTACTTACGTGTGGTTGATTGCTTTTCTGACTTTATTTACATTTTCGTGCCACAGAGTTTACTTCATGGTGGTTGATCATGTCATATATATATATATATATATATATATATATATATATATTTACAACGTTTATATATATAATCGCCATCTTGCTTTCCATACAAACTAACGCATATCATCATGTGAGCCTAGGAATCATGCGATCAAAGGTTCAGTTTACTGAATCTAGATTCGGTTTCCATGATGAACCTTTTTTAAATTGTGCAGCTGACTTGTACATTATTTTACAATGTACGAATTTCCTTGGATGTCATTTGTCATGCCCATGAGGAGTTTAGCATCATTGTATATTATTTTCTAGAAGATGCTTCGCATCTCGAAAATAAAAGAAAACAAACCGAACATTTAATAATAAAATGGAAGTATCAAAGACCTCAATTACTATTAAGCACAAGGTTTGAAAAACCACTTTTTATAAAACTTCTTTGCTATATCTTGTTTAAAATTGAATTTTTCTATAAATTCAAACCTTTTGTATATAGGTGCGAACGAGGCGTAGCACTACTTCCAAATAATTGCACATTGATCCATACACACATACACACACACACATTCATATAGCAATTTCTTTGAAAAGTGGTGGTCACCGTGGCAACACGGATGTCGGGGGGTGCCTAACACCTTCCCTCCACATAATCAAGCCCCCGGACCCAAATGAATCTCGGTTTTATAGACCCATTTAGCAGTGCCACATCACTGGGTTAATGTGCAAACCTTTTTCAGTTGCGTTAGTGTAACTAGTTAAATACACCAACTGGCGACTCTTAAAGTCAAATCATCGACATTATACATGTCGGACCTTTTTCACTTATTTTTTCAAACAAATCTCACATTAACATGAGAACACCAAAGAACAAGTAACGAAAAGGGACACTAAAAAATCCCAACGTCAACAACATATCTGAATGAAACAACTCTAAGTAAAGTTAAGAAAAACTTGCATGTACTATTGATTACCGTTACGAAATATAACTTAGCTTTATTCGAAGACCTAATATAGATAATACCGATCTTCAAATATTAGAATAATATCATTACAATATAAAATAACCTAAACACATTACCACATAATCCTATCAGTCCATACAGCACATAAGACCTAGCATTAAGTCAAACTATTGCAGTCTGAGTTAAGTTCGGTACTAATATTACATCTCGACGGCCTAGTCGGATAAATATCAAGTTTAAGTTCAATTAAACTCTGCTCTAACACTTAACAATTATCCTAGATAATTTATTAATCAGTCAAAATAATTTTCATAAGCTCGTAATAAGTTTTAGATAATTAATATCATTTATCATGAATTTTCAATCATTAATATGATTTAAATAGCACTTAATTCCATTATCATTAATATTAATTTATTAATGAAATCCTTAACATAATATTATAATATCTTTATAATATCTCAAAGTATTTTTAATATCGTTATTATTACCATTCAATTATTTTAAAGTAATTAAAACCATTATTAATTATCTCGCCATTAATATTAAAATATTAATATATTTCATGACAAAATATCAAATATTATAAAATATTTTTATAACACTTAAATTATTTTTATATAATTTTAAAGCATTAATTCTATTTTTACATAATTTATTTAATAGATCTATTAAATAAATTAACTACCATTAATAATAATTTATTAATGAAATTCATCACAAAATATTAAAAGTCATTAAAAATAACTTAAAATATTTTCTTATACCATAATATAATTTTAAATGATCTTTTAAGCATTAAAATCATTTTTAAGTAATTTATTTAATATTATAATTAAATAAATTAAATATCATTAATATTCCAAAAATACTAAATATTTATGAAATATATTCAAAATAATTAAAAACTAATTTTCAGGCTTTAAAATAATTTTTAAGAATTTATTAAGTATTTTTAATAATTAAAAACTATTTTTCTATAATTATTTATTAAAATAATTAATTTTCTAAATAAACTATCGCTATAGAGACTTTAGGCGACAAATCCGTCGCTAATGGTGTTCTTGGGATGTTCTTGAGCCTTCATGTCAGTAACTAAGGTATGAGGTTTGACCATCATTTGATCTAGGTTTCTGATGATTTCTGGGTTTGATTTTTCTCTAATATTGTAGTATTACTGACACACTACAACCTTAATCGACTTTCATGGCCAAAACATAACAAATCTATGAGATCTAGGCTGCAGAAAACGTTGTCAGGCATTTTCTTGAATTTTTGGGCTGCCCAGAAATTCAAACAGTGCCAAAGGTGCTACTTTGAAGCTTTTAATCTTTGATTTCCAAGTATTGTTTATGTGATGTAAAGGTCCAAGCCCGTAGTCCATATGTTATACTACACACATCATGCACTATTACAGTCTAACATCAACACAAGAGAGAAACATGAGCTGGTCAAAGTCTGACAAAAAAAATAGATTATGAACAATCTGGGTTTTCCAGATTGTTCTTTCGGCTGATGGTCAATGGTTGTTTGACCGGCCCAATCTTCTATTCTGTTATGGATCTAAATGATCTAAAGGTTTTAACATGAAGTCTTCATGTCAGGCTACAACAACAAAACAATAACGTGACCAAAACATTAACATACAACAAGATCAAGGGCCTTAAAAATCTTGTCAGACCACTTGGAAAATTCTGGGTTGCCCAGATTCAAATTTTTATGCTCGGTCAACGCACTTTAATCGATCATATCTTTCAATATAAACATGATATGGGCTTGCTTCAAGTTTCAGATTAAAGTCCTTACTACAAAGAATAGATCTATAACATCAAACACACCAAAACATTAACAGGTAAAGATCTAAGGCCTCTGACATATGGCTGTCAGGCCATATTTTTCAACTTTTCCAGATTTTTGAAATCTTTAAATTTGTGCATCTAGATGTTATAGATCCTTGATCTAATAATCCAGATCACTTATTAACATCCTAATACACAACTTAAAACAACAAACAACAAAATCTAACATAAGATCATATGATTTACAAAATTTAGGGTTTATACCTCATTCATGCTTTGATCTTGAATCTGATCTTTGTGATCTGTTCCTGGCTTGCTAATGCTCTTACTAGTGACTGATTTACTTAATATTTTCATGGCTAAGGAGAGAGAGAAGTTTGGTTGAGTGTAAGGATGCAAATGAGCTTAGTTTGGTGACTTTCCCTCTCTTTGATCTATATATAAAATGATGAAATGTCAATGGCTAATCATGTGATCAGTTGTTGGCTGATTAAAGTTGATTTCTAGGCCACATGGCTAGCTTAGGGTTGGTCACCAACCACAAATAGGGTTAGTTCTAGACTACACCTCATTATAATATTAGAAAGGGTAGTTTGATCATTTGACTTATAAAGTGAATGACAACTTGGTAACTTCTCACAACCATTAGGTTTTAACCCTTAGGGTTTGACCCTTAGGGTTTAACCCTAAGGTTACACAAATTTATATTCTAGGCTTTTCTAATTAAGTTTTAAAAATAGAAAATTAAGATTTCTAAATTATAATTAGGATTAACATTTCCTAATCACATTCAAGCTTGCCAATTATGGTTAGTATTTCCTTAATTAAAATTGCTAATTTAGCAATTAGGTTCCATAATTGTACGTTAGGGTTTCCAGTTGAATAACTAGGGTTTTCTAATAATCAATTAGGGTTATCCGTAATTAAATAAATAACATAAAAACTTTATACTTATTTTCAAGCTTCCTAATTAGGGTTTTAATATTCCGAATTAGGGTTACGGACTCCCGGAACTGAAATTAGGGTTTCTATAGCCGGTAATAGGGTTTCTTATCAATCGTTAGGGTTTTCTAACTGAACGTCGAGGTTCTAAAATATTATTAGGGTTTATGAGTGATATAGTTTATCTGGTCAACCCTTGACCCTTAACCACATACTGCACACATGTATGACCATATACACAGATATTATTAACATTGTAAACCTTCACCAAAAGTTTTTAAATTCACAAAATTTATTCCCAAAAAATGTCAAATACATACACTTATTTTCTGTCTAGGTTTATTATTTAACCTCTATTCAATCTTTTAAGATTTTATAAAATTGTCTAAATCCCCGAGTTGTCACAGTGACAATAAATGTAATGAGGACTCTATTTGAGTTTGGATATTGTCTAGAAGACAATATTCGTGTAAAAACTCTCAGCTCATGTTGTATAATTAAGATTGTATTTGTATTCAGTACCATGTATTTGGTGACCCAAGATGGGTGATGTATACCTATTTTGGGGGCATCATATCTGGTACCCACACGCTCCCTTCGAATCTCAAAATACCATCTCTATCCATCTTCAATTTTTCTTCCTCATTTTCCATGATCCTCGTCCTGATTTTCTCGCATTCTTCATCATTTTCCTAGGATTCCTTTATTCTGTCCAACAAGGTCGGACGAGCTTCTACTGTAAGCAATCTCTCTTCAGACCTTTCCGGTCCTTTCACTTCTATCTCCAATTTTTCTATATCCCTTATTAACTCCTTCTGAGTTGTCAACTGAAATAACTTCTCTCTTCCTTTCCTACTTAGCGCGTCGGCCACTACGTTTTCCTTCACTAGGTGATAAAGAATGTCGCAGTCATAATCCTTGATTAATTCTAACCACCTCCTCTGATGTATATTCAACTCCTTCAGTGTGAAGATATATTTCAGACTCTTGTGGTCCGTGTATATCTCACATTTTTCTCCGTACAAATAATGCCTCCAAATCTTTAACGTAAAAACTACTGCCGCTTATTCTAAGTCATGAGTAGGGTATCATTTTTCATAATCCTTCAATTATCGTGACGCATATGGAATGACTTTGCCATGTTGCATTAGCACACAACTCATTTCTCTATGCGACATATCACTATACACCACAAATCCTCCCATATCATTTGGTAATGATAATGCAGGTGCCTCGCTCAATCTCTTTTTCAGCTCTTGGAAACTCTCCTCGCACTTGTCCGTCCACACAAATTTCACCGTCTTCCTCGTTAAATTGGTCAATGGGGTGGCTAGCTTAGAAAAATCTTGGATAAATCTTCGATAGTACCCAGCTAACCCTAAGAAACTTCTCACTTCGGTCGGCGTCTTTTGTTGCTCCCAATTACTCACTGCTTTTACTTTCGCAGGGTCTACTGAAATTCCATCCTTATCCACCACGTGTCCTAAGAATTGAACTTACTCCATCCAAAATTCACACTTAGAAAATTTCGCATACAACTTCTCTTTTCTTAGTGCTTCCAAAACCATCTTCAGATGTTCGGCGTGTTCTTCTTTCGTCCTTGAGTATATCAGTATATCGTCGATGAAAACTACTACAAATTTATCTAAGAATGACTTGAAGACTCAGTTCATCAAGTCTATAAATGCTGCCGGAGCATTCGTTAACCCAAATGACATTGTGACGCCCCCAAATCTGGGTATCTTCCAACCCGACAAATGGTGCTACATGGTACTACCATTCACACATACATTCAATTGAAAAGCCTCAATAGAACAAATATGTCTTCTATATATTAAAAATAATATTAACATTTCCCAGGTTCTTTATAACCATTACATTTGTTCTTGTCATAATATCAAATATATTACAATCATTCACCCTATACTATTACATAAGTATTCTACGGGTTCGTCTTCGCCTTGCCCTTATCCTTGCCGGAACCTTCAGTCCGTTCGATCTTAGATGTGTTCATATGGTTAAAGCAAGAGTGAGCATGACTAGCTCAGCAAGTACAACAATTCTAATAAACAACATGCTTGAAACATAGGAATCATATATCTTTAATAACTGAACAATAGTTACAAAGTATTATTGATAATTCAAAATATCACTTCTTTTCATTCAAAACATTTTACAACAAAAATATTCAGTAAAACATCAATTCCGGTCGAAGACCTAGAGCATTTCATAAGTTCTTTGAAAAGGACATCCCGACACTAAGTCCGTAAGTCTGACATTTTTTACGAGCATGTCTAGGTGATCAGCCTATAGTACTCTATGTTAATCAACACTACATTCATTAAACGTATGCACGTTTAAGTTGTGGCAACCTCAAGTGCCTATCGTTTAACGACAAAACATTTTTAGCAAACTCAGTCTTCATTTGAAAACCACACCAATATAACTTGGTAAACATTGACCATGCTTTGATAGAAATATAATACAAGTCTAGCCGAAAGGGTTGGATTTGACTTCATCATACATTAATTCATGCGTAAGAGTACATGAACCACAAAGCTTGTCCAGATTGAACTGAAACAAGGGTTAGAATACTTGCCTTCAGCGCCTGTTACAGTTATAACACGTTCATGCTTAAGTTTTTAAGTCTCTACAGTAAATAATAACATCACATAACACATTAGGTCATGAATGAACATACACATTTCCTAATGAATCTTACCCTTATTCTCAATCTAATTACGACTTAGATTTGTTATTATTGGTTCCGACTTTTCGTTATGTCGTTCTTACATTCACATACAATTGACTTACTTTATCCTTAATTGAACATACTTAAGGTTTAAACATGTCTTAACAATATTATAATCAAGCTTTAGTTCATTAGTAATGCGTTACCATTCATTTCATACTTGTAAACCTTCTTTACTGTCCAAACCCTAAGACGGCATCTGGGCGCGGTCATTGCCTTTTCATCTCATTGCGGTGCGAGTTTGAAGTTTGCGATAGCTAGAGCTCGGCCTTTGGCATATTCCACAATTAACCCTCTTGTCCGCGTCGTGGCGCGACTCTGTAGTATGTCTGTGCACTGTACATGGCGCTGCAGCACCACCATTATACCTTGGGTTGGCGTCGCGGCGCCAACTCTGTGCACCAGATAACTTTGACATATTTTTAACTTTGCGAACTTCCCAGACTCGTAACTTCTTCGTTATAAGTCTGAATTGGCTCGTTCAAGAGCCTATGGTTCACAAATTACATACTCTACGTGTTCATGTAAGAATTTTATCTATTTGACTTCGTTTACTCAAAATTCATCTATTGGTTCATTTTTAGCTAAAATATTAAACGTTCGTGAACGTTCAATGCTCGTTTCTTCGTTCTAAGTCGAAATCCGATCATTTTTGAGTCCACAACTATATAATGCCAAATATGACTTGTCTCCATCGAAAACCAACATTTTTGAGTTCAAACACAAAATTCGACTTCCATTCCGAGAATTTCACAAATTCGACGATTATCGTCCAATCGTGTGAATTCCGGCAAAACTTCGTTACTAACGATTTGATCATTGTTCTAAATGCATTCTATCCATCATATGAACATTTCAAACTACATATTACATCAACTTTTTTTTAAGTTATGTTTTGGCTTATTCTTCATAAGTTTATAACTTAACAAATTATAAACTACAAGTTTTCATTCCTTATAACTTATTATTGATTTAAGTCCTTTAAACAATATTATTACATCTTATCTATCATACTAACTTCTCAAAGTATCATATGACAAGTTCATCATTGTTCATCATAAGATCATAACTTATTTAGGTTCATCTTACTTAGTCATGACTTATTCGGTATAAATATTTATTAGACTACACTTCTCTTATCACCCTACAATGATAGAGATGGAAGATATAAGATCATAAGATCATTTACCTTTGATGACTAGCTTTCTCCTTCTTGGAAATCTAACAATGGAAGTTTTGACTTATAAGTGCTTATTCTCTCTAACCAATAAGTTGCTTTATAAAGGAGAGTTGTTGGTGTTTTGAACAAGCAAAAATAATTTGTGAGCTTGCTATTTATAGAGCTTCCAAGGTTAGGGTATAAGAGTCAGTACGACCTCCCACCTCCTTAACAAACCTCCTTACTATTCCTTTCTTAATCCCCAAGTATACTTGCTCCCTACATCAAATACTTGGCCATCACATAAAGTTCTTGGCCATTACACAAAGTTCTTACCCACCAAGATAACCCACATCAACATGGTTGCTCCATGGATCAAACCTAACCCAACGGATCATTAATTGGGCTTAGGTATTAAATTACTTAACTTATCTTTGGGCTTGCATTAAATCAATTTGGGCTTGCACCTTAATTCCATTGGACTTTACAAATTACTAATAATCCTACAAGTCCAATTTATTTGGCTAAAAACTTTATTACAATTTCCTTACGTATTATACTCGTATTCTTACTCATATATTAATTCTCAATATATGATATTCCATCCTCCGTACATACTCGTATAATACTTCGTATTATACTTGTATTCATTTATTCGTACAATACCTAAGTATCATATGATCAATACACTTTCTTTTTAACGCTTAATATTCCTAACGTTCTCGAACTAAGTTCGCATGCGAAATATTGTGTTTTCCATACTTAGATTATTATTACATAATCCATATCACCATGATATTATAACATTACTTATTTCTCGGAAGTTCAAAAATAATTCTTGAGCGGAAATCGATGAATAGTATTTTTCAGAAAATTTCTCGAAAAACTTTTATTTTCGTCTTAGAAATTCAAACACTTTAATTCCTTCACGTAGTTAAAATACTACGATGTTCTAACGTTTCTAGGTTATATAACGACATTCATCTTACTACACATAATAATAACAAATAATATTATTTTATTTATTATAAAAGTATTTACAAAAGGTTCAATTTTCTGGGGCGTTACAGACATTACCAAAAATTTGAAATGTTTGTAACCAGTTCGGAATGCTGTCTTTAATATATCTTCTTCCCGCACCTTCAATTGGTGATAACCCGTTCGCAAATCTATCTTCAAGAAACACTTGGCTCCCTCCAATTGGTCAAAAAGGTCGTCTATCCTTGGTAACGGGTATCTACTCTTAATAGTCACTCTGTTCAATTCCCGATAATCGATACAGAGCCTAATCGATCCATCCTTCTTCTTTACAAACAACACGGGTGCTCCCCAAGGAGACACACTCAGTCGTATGTAACCCTTATCTAGCAACTTTCGTAATTGTATCATTAATTCCTTCATTTCTACTGGCGCTATACGGAATGGAGCTTTCGAAATCGGTGTCGTTCCCGATGCTAAATCTATTATGAATTCGATTTCTATGGCTGGCGGAAGACCAGGCAGATCATCCAAAAATACATCTTGAAATTATCTTACTACAGGTATATCCTTAATTTCTACTCCCTTTTTTCTGAGTGTCAACAATGTACACTAAGTAACCCACACATCCTTTTCTTATCAATCTCTTAGCCTGTGTCATCGTAAGGCAACACGATTGCTTAAGCAATGAGCTACCATAAAATACCACCTTAGACTTATTCGGAGTCTGAAGGTTCACACTTTTATCCTGACAGTTAATTACCACAACATGGTTATACAAACAATCTATTCCCAATATTACGTCAAATTCTCCCAATCTTATCGGGATTAGGTCTACACTTAGTTCATGATTTCTAATATTTACTCGCTAATTTTGATAAATATACTCTACAAGGATTACTTCCTTACTCACAACTTATATGTTCAAGGGATTTTCTAATCGTTCTCAGGGTATCTTAAGTCAACTAGAAAATTCCTTAGATACAAAAGAACAAGTGGCACCTGAATCAAATAATACATAGGCATTTATATCATTGATCGGGATAATACCTGACACAATGTCCTTCATAGTTACGGCCATCCTGGATGGTCATATTAAATGTTCTGGCAGTTGGACGGTTGGATGGCGCCGGTCTGCCAATCATCAGTTTGTTATTCCCTCTTTGTTGGCCGCTTCCTCCGCTACCTCCTTTCTTCGGGCAATCTTTGATCAGATGGTCCACCAAACCACAAACGAAGCATCCTTTGATCTTCTTCGGCTTTGGGCAGTTTGGAGCATAATGTCCCTCTTGGCCATAGTTGTAACATACATTGCGCCCTTTCCAACACTCGCCTTTGTGATACCTTCCACACTTTGGGTATCCTTCCACCTTCTTCTTAAACTCTCCTCAAAACTTCCCCACTTGATTGTTGAGATTCTTGTTGTTGTTGTTGCTGTTGTTGTTGTTCTCCCGCTTTCTTTTTCCTAAATTGCTACCCCCGCTGCTGCTTCCTCCACGATTTTCTCCTCTGGTGCTCTTTCCCTTCTTCTCTTTGTTATTCAGACTTAAAGCTTCGATTCCTACCTCTGCAATAATATCCTTCTCCAGCAATGTTGTAAAAGAATCGATCTGAAGAACTGACACCTTATTAAACAACCATGGCTTTAGTCCTTGCTCAAAATGCCTAGCTTTTCTCTATTCATCCAACACCTGATGTTCAGCAAACCAGGCTAGTTAATTGAACTTAGTTGCGTATTGCGCCACCGTCATATCTCCATGCTTAAGTTCTAAGAACTTTACCTCCATCTTATTTTTCATGCTCTTTGGGAAATAATTCTCAAAGAACAGAGTCTTAAACCTCTCCCAAGTGACTATCCCTTCTCCCGCTCTCTGCTGATTCGCCTCCCACCAGTAGTTCGCTTCGCCTTTCATCATATAGGCTGCAAATGCCGTCTTCTGGTCTTCACCCACACGAGCGATGGTGAAAGCCTTCTCCATCTCTTTGATCCATGTCTGAGCCACGATCGGATCAATAGTGCCTATGAATTTCAGTGGTCTTACACTCCTAAAATCCTTAAAGTTTGTAACTTGAACCTGTGACGCCCCCAAATTCAGGTACTTGAAACCCGAATTCAGTGCTTCACGATACCATTTCTTTGAGCGGAATAATAATAATTTTGTCATAAATATCAAACTTAATTACATATCAGAGTTGTCTAAATCCCAAGTACGCGACCTTAAAACATTTCATTACATAATAGATAATAAATATCATCATCTTATTTAAGTCTAGTTATTACATAAGATAATACAACTTATTCTGACAGCTTTTCTTTCCCTTTGTTCCTTGCAGAGCCCTCTTGTTGATCATACTTAACTAAAAATATTTAATTTAAGCAAGGATGAGCATTTGAGTGCCCAACAAGTAATAATAATTATAAATATTAGCTGAAAGGATTAAATGTTTTGTTTGTACTACCCTTCTACAACAAATCAAAAGTTGTGAAGTAATCTGAACCGATAATAATAACATAACAACTCTCTATCAAAATTTTCAAACTACGTACTGACTATAAATAAGGTTAAGGTGACATACTATGAACATTGTTCTCAATTTTCGAATAGGTTTAGCAGAACTTCATCCGCAAACTGTCATAACTTACGGGCACGGGGGGTGATCAGCCCATTATTCCCTGTATTGATTAATACTACATGCAAGAACGATATTATCGTTTCACTCTCTGTCCTTAGAAGATAAAAGTTTTCCTTCATCGGGATGTTCATACTTAGTCCGGAATCCAGAACCAAAACAATTTGATTGGATACAAAAAGGTTTTATCATATTCAACAACATTTCTAAATCTGTGTCTAGCTGGTCAAATAGCTTAGACAACTCTTTGATATCGTATACATACTGGGGTCAATAGGTGTGTGTGTATATATATATATATATATATATATATATATATATATCAACATGTGATTAAATACAATGATTATCCAAGTGGTGACACTTGAATAACCATGTTTAGACATTAACGAACAGAATATATATATCTGAATTACAATATAGTACCATGTTGATAATCAATGATCGGATATAACATATATAACAATAGGGTTAATAATCTGATACAATAATAATATAATTCTGAAACTTTCTTACTCATGTCCATTGCATAAAGAAAATGCAAAGGTAAAGATACTTGCTCAATAATAATTATAGTAAGTATAGGAAACTTGCCTGGTCTGCTGTTTACACAACTTAGTTCTACCTTTAATTCAATGACCTATCATTTATAAGATTTTTCTATCGATTAGAATAACATGTCATAACATATCGTACTATTATTTACAGTCAATACATAACCTAATCACATTGTCACATAGTTATATCGGTCACCTTCAGGTACCGACGGCTTTATCGGAAAATTATCGAGTTTAAAACTCAACCTATAAAGGTTTGGATCAACTTCGATAACATTTCGGTGTACCGACGGCTTTATCGAAAAATTATCGAGTTTAAAACTCTAATCTGTATCTTAAATACCATTCAGGATAATTTAAATATCAATCATAGGACTTATAATAATTTTTAATTAATTATTATAATTTATCATGATTTTTGAAACTCTGGAATCATTATTAAATGATTTAAATATTACATAATTTTATTATCATTAATATTTAAATAATATTCAAACATTAATGAAACTATTTATAACTACTCAAAATATTTTTAAAGTATTAATATTACCACTTAAATGATTTTTAAAACATTAAAAATCATTTTTAAACAATTACCATTAATATTTAAATATTAAGGTATTATTTATCAAAATATTAAAAGTCATTAATTATAACTTAAAATATTTTCTTATAATATAATATAATTTTAAATGATTTTCCAAGTATTAAAATCATTTTTTAAGTAATTTATTTAATATTTTAATTATATAAATTAAATACCATTAATATTAATGAAATATATTCAAAATAATTAAAAACTTATTTTTATACTTTAAAATAATTTTTAATAATTTATTTTGTATTTTTAATAATTAAAAACTAGTTTTCTATAATTATTTAATAGAAATATAATTTTATAAATAATATGTCGCTAAAGACCACATATAGTGACAGAACCGTCGCTATAGGTGTTCTTCGTGTTCTTCATGTAACCTAGAAATTCAAGTGCAGTTATCGAGTGGGTGGGTTTGACCAAGTGTATCTGACAGATCATATAGCTTCTGGGTGTAATATGACTTCGATCTTTTAGTATTAACGTAGTACTACAAGTATCACTAACAATCAACAACAAGAAAACATAACACAAATGAGATCTGATCGCCCAAAGTAGCTGTCAGAGGCTGTTCTTCATTTCTGGGTTGCCCAGAAATGAAGAACAGTTCGAGCATGCATCTTTGGGCTTCCACAACTTGCAATCCTTTTAATGTTTTTGTGATCTATAAGCTTCAGTGTGTAGCCAACATGTAGGACAAGAGATCTATTACTTCACATCATTATAACAACAACAAATCAAGCAGATAATGTCCGGTCAAACCTTGTCGGAAAACACATGAAAATGTGTTCGACTTGGCTGGTTTGACCGGATGCTAAATCCCACATGTTTATCATTTAGGTGATATAAAGGCATGAACATGTAGTACATATACCAAACTATAACTTAGATATAACAACAATATCATAACAACAAAACACAGACAGATCCAAGGTAAACAAAAGCTTGTCAGACGCTAGTTTACTGTTTCTGGGTTGCCCAGAAATGGTCCGGTTATGGTAGGTCAACGACCTTTGACCAATAATATCATGCAATCTAGACCATATCTAAGTCTGATTCTTGATCCAGATAAAACACCAACTACCAGACTACATATTTAAACCTTTATACAACAAAAACCAATATCAGACAAGAATCTAATGGCACTGACATTCATTGTCAGACCACCAAGAAATTTTTTTCTAGATTTTATAAAATGCTAGATCTAAGCCTATAGATGTTATGGATCTAACATCTATCAACCCAGATCATCATTATACACTATATATAACATGTTTTAACAATAATTCATAACATCTAACATTCAAATCAAGATCAGATTATAGCTAGGGTTTTTATACCTTTAAATGAGCAAATCTGATTCTAGGCTTCTAAGTTTGATGTGGTTGTTCGTGGGGCTGGTCTTGGGGATTGATGTAGACACTCGAATTTTTCTGCACGCCTGTTGCTGACATTAAAGGAGGGCAGATTCGTCTTTCGGAGATAACCCTGGAAGGCAGCTGACATCCATTCTGGATACTACCGGAAGTTCAATTCCAACCCGGAACACAAACCAGGAACATCAGTTCCAACTCGGAACACAAATCGGGAACGTCATTCCAAACCCCAGAACACACACCGGGAGTGTCATTTCCAATCTCGGAGATAACCCTGAGGTATACAGATCAAAAGACCGGCAACATCATCGGGGATGACAGTTCTGTCTCGGCGATAACACCGTGACATTCAGTCCCAGTCCCAGTCCCAGAACCAACACTGGGAGTAGCGACTCCATCCTTGGTGATAGCCCCAAGGGATGCCTTTGCAGTTCCGGCGATAACTCCGGAAATGCTTATTTGAAACACATGCGATCAGCTTCAAGCTCATACCTCCTGCCGAGGCACTCATACCTCAGACCCGGAGCTAACAACGGGCAGACAGGAACACCCACAGATGACAGTGAGGCATACAAACAAGCAGTCCAATCTTAGATGTAACCCTGAGCAACGTCTGCTTTCCGCTCAAACTGGTGATAACCCCGGTGAGGAGTCAAAACGTCGTCTTACCACTTCAACATTTTCTCTCACAAGATGATATCGTGGCATACCAACAAGTAGTCCAATCTCAAATGTAACCCTGAGGAACGTCTACTTTCAACTTAAATCGGCGATAACCCCTAATTTTGAAATACAAATCTAGTCTGTGCAGGAAAATACAAAGCTATCTACAGATCTGTATGTATGCGGACTATCACATCTAACATAGCATCCTTCTCTGAAGACGGAGGTAGCGTTGCAAGCTCCTGCCCAAGGGTATCTACATAAGCTAGCAGATCAGAGGTTAACTGCACGGTGGCATAATGCTCATCAATGTAAGCACTCATGTCGGTAAGACTGACAGTCATCTTATAGTACTATCTGCAATGGCCATATCCCTAGTAGATAAGGCGGCATCCCATTCCCCAATCAATGCACCCCTGGCTGATATAGCCTCATCTCTTTCTAATAGAGCAGCGTCTCTCTCATCAAGAGCTGTCAACATCGCGGCCCTAGCTTGATCTCTATCATAGGTCATCAGATGTAAGCTCTGCTCCAAATGTTGTGCCGAATACTGAGTAACAGTGGCACTTGGGGTGGGAGAATCCATCACAAATGCTGGCAACCCAGCAGTCAAATCATCGATGGGAATAATTGTAAGACCCCAACTTTTATGAATAAAGATGATTTTTCTATAATTATCATTTTTGAATATTATGGAATGAATTTGTTATAATGTTATAGTTGTGGGTAGTATTTATAAATTTTGCAAAGTACGCAAGTTGTTATATAATATTCATTTTGGTAGGAAATTTTCTTTTTGTAGGGAATATTAAATGACGACACATAATCATTGGTGGAACCCTAACGGAAATCTTGTCGTAGTTAGAAAGCGACAAAAATATTTTATGAAAATAACGGCGGAAGTTTTACAGATTATCTTGTTGAACTACTTTCGGTAGTAAAAAATGCGATGTCTGGCGTGGTTGCATAGTAGCACACACGGTATTGATTATTGATCTTTGACGTGAGAAGTCGATCGGTTATACTCAATTATCTCTGATAATTGTTGCATCATATCTCTCATATTATTGATTCGATTATTGTCACAGTATCATCCGCATTATATGATATATTATTAATCAATAATTGAGGCGACAAAGTTATTCATATTATTAAATTGCAATATTTACAATGTCTAGAAGTTACATCGAGGAGAGGTTTGGTCATCTAATTGCGGCATGCCAATAGGAGAAATCCTTATTGGAAAGCCCCTCTTTCTTGGGGCGACACCGGTTGATAAATATTGTAAGTTATAATATTAATGATGAATGTTATTAAAATCTCCAGCTGAGCTGGGCGCCGGGCCCTGGATGCGCTAGCGATTGGCACATAGGGGAGTGATTGCCCGGGATGAAGTTGTGCTCAGTGTTGAATTTGGAGACGCGGACGTGATATTTGAGTCCGGAACGATGAAATTAGTAAAAATAGACTATAATCACAAAATTTTCTGGTTTTTACTATTTGGTCAAAAAGTCAACAGTTGACTTTTTCGGGAAAAGTAAAACTTCAAAATTTCAAAATTTATATTTTTGATAAAAATAGTTTCATTGTGTTGGAATTATTTGTGTTAGTGAAAATCGACATTTATTTCGATAAAAATTGATGTCTAGAGGTTATATTGACCAATCGGGTATTTAACCGGATAAATGAGCAATTGATTGCTATTATTTCACATGATTATAACTATTTGTTCACATGTGTATACTATTATTTCACATTCTTGTTACTATTAGGGGAGTTGGTGCAAGATTGATAATACTTGCATGACTAAGTTAAAAATGGAGGTATAGATGGAGGTACTATACTGTAATTTGTATTTTTACATGTCTAGAACTATTGATTCACATAATTTACTATTGAATCACATAATTTACTATTAGGGGAGGTGGTGCAAGTTTGATAATACTTGCATGACTAAATTAAAAATAATGGAAAAGTTGGAGGTATTGTATTGTAATTTTTCGAGCCCCAAAATGTGCAATTATTAAAACTATATTTTTCTATAAATAGAAGCTCATTATTCATCATTCTTCATCAATTCACTCAAGCTATAGAGCAGTTATTATAGAGAGAAATTTTAGAGAGAAAGAAGAATAGAAGTCTGCTACCTCTCTACTCCAGTATCCAGTTTCTTTCTAAGGTAAGGGATATTATTTCTTTCTTTCGTCTTCATGAAGAGAACTTCCATTATTCCATCTTTATTATTCTGTTGGAATAACCTGTATACGCGGTCTACCCTATACTTGGTGATTTCTGTTGTTACTCCATTCTTTATTATTACATTGGAACATCTTATGCATGCGTTTTTCGTGGGACTCGTTAAAATCTTTATTATTCTGTTGGAACATCCTGTGTGCGTTTTACTGTGAACACAGTTTCGGCGTCTTTATTATTACGTTAGAATATCCTATCTGTGCATTTTACGCATGGGACCGATTCCGTTATTTATTATTACATTGGAATAACTTTGTACATGCAATCACCGCATGCATGGTGATTTACTGTTGTTATTTCATTCTTTATTATTACGTTGGAATATCCTATCGCAATGCGTATTACGCTTTGCTTTGGTTCCGATTAATTATTATTCAGTTGGAATAACTTCAATACATCTATAATACCGCATGCATGGTGATTTCTTTTGTTATTCCATTCTTTATTATACTCAGTTGGTTAAAGTTTTGACTTCTATACTCCATGAAATTAGTGGAATATCCTTGATATTTGCGCTTCATCCAGTATCTTTCATGGAAATATTCTTCTGAGCATTCTTAAATTTTACTCTACAAAGCAGTATCATGTTGACAATTTGGACGTTATTAGTTTCTGAATAAATTAATTCGTGAACTTGTTTTATTTAATTCTTATATCATTGTCATCATCCTCATGTTTATATTTATTTTAAAGTCATTTGTGGCCTATAGTGCATAGATGGACTTGGTATGATTATGATCAGGGATTATTCGGTGTAATCATGACTCTTTTAATGGATTGCTTGTTTCGCTGTAATCATGACTCATAAAAGATAGTAGATTTTATTCTCTACTTGACTCTTTTAATGGATTGCTTGTTTCGCTGCAGTTAAACTTGGTGTTTGTTATATTGTATCAGTTTAACACTGTTTAAGGCTAATGATAATTTATTCTGCATTATCTTAGTCATAATATTTCTTACTGGGCTAGTTGAGCTCACCCTTTTTTTTTCCACTGTTCTCTTCAAGAAATGAGAATATAGCTAGGACGAGTCGGGGAATGGAGTGATGGACCAAATGATAGTATTAGTAGTTCTCACTATTCTGTTAAACAGTGTGACAATAAATGTAATGAGGACTTATTCTGAGAGTGGATATTATCTAGAAGACAATATTTGTATTAAAACTCACAGTTTGTATTATGTCGTATTTTATATGACAGTTGTATAATTAAGTTGTATTTGATTTATGTACCATGTATTTGACGACTCAGAATAGGTGATGTATACCTAATTTTGGGGGCGTCACAGTTGGTGGTATCAAAGCTTAGGGATATGATCCCTGGCTAAGATGTGAGACAAGAATTAGGAGGGGAGAGACGGGGAATTCCTTCGCTAGTATGACCTACCTATGTTTATTTGGTATTTAATTGGTCGGTCAGAGTATAGGGATAAAATGTGATATGTTAATTAACCATTGTTTTGTGGCAGTATTTGAAAATGGCATCCGAGAATGTTGAGAACATCAATGGAGCACATGAGACCATTGAGTCTCCACAGATCAATAACCAGGACAATGTGCATCAAGAAGGCAAAAATCCCCATGCAAACGATAACACTGACCAAATGATGAACGATGGAATGTTCCGAGGCTTCATGCAATTCATGCAACATCAAGCGAGAGCGGCTCCTGTCCAAAATGCAGGTGGAAACACTGACAACTCTCAGACGGTCACCGCCAAACAGTTTAAGGAGCTGGGACCACCGGAGTTTTTTGGAGAGCCAAAACCACTTAAGGCGGAGACGTGGATAAAGCAGATCAACAAGATATTTGATGTCTTGGGGTGATCTGAGGAGCAAAAGGTTCCCTTTGCCACCTTCATGATCTTGCAGTGCAGAGGTGAGACATGGTGGGAATCAGTAAAAGCGTACTCAACCGCCGCCTTTGAAGATGTCTTGGGAGAAGTTTCAAGAACTGTTCAATGACAAGTACTTTCCCGAAAGTATTCATCACATGAAAGAGGTAGAGTTCATTAAACTGGAGAAAAACAACATGACCGTGTCACAGTACGAAGCCAAGTTTGCCGAGCTGTCTCGGTTTGCATCCCATTTGGTTGATAATGAGGAGAGAATGACGCGAATGTTTCTAAGAGGTTTGAAACATGAGATACGTCAATATCTTATCTCTCATAAACTGTGTTTGTATTCAGATGTTGTTAATAGGGCTCAGTTATTGGAACGCGATAACGAGTCAACCTAACCAAAATAGAGCAGCCGAAAAAATGATAATACTAGTGAGAGCAAATCCATCGAGCGATGACAACAAGCGTGGAGGAATCAAAGATGCCGAAATGGTAACCACTTCAGTTGTAATCAGGGCCAAAACAATAAGAATGGACATTTCAAGAAGAGGAGATTCAACAATGATGGAAAGACGTCAGACCAAACTTTGCAGTTGTGAAGGAAGGAGAATGACCACCTATTATATGCTTCAAATGTGGAGGGAGGACACATCGGTCCAAGCTACATGATGATCTTGTCCAAAGCATGTTATAATTGTGGAAGAAGGTCACCTTGCCCGATTTTGTCGTTCTTTGAAGACAAGTTCAGCTAGGATAGAGGCACCAAAGGTCGTCCCGGAAAAGTCAGCCGTGGCGCAAGGAGAGGCGTTTGTTGTGACCTCTCCCAGGAAAGCAAGGAACCCGAACGAAGTCATCACGGGTAAGCTTATCATAAACTCTAGCGAAGTCTATACCTTATTTGATACCGGTTCTACCCATTCTTTTATTTCTCCTACTTGCGCTCAACGTTTAAATTTGACTCTGGAGAAATTGGACTTTGACTTATCTGTTGAAACTCCATTGGGAGAAACCTTCATTACATCCACTGTTTATAAGTCTTGTTTAGTTCAAATCGGTACCCTCACATTACCTGTCGATCTTATTTCATTGAAAATATTTGCATTTGACGTGATTCTAGGGATTGATTGGTTAACTGCTCATCATGCAAAAATTGATTATTTTGCGTAAGGTTGTTAGCATTCATATTCCTAACCAACC
The DNA here is from genome assembly GCA_020205605.1 of Panax ginseng. Lineage (NCBI taxonomy): Eukaryota > Viridiplantae > Streptophyta > Magnoliopsida > Apiales > Araliaceae > Panax > Panax ginseng. The sequence goes on along the minus strand of CM035129.1, from coordinate 32,850,410 downwards.
TATTATGCGAATTCAAGCAACAAAACCATTAAAATCAATCACTATCATCTCAAGCCATAAAGCTATTCGTTTATTGAAAAATGGATGTTAAGCTTTCTTAGCTCATGTCACGGATCTAAATAAAAATACGTCAGTTTTGAATGATATTTCTATTGTTAATGAATTTCCTGACGTATTCCCTGAAGAACTTCCTGGCCTACCCCCAGAGCGTGAAATTGAATTTTGTATTGACCATGAACCCGGTACAAAACCTAGTTCCAAAGCCCCATATCGAATGGCTCCTAATGAACTTCAGGAGTTAAAGACCCAACTGCAGGAATTGTTAGACATCGGTTTCATTTGTCCTAGTACGTCTCCTTGGGGTGCTCCTGTTCTATTCGTGAAAAAGAAAGATGGGAGTATGTGACTTTGTATTGATTATCGGGAGTTGAACCATGTCACCATCAAAAATAAGTACCCATTACCACGTATTGATGACCTGTTTGACCAGTTACAAGGAGCCAAATTCTTTTCAAAGATTGCTCTTCGTTCCGGTTATCACCAATTGAAGATTAGAACTGATGACATTCCAAAGATGGCTTTCAGAACTTGGTACGGGCATTATGAATTCCTAGTCATGTCTTTTGGATTGACTAATGCTCCTGCTGCCTTCATGGATATGATGAACCGAGTATTCAAGGAATATTTGGATCACTTTGTGGTCGTCTTCATTGATGACATCCTTATTTATTCCAAAAGCCGTGAAGATCATGAGCAACACTTGAGGCTGATACTCCAAAAGCTTCGTGAATATAAGCTTTATGCCAAGTTGAAGAAATGCCAGTTCTGGCTTGAGGAAGTAGCATTCCTTGGGCACGTGGTGTCAAGTCATGGAATATCTGTTGACCCAGCAAAGATTGAAGCTATTCAAAGCTGGGAGCAACCTAAATCAGTGACCGAAGTACGTAGCTTTCTTGGCTTAGCTAGTTATTATCGGAGATTCGTAGAAGGGTTTTCTCGAATCTCTACTCCCTTAACTCAGCTAACTCGGAAAGATACAAAATTCGGTTGGAGTGAGAAATGTGAGAAGAGTTTTCAAGAACTCAAGAGGAGACTCATTTCAGCACCTGTTTTGACAATACCATCTGGATCGGAGGGATTTGTCATCTACAATGATGCTTCGGGAAAAGGGTTAGGTTGTGTTCTCATGCAACATGGGAAATTCATAGCCTATGCCTCACGAAAACTCAAGGAATATGAGAGAAATTATCCTACTCATGATCTAGAGTTGGCAGCAGTCGTTTTTGCACTAAAGATTTGGAGGCATTATTTGTATGGGGAGAAAGTGGAGATCTTTACGGAACATAAAAGCCTCAAATATTTCTTCACTCAAAAGGAACTCAACATGCGACAGCGACGTTGGCTTGAACTGTTGAAAGATTATGATCATACCATCCTGGAAAAGCGAACGTGGTAGCTGACGCATTAAGTAGAAGATCATATGCGGGTACAAGTGCGATATTGTCAACACCAAGGCCCATTTTGTATGACTTGCAAAGGATGGAGATAGAGATAAAGACTCCAGGGACCCACATGATGATGGCGAATATACGAGTAGAATTGACTTTAATCGATAAGGTTAAAGCTGCTCAAGCTACAGACCTGGAGCTGATGCGTATGAGAAAGAAAGTGCAAGAAGGTGCTATGCCGAAAGCAAGAATCGATGAAGAAGGAATACTTCGAGTCAACTCCAGAATTTGTGTTCCTAACGACCCTGAGTTAAAGAATAAAATCATGATGGAGGCGCACAACACACCATTTGCAATCCATCCTGGGAGTACCAAAATGTATCGTGATCTTCGATATACATTTTGGTGGATCAATATGAAGAGAGAGATAGCAGGGTTTATCACAAGGTGTCTAACTTGTCAACGAGTCAAGGCGGAGCATCAAGTGCCAAAAGGTCCATTGCAACCATTTGAAATTCTAGAATGGAAGTGGGAGCACATTACCATGGATTTCGTTACTGGGTGATTGTTGATAGATTGACCAATTCTGCTCATTTCTTACCGATACGAGAAACTTATACACTTGAACGTCTTGCTAGTATGTATATAAACGAGACTGTAAGATTGCATGGTATGCCAGTATCCATAGTTTCTGATCGAGACTCAAGATTCACTTCAAGATTTTGGGTTAGTTTGCAAAAAGCTATGGGCACAGATTTACGATTTAGTTTGGCATATCATCCTCAGACGGACGGACAATCAGAGAGGACTATTCAAACTCTTGAAGATTTATTAAGACTCTGTGTCCTTGACTTCAAGGGAAGTTGGGACAAGTTCTTACTATTGGTGGATTTTTCCTACAACAACAATTATCAAGCAAGTATTGGCATGGCTCCATTCGAGGCGTTGTATGGAAGAAAGTGTCGTTCTCCAGTATGTTGGGATGAGGTGGGTGAAGCAACATTGTTGGGACCGAATTTGGTACGTATGACTACAGAAAAGATTCAAACAATCCGACAACGTATAAAAACCTCATAAGATTGACAAAAGAGTTATGCTGATCTTCATCGAAAGGACGTGGAATTCGATATTGGAGATCATGTGTTGTTACGTGTTGCTCCATGGAAAGGAGTTACGAGATTTGGAAAGAAAGGAAAGCTCAATCCTCGATTCATTGGCCCATTTTTAATCCTCGATCGAGTAGGAACTATGGCGTATAGACTCGCATTACCGCCAAGTATGTCTCGTGTTCATAACGTTTTTCACATATCCATGTTACGTAAATATGTGGAAGACCCGAACCACATTATTGAATTACAACCGGACGAGATAGAGGAAGATTTAACGTATGAAGAGTTACCTGTTAAAATCTTGGATAAGAAGGATCATATTCTACGCTCCAAGGTTATACCTCAAGTCAAAGTTTTGTGGAGAAACCACGATGTGGAAGAAATGACTTGGGAGTTAGAATCTGAGATGAAGTCAAGATATCCTCACCTATTTGACATACCAGGTACGTACCCTAATTTTGAGGGCGAAATTTCATTAGAAGGGGAGGTTGTAAGATCCCAACTTTTATGAATAAAGATGATTTTTCTATAATTATCATTTTTGAATATTATGGAATGAATTTGTTATAATGTTATAGTTGTGGGTAGTATTTATAAATTTTGCAAAGTACGCAAGTTGTTATATAATATTCATTTGGCCGGGGAATATTCTTTTTGTTGGGGAATATTCGTACGACGACATAATCATTGGTGGACCCCACAACGAAAGTACTGTCGTAGTTAGAAAATGACAAAAATATTTTATGAAAATAACGGCAAAAGTTTTACCGTTAATATTGTTGAAGTACTCGGTAGTAAAAGTAGAGTAATACGCGTGGTTGTATAGTAGCACACGGTATTGATTATTGATGCTTATGTGAGAAGTCAGTCAGTTATACTCAATTATACAGTAATTATTGCATCATATCTCTCATATTATTGATTCGATTATTGTCACAGTATTATCTTCATTATATGATATATTATTAATCAATAATTGAGACGACAAAGTTATTCATATTATTAAATTACAATATTTACAATGTCTAGAAGTTCTGTCAAGGAGAGGTGTGGTCATCTAATTGCGCGCCAATAGGGAGAAATCCTTATTGGAAAGTCCCCTCTTTCCTGGGAACGACCTGGTTGATAAATATTGTAAGTTATAATATTAATGATGAATGTTATTAAAATTAAAGTTGTGCTCGGTGTTGAATTTGGAGACGCGGACGTGATATTTGAGTCCGAAACGATGAAATTAGTAGAAATAGACTATAAACACAAAATTTTCCAGTTTTTACTATTTGGTCAAAAAGTCAACAGTTGACTTTTTCAGGAAAAGTAAAACTTCAAAATTTCAAAATTTATATTTTTGATAAAAATAGTTTCATTGTGTTGGAATTATTTGTGTTAGTGAAAATCGACATTTATTTCGATAAAAATTGATGTCTAGAGGTTATATTGACCAATCGTATTTAACACCGGATAAATGAGCAATTGATTGCTATTATTTCACATGATTATAACTATTTGTTCACATGTGTATACTATTATTTCACATTCTTGTTACTATTAGGGGAGTTGGTGCAAGATTGATAATACTTGCATGACTAAGTTAAAAATGGAGGTATAGATGGAGGTACTATCTTTGTAATTTGTATTTTTACATGTCTAGAACTATTGATTCACATAATTTACTATTGAATCACATAATTTACTATTAGGGGAGGTGGTGCAAGTTTGATAATACTTGCATGACTAAATTAAAAATAATGGAAAAGTTGGAGGTATTGTATTGTAATTTTCGAGCCCCAAAGCGTGCAATTATTAAAACTATATTTTTCTATAAATAGAAGCTCATTATTCATCATTCTTCATCAATTCACTCAAGCTATAGATAGCTTATTATAGAGAGAAATTTTAGAGAGAAAGAAGAATAGAAGTCCGCTACTCTCTACTCCAAAGATCCGATTTCTTTCTAAGGTAAGGGGTATTATTTCTTTCTTTCGTCTTCATGAAGAGAACTTCTATTATTCCATCTTTATTATTCTGTTGGAATAACCTGTATATGCGGTCTACCCTATACTTGGTGATTTCTGTTGTTACTCCATTCTTTATTATTCTGTTAGAACATCCTGATCACAATGCGTTGCGTTTACGGGACTGGTTAAAATCTTTATTATTACATTGGAATATCACATGCACGCGTGCATTTCTGTTGGACTGATTCCGTTATTTATTATTACATTAGAATAACTTGTCTATCTAAGTACCGCATGCATGGTGATTTCATTGTTATTTCATTCTTTATTATTATTTGGAATATCCTATCGGTGCATATACGCTTTCGCCTTGGTTCCGATTAATTATTATTAGGTTGAATAACTCGCTCATGGCAAGCACCGCATGCATGGTGATTTCTTTTGTTATTCCATTCTTTATTATACTCGGTTGGTTAAAGTTTTGACTTCTATACTCCATGAAATTAGTGGAATATCCTTGATATTTGCGCTTCATCAAAGATATCTTTCATGGAAATATTCTTACGAGCATTCTTGAATTTTACTCTATAAAGCAAGATCATGTTGACAATTTGGACGTTATTAGTTACGAATAAATTAATTCGTGAACTTGTTTTATTTAATTCTTATATCATTGTCATCATCCTCATGTTTATATTTATTTTAAAGTCATTTGTGGCCTATAGTGCATAGATGGACTTGGTATGATTATGACCGAGGATTATTGAATTGTAATCATGACTCTTTTAATGGATTGCTTGTTTTATTTGTAATCATGACTCATAAAAGATAGTAGATTTTATTCTCTACTTGACTCTTTTAATGGATTGCTTGTTTATTGCAGATTAAACTTGGTGTTTGTTATATTGTATCGGTTTAACAACATTTAAGGCTAATGATAATTTATTCGCATTATCTTAGTCATAATATTTCATCGGGCTAGTTGAGCTCACCTTTTTTTTTTATTCGTTTCTTCAAGAAATGAGAATATAGCTAGGATTTAGTCGGGGAATGGAGTGATGGACCAAATGATAGTATTAGTAGTTCTCCTTTATTACATAAAGCGATTGTGACAATAAATGTAATGAGGACTTATTACGAGAGTGGATATTGTGCAGAAGACAATATTTGTATTAAAACTCACGGTTTGTATTATGTCGTATTTTACATGACAGTTGTATAATTAAGTTGTATTTGATTTATGTACCATGTATTTGACAACTCAGAATATGTGATGTATACCTAATTTTGGGGGCGTCACAATAATAGCCTCCTCATCGTCAGAATCAATCCCTTGCACCTTTGTGGATATCGCCCACCGATGATCTCTGTCTCCATCCATGCGGAATACTGCAGAACAACTGGATGACCGACGAGAAAACTCAACCACTTCTCCGATCCCAACAGCATACAACTGACGGATCTATCCTCCCGTGATAAACGATGTGAAAAAGCGTACCGACTCACCGCCTCAAAAGGATGAAAATCCTAAAAGCGGTCAAACCGACACATCACTACTAATGGGTGGTAAGTAATCATGCCCCTCAATCCAGCCAGAGGGAGATAATCCATGCCCAGAGCATGAGTAATGAAGCTGTAGGGTGAGCTAAGCCCTGAACACGGCAATATAGCAAATGGATCTCTAATCTCTACCAGAAAAGCTGACCACGATGCAACATCTATACACTCCACAGGTTGAAAGGAGTACGACATGGCTATATCATAGGTGAAACAAAACCCTTGCCGTCTAAATGTGCTAATCGATCTCAAGTGTGACATAAACCACACATACAACATGACCGAGCTACCTGTAAACACTCATGTCGGATAAGTGCAGCAGTATGTAGCTGACCTCAGAGTCTCTACAATGATCATCGGTACAATGGTATGACCCTCCCTGAGAGCTCTCACTTCCATAATGACGTCGATATCCAGCTCATCCATGTACCGCGGCATGAAGATGTATGACAATACGCATAGAAGCAGTATATCTACTCTAGCTGAACACCAATGGTCCTCCGGTGTGGTGAAATCCCCGGAATGTCGTACATAGCTATCCTTAGAGCCAAACCTGTCAAACAGGAAACGCTGGGATATCACGTGGCCAAATGTAATCTCATCCTGTACCACTCTACATTTCAATCCGGTGAGGGTCATGAACTGTCTGCTCATGTCTCCAATAGCCATATGCACGCAAGGTATGTCCAGCGGCAACATCGTCAACCGTGCATACTCCTCTAAAATAGGAGTCAACTCCTGGGTCCCAAATTGGAAAACCTTCCTCTTTGATACCCAGTGCTCTAGCATACCGATTTGTGGGAACCTGAAACATCAACATGGTCATAGTATGCTGTAGCAAATCATCTACGATCACCATGTCTGATGGTGATATACTATCATACCATGAACGCATACCAGATACCACCCAAAATGGTGGGGTATGATCAATGCGGCTAACTGTTGAAGAAGACATCTGTACGGGCCGTGTCATAAGATCATCCAGGGGTCAATGCTGAATATCTCTAGACATAAATACATATGCATAATATAATAACGTGCATGATACAATAGATGGCAATATGATATAGGGAATGGAAAACTATACATACATTCCTAAGTATATCGTTATCTAATACATCTCTGTACAGCTAAAATACAGGGAAATGGGGCGAAGCTACCCAGCATCTAACAGAGGACTATCAAAAGATATAGCGAGAATGGGGCGAAGCTACCCAGCTGCTGACAGAGTCCTATCAAAAGAGATAGCGAGAAATACATCAGAAAAAGTCAATGGTGTCTATGTCTACATCATCGATCCTGTCCACCTGATCTAACTCCTCCTGAGTCACTGGATCTCTATCTATAGGGATGTCAGGCCGATACAAGGGAGGATCTACACCGGCAAAGCCATATGGGTCACTGAGGGGCAAAGTGCGGAGTGGAAGGATCAAAAGTATCTACCTACGAAGGATCTCTCGCCTAAATGCCGAATGAAAAGATGTGTGGGTCCCACTGCCGTCGGGTCAATCATAATCTGTGTCACATGAGTCGGATCTTTGACACAGGCTAGCCAATCCGTCAGCATCACGGATCTTGGAACCATATCCCCCATAAACTATGTGGCGCGGGTCTGAGCTCCAATAGTACAAGGGATCCACTAATGCTGGAACATCTCCTGAGACCAGGGGCCCTCTGACAATGTCAAACCGTCGATCCCCATCAATGGGATGTCAATGACGGGTGACTGCGAAACAGGCCAATAACGCCTGACAGGAGGCAAGATCGACATACAGATCTCTCCTGTAGTGCTCCTAATAGCACGCTCTTCTAAGTAGAGCTCCCATCCTCTATCTGTGAAGAGAGGAATCCTGCGGGTGGAAATGATGTACTCTACTCCAGTTGGGTACCCATCCTCAAAACCAACTCCCAAATGCTCTCCAGAGTAGGGAATCCATGCGATGACATCGGCTGTCAACAACTCCAGTTGTAGGCGACAATGAGTGAAACCCTCAACAACATGGACCTCCGCCAGTATGGAATGATGCCATCTCCGTCCTCGTGGCTAGGTATCTAAACCTAACATGCTCACAGGATGCAAACATGGAAGCCTCTCATAGGCCAAAAATTGCCAACACAAAGGCAAACATCTGCTGTCAGTCAACACTCTTAACCTATACATGGGAAAAGATAAGAGAAACAGTCACCAGCATAAATGGGTAGAATCTTAACAACACCTCGGTCAAGCCCTGCGATCGCATGCGCATTCCCCTAAGAAAATAGGCAAAGGTGTAGGAACCCCAATCATACTCTCCTATACGGTCCACGTGTTGAGTTGCGCTGATCAAAGCGAAGGACATCGTAGAAGAGTTATCTGCTATGAAGCAGCCCCTAATAATCATCAGGAACAATCGTCTAAGAATGCAATCCCTGACCCTCACATCATCGGGTATGGGCTCACTCAACAGCCCGCTCATAGCATCTACGCTCAAAGGACCTGTACGAACAGTTCTTCCCTTGAGCACCTCCGCTGGAACTCCCAACAAGGATCTGATGGAAGTAGGGGTAATATCCGTCGTGAAAGGCACCGGCTCCCCTCCAAACTCCATACCTATGATAAACTGCCAATCCATCAGCGTCATCATCACCTCACAGTCCAACAAATGGAGTGACTGAGTCTGGTGAAACCACAGCTCAGACAATGCCCTGAGGTAACCCCAGGGACAGCGACGAGGTAGAATGGAGAAGACATCCCAAATCCCCAGCCATGGATGATCGCTCTGTAGTCATCATGCAAAGCCTGATACATAGAGTGGATGCTAAACCAGTTCCCTCGAGGCTCTGTGAAGCCGGGAACCTACATCAAATGCAGATCAACATCAGAATCCTTGACTCCTCATCAATAGGAAATAAGGAAGATTAAAGATCTAACTTCATACCTCGTTTGCATGCATGTATGCTGAAGGATGCCTACTCAAGTCACCTAGAAGATCTGGGTTTGTCACTTGAATACCAGGCAATTCCCTACGGGGAACACGTATAGTAGGAGCAGGAACCTCGATCAATACATCCTCCTCCACATCCTTGACATTCGGCACTTCAACTCGGATAGGTCGACATCGCCTCCACTAAACGGCGAGGTCAGTTCGGCGGAAGCAGTGTTGAGGCTCTTGTAAGCTCTCCTCCGTACACCGTAAGTGGTCTGCATGGAACTACTCGGTGATCCGGATCCATAATATCTGGACAACAAGTCTCCAAATCACCTCAGAAAGGGTGTGGTAATTTCTTACCTGGAGCTTTTCAAAATGCATTATTTTAACATACATCTATAGTAGAGTTAAAAATGCATGACTACCCAATACCTACATTTTGGGAAAAATTTTCCATAGCCCCCTTTGTAAATGGGACTATCCACATGCACATAGGCATGACTAGGTGGCCATTCAGTAGCACACCTATACACAGTCATATACATCTTACATGCATTAATCACATCACAGTAAAAATCTGTAAATGTAGTCTAATTACCAGGATTATTTTACTTTTATGTCTTTACTCATTTGTCCTCAGATAGGATAAGAAATGACAGTAAAATGTGCTAATTTGACTATTTCAAAAGTCAAATTTTTTCACATCATTATGTTCAGCATGGTTTAATACAAACATTTACTATGTTAAATATTTTTTATCAAGTCATATCAGCATGCATATTCACTACTATGTGTCTAAATGCATTTCATGCGATAAGTCATTTTCCAACGGATAGAAACTAGAAAAAAATACATGCATACATTTCCAGGACAGTGAAGAACGCTTGTACGGTGGCAGAATATGCAGAAAGTTGCCCGAACTCAGCAGATCTGAAGAAGAGCTCTAAGATTTCCTTCGCTGCGCAACTTGAAAATGACTTATGAAAGCAACCATTGGCCTATACATAGGCACGGTTGATCGCAGGCTCACCTGCAGCTCCTGCAGGTGTACCTACGACACTTCTACATGGGTCCCACACCTCTGGCTCGCTCCAGTTAGAGTTGCAAAGGAGGTCTCATAAGCTGAAAAGGCCAAATCAGGAATAAAAATGCTACGCGACTGAGCAAAATAGCCTGAAATCCTGGTTTCTTGTCGGTCAGAGTTAAACTCCCATCGTCTCAATGGTATTCGCCTGAATGCAGGGTATACTATACCAATGAGCTCAGCTTTTACAGATCATGCTCGACAATACCCCACAAAGGTCCGATGCCGTCATTTGCAGGGTCACAACCCTAAACTTCCCCGGCGGGGGTTACAACGCAAAACCACGAAATATCAAACCTCCCCGGCGGGGGTTACAACGCCAAAGTTATCAAGCAATGAAGTATCCCCTACAGGGGTCACAACGCACATCTTTCAAACATCTAAGTATCCCCAGCGGGGGTCACAACGCACATCTTTCAAGCATCTACGTATCCCTGGCGGGGGTTACAACGCAATGCAACCATTGATACACACATCAATGAAGGTCAAGCAACCTTGACGTTATGTTAGCCGATGGCAAGTAAACCCATCGAAGCAACTCATCTACGTATCCCCGGCGGGGGTTACAACGCAATGCTACCATTGACACATACATCAATGAAGGTCAAACAACCTTGACAATGCATCCATCAAGGATCTATCCGGTGATACACACATCAACGAAGGTCGGGCAACCCTGATGATGACAAACTGTTGGCAGTAACTCCGACAGAATGAGGAAATATGTTATACACATCCTCAAATAGACAAAGCTTTATCCCCACAGATCTCTTACACACAAGAGGTACCTCTATGGAATATAAGCTAGTGTCTAGGATTCAAGACTTTGGTGATAGCCCCAACGTCAACATCCTTAGAGACTTGGATCGCATGTCCAAGCCATCACTGATTGTCATTCGAACAGGATTACCTAACAATCATGTATCATACACTTTCATCATGTTGCTACATATAGCATCATATTTATCTTGCTTGCATTTCAAGTGTCTAGGATTCTTTATCCTATCCATGCCTTGCATTGAATGAATATGATAAAGAGGGGCATCTGTAGACACTCAAAATTTTCTGCATGCCTGTTACTAACATTATAGGAGGGCAAATTCGTCTTTCGGAGATAACCCTGGAAGATAGTTGACATCTATTCCGGATACTACTGAAAGTTCAATTCCAACCCGGAACACAAACTGGAAACATCAATTCCAACCCGGAACACAAACCGGGAACATCATTCCAAACCCCAGAATACACACCGGGAGTGTCATTTCCAATCTCGGAGATAACCCTGAGGTATGAAGATCAAAATACCAGCAACAACACCGAAGAGGACATTTTTATCTTGGCGATAACACCATGACATTCAGTTCCAGTCCCAGAACCAACATTGGGAGTAGCGACTCCATCCTTGGTGATAGCCCTAAGGGATGCCTTTGCAGTTCCGACGATAACTCCGAAAATGCTTATTTCAAACACATGCGATCAGCTTCAAGCTCATACCTCCTATCGAGGCACTCATACCTCAGACCCGGAACTAACAAAGGGCAGACAGACACACCCACAGATGACAGTGAGGCATACAAACAAGTAGTCCAATCTTAGATGTAACCCTGAGCAACGTCTGCTTTCCACTTAAACCGGTGATAACCCCGGTGAGGAGTCAAAATGTCATCTTACCGCCTCAACGTTTTCTCTCACAAGATGATATCGCAGAATACCAATAAGTAGTCCAATCTCAGATGTAACCCTGAGCAATGTCTACTTTCAACTCCAACCAATGATAACCCCGGTGAAGACTCAAATGTCATCTTGTCTCTTCCACACCTGTGCGTCGTCTCAACTCTTTATACATACATCCAACAATGTCCCACAAGAATCAAGGAGTTATAATCTCGAGTGACTATTACGCGTTGCAGTACTTTGGATAGAATTTGAAGCTTGAAGACCATGGGCATAAACCCCTCTTACGGACTTCGTACAACCTCTAATCTATGTCATTACGTAACTCTCGACACAAGCTGTCCGAAGAAGGTCAGATATACGTTGTTCGGATGCTCGAATTGAAGTTCTGCATGTTCGAGTGGACATTACAGTGCATGAGTACATGTACTTCGAGACGACAAGACCCGCGAGGCTCGGATGCACCATGACCAACCGCATGTATACACATCTTTTGAGTGTTTCCTCATCTTTAAACACTTGTTAGCTCACATATAGCTATCTTTTATCCGGCGGGAGCTGAGTGTTTATCCATTTAAAGTCATAGAAGTCTACTTTTGCAGCCCACTGTAAGCCTTCTCATATTTTATAAAGCCTTCTTCTCATATTAGCACACACTGTTATACACATTGAGAGTCGTGTTGTGTGCGTTTTCCCGGACTTCATTTCGTGGTTTTCATTTCTGTCTGTATATATATACTTATATATATGTATATATTTTATATATGGACTAACATTATCGAGTTATGCCTCGATTGAGCCTAGACTTCGGTTTGGAGCGTTTATCTGCTTTTGTATATATATATATATATATAATTATATATATAATTGTTGTCGATATATCTGATGAGCACTAATTTTACATCCAAATTGCATTTATCGCTTATATATATATATATATATATATATATATATATATATATATATATATATATATATATAATCGTTATCAAACATATCCGATGAGCTTGGATTCACATCCAGTGCGTTTACTGCTTTTATATATATATATATTTACATTTCGTCTTGCTTGGAGTTTACTTCATGGCGCTTGATCGCTTTTCTGACTTTATTTACATTTTGTCTCGCTTTTGAGTTTACTTCGTGGCGAGTTGATCACTTTTAATGCTTTATTTACATTTCGTCCCGCTCTGAGTTTACTTCTATGGCGAGTTGATCATGTCCATATATATATATATATATATATATATATATATATATATATATATATATATATATATATATACCGCTATATATATTTACATTTTTGATCCCCATGGAGTTACTTCGTGGTAGTTGATCATGTTTGTATATATATATATATTTACACTTTTTTTATATACATGACTGCCATCGCTTTCCATACAAATTGCAGATCATGTGAGCCTAGGAATCATGTGATCACTGATTCGATCTCATGAATATAGATTCGGTTCCCATGATGGATATTTTTCACCGTAAATGTAGCTTGTACATTATTTTACAAAGTGTTTGAATTTCCTTGGATGGTCACTATGCCCATAAGGAGTTTGGCATCACAGATATTATTTTCTAGAATGCTTCGCATCTCTAAAATAAAAGCAAACAAGTTTAACATTTAATAATAAAATGGAAGTATCAAAGGCCTCAAATACTATTGAGCATGTGAGGTTTGAAAAGCCTCTTTACAAAACGTCATTCCTATATCTTGTTTAAAACTGAATTTTTCTATAAATTCAAACCCTATGTATATAGGTGCGAACGAGGTACAACACTACTTCCAAATAATTGCACATTGATCCACACACACACACACATTCATATAACAGTTTCTTTGAAAAGTGGCGGTCACTGTGGTAACACGGATGTTGGAGGGTGCCTAACACCTTCCCTCCGCATAATCAAGCCCCCGGACCCAAAATGAATCTCGATTTCACAGACCCGTCTAGCAGTGTCAAATCATTGGGTTAATATGCAAACCTTTTTGGTTGCGTTGGTGCAACTAGTTAAATACACCAACTGACGACTCTTAAAGTCAAATCGTCGACATTATACATGTCAGACCTTTTTCACTTGTTTTTTCAAAGAAATCTCACATTAACATGAGAACAGCAAAGAACAAGTAACAAAAAAGGGACACTCAAAAATCCTGACGTCGATAACTGATCTAGTAAAAAATTTTGGATGTTTGAAGTTGAGAGAGTCTTGGTTGAGTATTGGTGTATAAATGAGCAACTTAGTAACCTTTCTCTCTCTTTGATCTTATATAATATGGTGTAATGCTTATGGTTGATCAGGTCTATCATATTTTTATTGATTAAAAGCTTTTACTAGACCACATGGCTAGCTAGAGTTGGTCACCAACTAAAGTTATGGCAAGTTTTACAAGTTATCTATTAAATAATGCAAGAAGGGCATTTTGGTCATTTGTTTTTTACTTTTAGTGGCAAAGTTGTCAATTCCTTTTTAACCCTTAGGGTTTGACCCTTAGGGTTTAACCCTAAAATTTCCTAAAATCATTATCTAGGTTTTTGTAATAAGGGCAAAATGGGAATCTTAGTTTCTAGATATGTGAATTAGGGTTCCCTAATTGAATTAGGTTTTCTAATCACTTTAGACTTATAAAGTATACTTTATAATGTACTAATCACCATAAGCTTGCTAAATTAGTAATTAGTGTTTATAACTTAGCAATTAGGGTTTTGATCTAGTAATTAGGGTTTCTAAATATTAATTATGATTTACCTAATCAACATTAAACATAATAATGGTCGTTAATTACCTAACACCTAACTTAATAAACCTTACAGTCATAGTTGACTTCTGTACTATAGTTTATCAGTAATGCTAGGATTTTGTACTGTTTTACTATAACTGTTCCATACATTAACATTACACACATATCAGACATGTTTATATTACTAAAATATAAATAATATTATATTATTATTCTCATCCCTTATTCCAAATCCAGACTTAGGGTTTTGAATTCATATCTGACATAACCTTCAAAGATACCATTATTAATTAAGTTAAAATAATTAACTTAATTAATATAATAAATACATATCATAAATAATTTTATTACAACATAATTTTATTATAAGAATATAATCTATAATGATCAATAGTTTTAAAAAAAATTAGTTACATCTAATAAATAATTTTATTTATTATATATATACATATACTTTACTTTGCACATATTCCCACCCTTATATATAAAAAAAATTATTCGCAAAATTTCTTATTAAAAATATTGGGTTTTTACAGAACCACTTGGGGAACGGGTCGTACTAGTTCATTTCTTCCCCTAAGAGCTTCTCCTAACAAATCTACGAGCCTCTGTATCAAATCAACGGGTCCTCTCTAATCACTAACCGACTCTTCCGGTGCAATTATTCTACGTCTGGGCGGTATTTTTCTGCATCATAAAATTTTCATTTTATTATCTAATTATATTACTTAGACATTTCTCAAATAGAAAGAAATAAATTTTATAATACGTTTCTGAAATAAGATCATTTATATTCATATGCCAAATGGTTACAATTACATGTTCTTTCCTAGCATACTTCTATAAGTGACAATAATATATCCCCTTTTATACAAAGGACGGGGACAACACCCCCATATTACCCCTCTATCATCTTTCAAAAGCTTGGGGGTTTATAACTATCTCACATCTTACACAAGACAGAGATTTAACAACAACAAAATAAACAACACATAAATAAAACACTACAACTACTAAGCTACTTCCTCTAGACTCAATCTAACATCCCACGATCCACGACGCTCTAGTATTCCTTCTGAGTAATGTGCACCACCATATCTCGGCTTATGGTATGCCGGGTCTATCCTTGCTCAACCGGGTAGTGATTTACCCCATCAATATCTCGACTTATGGTATGACGGGTAGCCTCGTCGGAGTCCTTCATAGGCTCAGGCTCCTCCCCGGATCAGAGTCCTCGGGTAATAGCTCCATACCCTCCTCCTCATCATCATCATTATCGATAGAGGCCACTGATAATATAGGCTCCGCTATCAATGGTTCCTCAAATACCACGTGTATGTCACATGACTCCTCCTCTACTATTCGGCTAGGTCCACCCATATCAGTCATCCTACAATCACCAACATAAGATAAACAAATAATAACCCTATCAGAATGTTAAATAAATATAAGTTCATTGTATACAGTGAAATTTTATTTCATAACACACTAGGTCTCTCTAGGAAACTCTACATGAGTTTCATCCCTCTCTATCTTCTAAGTTCTCGTAAGTTATAATCTAATGACTCTCAATCCTAAGGTTTATAACTACTGCTCTGATACCAACCCGTGACACCCTCAAATTCAGACCACACTTGTCCCAAGTTTGGTTGTCACGTACTAACTCTAATAATAAATCAACATCTCACACAGCGGAATAATAGAATAAATTACATTGTTATAACATAATTATTCTTGTCCCAAGGGTTCGTAACTTAAATATCTCTTACATAACTTAATCATAATTAAACACTGTTTGGACATGACTAATACATAATACAATACAACTTAAATTAAACATAACTTAATAAGTTCTTCTACAACCAAATAATGGTACATTCCTAGCAACATAAAAATAACTACTCCAAAGCTTTCTCTTTACACTTGCCCTTGCCAGAGGGTTCACCACATTCTGCCTTCACTAAAAGTTTTATGGAAAGCAATGATGAACAACAATTTTGCCCAACAGGTAATATCGCAAAAAGGGTATTCAATATGTTTTAAATTTCTCAAGGGTATATCAATATAGATAGTTCAAGATAGCAAGAAGTATCGATGATAATCAACAATAATCGTTATGGACAATAATACTCAATTATATGATTAAATCAATTCAAGATTTCAAAGTAATAAATACTGAGCAGTCACTAAGGACTATGAAATTCTCCTAGAATTAACAGTAATAAACTGATAATTCTATAAAACGAGTACAACAGGTGATCAGCCTACAGTACCCTATGTCACGCATAACATTTAGTCTTTCTCATGTGCGCACGTCGGTTCCCCGACAATATATAATTCCCCTACCAAGAGGGTTCTTCTCAGTTATAAGAGTCCACACCAAGTTAATTTGGTCTGGATAGATTTTGATCAAATATCAATAGTCTAGCCGAATCAATGGCTTAGACAATTTCATTCATAATAATATATATGAATAATTATCATTCGAAACAAAGTTTGAATTTTCATTACGAACTATTATTTCTTCAAATTTCTACTTGTACGATCAATAATAGCACAAGTTCAAGTAATGCTCAATAAAGAGTAAGGTTCGAGTACTTGCATTCAATATACGAATCAAATGAAATTCGAGAACTTGCACAAAATCCAAAGTTATGTAAGTTAGGAAACTTGCCTCAAGCATAGTTTACCAAAGTAAAGCTTAATATCAATCCAATGCACTATGATATCCTATTCATGTATAATAACATTAGTTATACAAGTTCAACATGTACACCTATTATCTTAATTTAATCATGATATACAAGTATAACTCTTCAATACTAAACATATAGTGTTCGTTTCCTCTTAGTCGCATGCTTCCATACATATGCCATCACATAACACAAAAAATCAGTTCCTAATACACAAGGTCGCCATAGCTTTCCTTCACACATTGATTTAAGGGTATAATTATAGTATTCTTTTGTTATCATACTTATTCACACATGTATTACTGATTAAAGTTACAGTATAGGCTTGCATCAGTTCTCAATTTATTAACAAAACACAGACCTCACTGCATCAGTTCTCAGTATAGGCTTGTATACTATATTGGTTTGTACTAGGGAGTGGCTCGGCCGCGCTGCTCCTGGTGCAAACCAAGACATGGCTGCTCCTGCAAAAAGCTAGTGTACACACGACTTGCACATATACAAATAATCATGAAAAACACATATGTTAGTATGTGGATAACCATGTTTGACCTTATATCATAACATTAACATAGGCCACCATCTATTCTCATTTAATCAAGACTTTAAGTGTTCAATTCATAATTTTCTTATGTTTAATCATTAAACATATGCTATATGGTTCATAGGTCTCTACTACACATGCTTGCATTTTTTAAATCAAGTATCTCAAGTTATGACGTTCTACTTCATTTATGCTTACTCTCAACCACACTTAACTAGTTTCAAAATGCATATAACTCACTAGGCATTCATATTAATCATATTTACATGCATGACACACCTAATCATGATGTCTCACATACACATGTGTTGACTTATGTCACACTCCATGTTTTGATGATGACCATATTTGTTCACTAACCATGTTATATAACATTTCAGGAACATCAAGGAAGAAGGTCCAAAGTCAAGATGTCTTTGAAGAAAGAAAAGCTAATTTGAGTCCTAGGAATATATGTAAGATCTTAACATATATCACTTTCCAAAATAAGGCTCTAGGACATGTGCATTGCATATATATACTTGCATTCATATTTGATGTTACATGTTAATTAACTAGCTCATAATATACTTGGCCAAATTTACTCAACATAAGGAATCAAATCTTGTCGAATAGACACACACGGTAAAGCAAGATATGGGTAAATAAATTACAATAAGTTATGCATCATAATATTATCCCACGATTCAAGGAATTTAATTGGGTGTCTCCAACGATCTAATATATGGTAAGGTATATGGACACCGGCTAGCTGATATTGTATGATAAGCACAAAACATGACATCATAGATCATGCTTCATAAATCATGCTGCACAAATTATGCGTCATAAATCAAGAATCTTAACTCTAGGCAATTAATTAAGGTAACTAGTTGATTGAATAAATTACCATATGTTATACATTCATAGCAGGAATCATGTGCCATAATCTTGCCTGATTACTTGAGAAATTTTATTGATTGATTCTAACGGACCAATGTATGGAAACCTGCCTGCAAATGTTTATGGTAATATAAAGTGTTGACTTCCGGCTTTTTAGAAATTGGGCAGTAGAAATCTACAACAGGCCTAAACTCCCATGGAAATCAATTAGCCTTAAATTATTGATAGCGTGATATCTCAGAAAATGGATATGGAAATCGAGCTGAGTATATCATGATTGACATAGACTGTAAGATTTGTGTTAAGTGTTTCTAAACGTGCATATTACAACATCAAATCTTTTTAACAGAAATATTCTGGAGTGGTCTATATAAACGGAACTCTTTAACATATTCAATTACAAAAAACATATACAGTATTAAAAACGCATATAAGTTACAAAATTGTTTTTCACTGAGATCGATATTGATTGCATTAAGAACAGAGTTGCAGCTACGAAGAACATATAAAATACATTATGCTAATATTCTTCTTGCATATCATTTCATTTTATACTAGAGCCTTGAATTGGTAAGCGATATATTTCTTGATCATTAGACCTATAGTGTGTATTTTAATCTTCCTTATCTCAATCAATATTGTGTTGTATGTAATCCTGTTTGGATTGGTAAATCATTATAGTCAAGTTTAAGGGAAGCATAGGTTCTTAAGAGTGCATAGGTGCACAGGGAACTAAGGTGTTCGAATTGCTAGAACTTATATTGTAATTGGAAGAATTTAATAAAAGTGAGTCTCCAATACTAGTTGGTATTGGACGTGGACTAGGCTACTATTCTAGAGGGTAGTAGTTGAACCACGTAAAAATTCTGGTGTGTATGTGATTACATTATGTTCCTTAATATTCTGCTATCCATCCAGCTGTCTGCATTCTATATACTAGTAAATTGATTAAGTCAAAATCCTGATTTTATAATTTAGCTTGCTGCATTCAGTTGAATTTTTATTTGTAACAAAAGTTGGACATAGCTTGTGCCTACACTTATTCAACCCCCCCCCCCCCCTTCTAAGTGTACCTATTTAAATTTCAACATGTTAAACCACATAAGCATGTTCACAAATCTAAACTCAAAGCGTATATAGAGTTTATCAAGTTTGTTTTTAAAACTTTAAGCCTCCCTTAGTAAGTCATCAAAATTCATTCAAGCATACAAAATAAATCCACATACTCTATGTCTTGCTCTCATGCTTAAAGATATATGAAATCAGATTATGGTAGCATGTTTTCGAGTTCAAAACTTTGTGTACACATAGTTCCTTAATACATAGTGTTTTACTTGAACTTTTCCTCTTTTACTCATGCTCGAATATCTTATACTATTCCAACCATACAAACTAGTATATGGGTCACATAACAGAACTTAACATATTGAGGTTTAGGGTCAGAACATACTTTACACCATGTTTATCAAACTAGTTTCCAAAGTTTTAAGTTTTCTTTGAATATTTAAACTAAAACAACTAATCACGGCTTACTATATACACATCAATCTCAGTCCACATGTGCAGGTTATTTATAGGCATATCCTAACTATCATAGTATGCTCAGCACATCTTAAGGAGCTAACATGAGTTACTGTGATATACTACCCCCGCGGTGAAAGACTTGGGAAGTGGCGCGACTGCGCCACTTCGCCCAGAGAAAAAAATATGGCTTCTGTTTCTGCAGAGCCTCAACCGCAAAGTTTGCCAAACATCTTCTGCTGCAACACAAACTACTTCTAATACTTCTAAGCATGCATACTAACTTAAACAACACACTTTTAAGCCAATTCATACCAAAGATTAGAGAATCCATGAGAATTACAAGATTTTGACAAAACTTAAACTAAGAACACGAAATTAGATTTTATACCTCTTGAAGCCTGAATTGAATTCCCTCACTCCTCTGATAATACTCCCTAATAGCTCAACAACTAACACTCTGTAAGGAACTTCTCAAACAATCTCAGCAACAAAGAATGAGAAGCGAAGTGTTCAATTTATAGAAAATTTATTGACCGTGCTAAGACATTATCCAAGAAATCAAATCAGGGGATGGAAGAAGAATTCATTGGATTGAGAGAGTTTGGTGGAAAGAGATCACTAACTCCATCTTCCCATCTCTCAGCTCATGATCATGGCTATATAGCCTTTTGGTTCTTGCTAGACTTCACGCAATAGTAGGGAATAGGCCATTGGCCTAATACGTGACTAATAGATGAGACTTCTAATTTGGGATAAGGCTTAAATCTCAGCAACTGTATTTTATAAAGCTTAGTTCGCTCTCTTATACTCCCAAAATGTAATTTTAATGTGTTAATGCTACTACATAATGGAAAGTTATGGATTATTTATGTATCCACATCATATAATCCATGTACATTAGTCTAGTCTGATTACTATTTATAACATGTATGGACTCAATTTAATTGGTCCCTAATAATTTAATATCTTCGTGAAACTTCATTATTCTAATTAGACTCAATTATTGTAATAAATTATAATTCTTTGATATAGTACATCTTTAATGTTCCCACACATACAATTATTTATGTAACTTATAATTCTTTTCATTTTACTATATATTTTCTATATATAATATAGTTACCACAAGGTGTCACACTACACATTCTTTTTAATGTAAGAACTATATAATATCACATGTCTCACACACATCAATTAAATGAATAATACAATTCTAATTATGTAAATTACTTTGTTCATCAATTAATTAATAATATAATATTAATTAATCCTTCACTCCTTAATTTAATCATCTCTAAAATTAAATCAATTCCCTAAATCTATATTCTCATGCCACACAAGGCATTTTCACAATTCTCATCACAATCCACATTCTTATAAATTCAATTTAACTTAATTGAATTATTCATTTCACAACACATCAATACTTATATTTAAATAAATATTCATTCTCTTATTTTATCAAAATAATATTTATTCATGATATTCTCGGTTCTTACAGCGGGCTCCCTTGTTTTGACTTGGATGATGGCGCGGGTGCGTCGCCCTGAGCCCAAGATTAATTTTTTGAACTGCACAAAGAAGGAACAAGTAGCCAAGTGACATTCACTACCTAACCTACACACATAGCATTAACAAAAATGAGATATACTGATATAAAAACTGAACCATGTAACATGTATGTATGATGTATACCCAAAAATGCTCTATATGCAATTTCTACCAAAAAGATATGTGCATTAAGCTCTACTTAAAATTGGTTTCAAAATTTTTCATGATCCTTAGAATTAAACATGGGGGGAATAATAGATATATGCAATAAGAATTAAACAATAGGAAGAAGTAGAGATGTATATAACTGAGAATTAAACAGTAGGGAGAAATAGACATGAGCAGTTAGAATTAAAGAAGAGAGAGAAGTAGACATGATGTATGCAGAATTAAACAAGATGAAGATGAGAGATGATGGGGTGCCTCCCATCGAGCGCTTGTTTATAGTCCATTAACTTGACTATCTCTGCCTCGGTTATGTTATTGAAAGGATTGAGGCGACCTTCTGTCTATCGACCTCGCCTCCATAATATGCTTCAATCTCTGTCCATTTACTTTGAATGGTTTATCTGGGTATTTGTTAAAAATCTAAATTGCACCATGTGGAAATACTATCTTCACTATGAATGGTCCTGACCACCTTGATTGGAGCTTCCTGAGAAAAGTCTAAGTCTAAAATTGAATAGAAGTACTGCTTTCCCTGGCTCAAACTTTCTTTTCATGATTCTATGATCACGCCACCTTTTCAATTTCTCTTTGTAAAATTTTGAATTTTCGTAGGCCTGCAATCGAAATTCATCTACTTCACTGAGTTGGAGAAGGTGTTTCTCCCCTGTAGCCTTTAAGTCGAAGTTCAGCTTCTTAATTGCCCAATAGGCCTTATTGTAAGACCCCAATTTTTATGAATAAAGATTAATTTTTCTCAAAATGTATTTGAATATTATGGTGTGGATTTGATATAATGTTATAGTTGTGGGTAATATTGATAAATTTTGCAAAGTAAGCAAGTTGTTATAAAATATTTGATTGGTTGGGGAATATTCATTTTAACAGGGAATATTTGTACGATGACACAATCATTGGTGGACCCCACAACGGATGTATTGTCGGAGTTAGAAAACGATAGAAATATATTTTTTTTAAAATAACAGCGAAAGTTATACAGTTAGACTGTTAAAATATCTGGTGGTAAAAGTACAATAATACGTGTGGTTACATAGTAGCACACGGTATTGTACAGTATCTTTGATTATTGATGCTTGCATGAGAAGTCACTCAGTTTTATTCAATTATTGCCACAGTAATTGCTGTATAGTATCTCTCATATTATTGATTCAATTATTGTCATAGTATCGTTTGCACAATATTTTATATTATTATATCAATAATTGAGACGACAAAGTTATTCATATTATTATTTATATTATTGATGATGTGTAGAAAGTTCTGTTGAGGAAAGGGGTTTGGTGACCTAATTATGCACCAATAGGGAGAAATCCTTATCGGAAAGCCCCCTCTTTCTTGGGAATAATCTTGTTGGTAATATTGTAAGTTATAATATTAATGATGAATAGGTTCGTGTTGATTAAAGATAAGAATAATATTGATGAGTGAAAGATGTTGTTCATTTAGTTTTCTTTAATTCTTCCGTGACCCAAGTACCCTCAGAGGAGATAATTATGTGATTAGCTAGTTTTGTTATAATTGACCAAACGAGCAATTAATCGGATAAATGAGCAATTAATTGATATTGGTTCACACGCAAATTACTGTTGGCTCACATGTATAGAACTATTGATTCGCATGCATGTACTATTAGGGGAGGTGGTACAAGATTGATAATACTTCAAGTACTAAATTAAAAATAGAGGTAAATATGAATGTACTATACTGTAATAATTTGATCCCCCTAAACGTGTAGTTATCGAAACTATGTTTTTCTATAAATAGAAGTTCATTTCTTCTTTCATTTTCACTAATTCACTAAGACTCACAAGAGCAACTATAGAGAGAGAAATTATAGAGAGGAAGAAGAAGAGTATTCTGCTGCTTTACTATTGCAGTATCCAGTCTTCTACTAAGGTAAAGGATATTATTTTTGTTCAATATTCGTATGAAATAATATTTTCTTCCATACTCTGTAGTATGTAAGTAATATTATTTCGTTTTATATTCCTAATTCTACACTCATTTTGCTAAAGTATTGCTTCTATACTCCGTGAAATTAGTAGAATATCCTTGAAATTTGCGCTTCATCTAGTATCGTTTCACAAGGATATTTTTCTGAACATTCTTGTTAAATTTTAAGCTTTTTATGCCGGAGTACTATTCATAGGTACTATTTATTTATACAACATTATTCATACATACGACACTATTCACGAAGTACTATTCAGAAAGTACTATTCATGAAGTACTATTCATAAAGTACTATTCGCGAAGTACTATTCCAGAAGTAATATTCATGAGGTACTATTTATGAAGTACTATTCACGGGGTACTATTTACTCAGGTACTATTTACCCGGGGTACTATTCATGACAAAAATTGATTTCTTTCGGTCCAAAGTATTTTTAATACACTATTATTCTTTAATTTTACTCCACAAAGCAGTATCATGTTGACAATTTGGGCATTATTGAATTATAGATAAATTAAATTATAAATCTTTAAAATTTATCATTGCTTTCATTTAATTGAATTCTTATATCATTGCCATCATCCTCATGCTTATATTGTGATGAAAGTCATCTTTGGCCATAGTGCATAGATGGACTATTGATTAGTATGATTATGACCAGGGATTATTCGGTATAATCATGACCCGCAATGTTACAAATGATGTGGTAAAAGTCCTCATTGGCCCGTAGTGCATTGATGGACAGTTGTTGGCCTGATCATGACCATTGGTGATAACACGAATATCCTTGGCCTGTAGTGCATAGATAATTTGTGGACGTGATACTAATGAATATCCTTGGCCCGTAGTGCATGGATAATTCAGCGATGTGGATTATTTATTGAGCTGAGTCTTAGCGATAAAATTGATGATAAACTTTATAAATCATAGAAGATAGTAGATATCATGCTGTACTTGACTCTTTTAATGGATTGCTCGTTCCGCTATAGTTAAAATTCACTACTAAAAAACAGTAAATAGATAATGCGAAAAAAATGTTGTGGTTTCAATCAGAAAAACGTCGTGGTTAAGGGTGTCATCTATTTGACACCATTACACAATGTTTTTAAAACGTTGTAGTTAGACACATTATACAATGTTTTTTAAGAAAAAAACTTTGTAGATTTGTTTTCCATAAATTATTAGATGCTTCAAAACGTTGTAGAAGGTATGATTCCATAACTTTTTCTGGCTAAAAATGTTGTACTTTAATATATCAGACAACGTTTAGGCACATTTACACAATGTTTAGGATGTGTCATCTATTTAGACAAATTTATATATGTGACACCCCCAAAATAGGTATACATCACCCATCTTGAGTCGCCAAATACATGGTACAAAATTTAAATACAACTTAATTATACAACAGTCGTGTAAAATACGACAAAACATATTCTAATAGTTTTAATAAGAATATTGTCATCTAGACAATATCCACACTCAATGGAGTCCTTATTACATTTATTATCACACTATTTTATGGAATAATGAGGACTACTATGACACCATCTCAGACCATCACTCCATTCCCCGACTAGTCCCGGCTATGTTCTCATTTCTTGAAGAGAACAATGAAAGCAAAAGGGTGAGCTCAACTAGCCCAGTAAGAAATATTATGACTAAGATAATGCAGAATAAATTATCGTTAGCCTTCAATAATGTTAAACTGATAGAATATAATAGACAACAAGTTTAACTACAACGGAACAAGCAATCCATTAGAAGAGTCAAGTAGAGCATAAAATCCACTATCTTCTATGATTTAAAAAGTTTTTCATCAACTTTATTGCTGAGACTCAGCTTAATAAATAAACTCAAATCATCCTTGCATCACGGCCAAGGATATTCATGTACTCATCAATGGTCATGATTATACCGAATAATCCTTGGTCATAATCATACCAACAACTGTCCATCAATGAACTACAGGCTAATGAGGACTTTCACCACATCATTCATCACATTACGATCATGATTATACCGAATAATCCCTGGTTATAATCATACCAAGTCCATCTATGTACGTAAGCTAAAGATGACTTTCATCATAATATAAGCATGAGGATGATGACAATGACATAATAATTCAATAAAACAAGTTCAAGGATAAATTTTAAAGATTTATAATTTAATTTATCCAGAAATCAATAACGTTCGAATTGTCAACATGATACTGCTTTGTGGAGTAAAATTCAAGAATGCTCAGAAGAATATTTCCATGAAAAGATACTGGATGAAGCGCAAATATGCAGGATATTCTACTAATTTCATAGAGTATAGAAGCCAAAACGTTAACCAACAGAGTATAATAGAATATATGAAACTGTAAATGGATTTTTCCCCGCCATGTGATAATCCACGTAGACAGATCATTTCCATAATTTAATAAGGAATGAATACGAAGGATCATTCACCATGCATGTGGTAATCCACATAGATAAAAGTTATTCCAATGTAATAATAAAGAATGGAATAATGAAGAATTCACCATGCATACGAAGAAGTCGGCAGAGACAAAGTTATTCCAATGTAATAATAAAGAATGGAATAATGATTGGAATTCACGTGCATGCGATAGATCGACATACAAAAGTTATTCCAATGTAATAATGAAGAATGGAATAATAACAGAATTCACGTGCATGCGATAGACCAGCACAAACAAGTTATTCCAACAGTAATAATAAGGAATGGAATAACAATGAATTCACCAGTGCATGCGATAAACCACACGTATAAAAGTTATTCCAGCGTAATAATAAAGAATGGAATAATGGAAGAATTTCACCATGTATACGGTAGTTTCGCATAGAAAAGTTATTCCAACATAATAATAAAGAATGGAATAACAACCCACGAGTATTGAAAGAAAATAACTCTCTTCATTAATACTGAAAGAATAATACCCTTACCTTAGAAGAAAGCGGATATTGGAATAGTGAGGTAGACTTCTCTTCTTCTTTCTCTCTATAATTTCTCCCTATAATAATTGCTTTCTATAGCTTTAGTGAATTATTGAGAAATGAAGGAAGAATGAGCTTCTATTTATAGGAAAATATAGTTTCGATAATTGCACGCTTTTGGGGCTCGAAATATTACAGAAAGATAATACCTTCCTTTTTCCTTTATTTTTAATTTAGTCCCGAAAGTATTATCAAACTTGCACCACCTCCCTAATAGTAAATAATGTAAATCAATAGTAAATAATGTGAATCAATAGTTCTATACATATGAAAATATGAATTACAGTATAGTACCTCCATCTATACCTCTATTTTTAACTTAGTCATGCAAGTATTATCAATCTTGCACCACCTCCCTAATAGTACAAGAATGTGAATCAATAGTACACACATGTGAACAAATAGTTATAATCATGTGAATTAATAGCAATTAATTGCTCATTTATCCGATTAATTACTCGATTGGTCAGTATAACTTCCAGACATCAATTAATATCGAAATAAATGTCAATTTTCACTAACACTAATAATTCCAACATAATGGAACTATCAATTCCATCTTTAATCAACACGAACTTATTCATCATTAATATTATAATTCACAATATTTAACAACCAGGTCGTTCCAAGAAAAGAGGGGGCTTTCCGATAAGGATTTCTCCTTATTGGCGTGCAATTAGGTGACCAAACCTCTCATTGACAGAACTTCTAGACATTGTCAATATTGCAAATAATAATATGAATAACTTTGTCGCCTCAATTATTGATTTAATAATATAACATATTATGCGGATGATTTGTGACAATAATCGAATCAATAATATGAGAGATATAATGCAATAATTATCTTGAGTAATAATTGAGTATAATCGCGGTGACTTCTCACGTAAGCATCAATAATCAATACCTTGTGCTACTATGCAACCACGTGTATTATCGTACTTTTACTAACGGGTAGTTCAACAGTTTTAACAGTAACACTTCGCCAAGTTATTTTTATAAAAGATAATTACATCATTTTTTTTAACTACGACAATACTTCCGTTGTAGGGGTCCACTAATGATTGTGTTTGTCGCATTTAATATTCCCCGTTAAAACGAATATTCCCGACTAATCGAATATTATATAACCACTTACTTACTTTGCAAAATTTGTAAATATTACGCACAACTATAACAATATATCAAATCCACACCATAATATTCAAAAATATATTTCGAGAAAATTATTCTTTATTCATAAAAGTTGGGGTCTTACAACCTCCCCTTCTTTTGAAATTTCATCCTCGAAATTAGGGTACGTACCTGGTATATCAAAGAGGTGAGGATATCTTGACTTCATCTTAGATTCTAACTCCCAAGTCATTTCCTCCACATCATGATTTCTCTACAAAACTTTGACTTGAGGTATAACCTTGGAGTGTAGAATATGATCCTTCTTATCCAAGATTTTAACAGGTACCTCTTCATACGTTAAATCTTCCGCTATTTCGTCTGGATCTAACTCAATAATGTGGTTCGGGTCTTTCGCATATTTACGTAACATGGATATGTGAAAAATGTTATGAACACGAGACATACTTGGCGGTAAAAGCGAGTCTATGTTGATTCCTACTCGCTCAAGGATTAAAAATGGGCCAATAAATCGAGGATTGAGCTTTCCTCTCTTTCCAAATCTCGTAACTCCTTTCCATGGAGCAACACGTAACAACACATGATCTCCAATATTGAATTCCACGTCTTTTCGATGAAGATCAACATAACTCTTTTGTCGATCTTGTGAGGTTTTTATATGTTTTCGGATCGTTTGAATATTTTCCGTAGTCATACATACCAAATCTGGTCCTAACAACGTTGCTTCACCCACCTCATCCTAGCATACTGGAGAACGACACTTTCTTCCATACAATGCTTCAAATGGAGCCATGCCAATACTTGCTTGATAACTATTGTTGTAGGAAAAATCCATCAATGGTAAGAACCTGTCCCAACTTCCCTTGAAGTCAAGGACACATAGTCTTAATAAATCTTCAAGAGTATAAATAGTCCTTTCTGACTGCCCATCCATTTGAGGATGATATACCGAACTAAATTGTAAATCTGTGCCCATAGCTTTTTGCAAACTAACCCAAAATCTTGAAGTGAATCTTGGGTATTGATCAAAAACTATGGATACTGGCATACCATGCAATCTTAAAATCTCATTTATGTACATACTAGCAAGACGTTCAAGTGTATAAGTTTCTCGTATCGGTAAAAAATGAGTAGACTTGGTCAATCTATCAACAATGACCCAAATCGCATCTATGCCTTGACAAACCTTAGGAAGACCAGTAACGAAATCCATTGTAATGTGCTCCCACTTCCATTCTGGAATTTCAAGTGGTTGCAATGGACCTTTTGGCACTTGATGCTCTACCTTGACTCGTTGACAAGTTAGACATTGTGACACCCTCAAATCCAGGTACTTCATTTCCAAAGGATTTGGTGCTCACTTATCAAAACATTACATCTAACTACCCATAATCAAAGGATAAAGACGTAATTTAAATAACTTAAATAATCATCTTTCCCATTAAAGGGTTACATTAAAATCTCAAAATAAATCCTAGGTAATCTAACCTTAAAATTATTACATCAGTTTGCGGAATACAACTTAAAATAAAACAAGTCTTGAAACATAAAACATTTAAATAATTTCTCATATGTCTTCAGCACTTGGACAATTTGCCCTTTCCTTTGCTAGTAGATGGCTCATCAACTTTCTCCACTTTGGCTGCATCGTTAATTGTAAGAGTGAGCAAATAATTGCTCACTGATATAGGAAGTAATAATGATAGCAACATGAGAGTGAACAAAAAGAGCTGAATAATAAAGAACTTGTCCTACAAATCAAAATAGAAAATAAGTTCGAACTTTAATTATCTGAGGGTCTTAAGACCACGAACTATGTCCCCGGTACTTAGGTATTATTACCCAACCTTAACAGTCATTTAGACTATACGGACCCTTCTTAACGTACTTAGGGGGATCAACCCTTTGTACCATGTATTGTGCACAAACATCTAAACATTACACATACAAAGTCCCCTATGTTAGAGTTGTTCGTCTCAGTTTGAATTTAGAATTTCTGCACTAAAGAAAGTTTAGTTTGGAACTAGCTCATCAGTGTTTCTAGAATTTTAGAACACTATTCGATTTACATCAGTAAAGGTTTAATACAAGAATTTATAACTGAACAAGGCTATTTAAATCAAAAAATAATAATAACAGTATATATTTGGGTAAACATGGAATTCATGCAAAGTGATACATTCAAATGAGTTAAAACAATCTCATTTGAAGCAATGAATTAAAGCATTACAAATTATGAATAACAATAATAAGAAACAAAAATGTGAAACTCATTCGATGTAACGAAGCAGGTCACAAGAGCTTATGCAAACATATTCAAGATAGATTAGGCTTGCTCAATTTAAGAACTTGTACAATAATATTATAAGAATGGAAACTTGCATTCAATATAAAAAGAATGAAGTTAGAAAGCTTGCTCAATTGTAAGGAGTTAAGGTTTAGGAACTTGCTCAATAATAACAAGGTAGAGTTAGAAAACTTGCCTTGATTGTAAGCTACACAAATGTAAAATAATCTCCAATTACCTTACACATATCATTGAAATCGCAACTACAATTAATTGTATGAATATTAGCTTTTAGGGTTTAAACCATCATTTAGGTCATAACCCTAACCTAGCACTTAACCACATTGGTTAACACCTTAACGATTCTGAAATCATACTATAAACCTTATCATTTATATTTAACTTTTGAAAACATCACATTTGGTTCACTACATAACTTATTCAAGTAATCACTTAAATTTTTTTACACTTAATATAACAACGCATGACAATTTGTTATTATAGTTTATATTATGCCTCAACATCATTAACATGCATGCTAAACTAATATAAGTCTAATAAGCCTGACCTACAAACAAGCAGACCTCATCATCATCACGGTAGTAAAGGTGTGGTAGCATTGCCACACTTAAGCTTGAACTCGCATACAATTTGCATATTTTTGGTTTGCACTCAGTGCAGTACATTGACCGATGCATAAACAGACGCAGAGACGGCTGATGAATAGTAGCCGACTTTAGCCCAATAAACACAAATTTCACCCATCAAACGGTGATAACAACATGTAAAATAAATATACAACTATCCTAAACATGATTGCTAACATATTCAACCACTTTGCACAATTTAACAACAACTAAAACTATTTTAATTTCTCAATTTTCATGTTTTTCATATAAAACTCTATTTTTGATAGTCTATCCCAAAAATCCACACTGCGAATTCAATACATGGCCAATTCGCCTCATTCAAATTGTGTTATGCTCGATTCTTAATAAACTAACATTTACAAGAGTCACTTTATAGTTTCACATACAATTTACCCACTAAAATTGGTACTTTCTAAGGCCATTTTATATGAACATAACACTAATATTTCAATTCCCTCCTATAAACCCAATTCTCACAAATTGGATAACTGATACAACACTCATACATGATGACAACAGGTTCTACAATATAACCCATATCATATAATCACGTTTGAAACAACAATTCAACAAAATCGTTTTCAGAGAACTAGAAATTAGAAAACTAAATTTTAGAATTAAGGGTGAATTTTACCTAAATTACTTTAGTTAATTTTAAATAACTTTAGTTTAGCTAATTTAAATAACTTAAAATTCTTATTATCATTATACTTATAATTAATAAATAATTATATATCTAATTTAATTTACAAAATTAGACACATCACTTAATTTATTTTATTTTATTTCCATTAAATTAAACAATTTATTTAGTTTAATTATTTTCTTAAATATTAAACAATTGATTTAATTTAATTATTTCCTTAAATTAAATCCTTCAAAAAAAATTATCATTATTCGATTCAGTTAACACTAATTAATTCAGTTACTAAATTAATTCATCACAATTCATCAAATATTTATTTTCCTCAATAAATAAATTATTTAAAATATTTATTTAATTCAATAAATATTTAAATTAAATTACATATTTCCCGATCGTTACATCCTTCCCTCCTTAAAAGGATTATGTCCCCAGAATCACAACTCGAAAAATTTATTCGTTACATTCTTCCTCCTTAACAAGATTTTGTCCCCAGAATCGCTATACAAAATCTAGCAAACAACTGAGGATAATTCTTCATCATAACGCTTTCGAGTTCCCACGTAGCTTCCTCAGCATTGTGGTTCCTCCAAAGTACCTTAACAGAAGGTATCACTTTATTCCTCAATACTTGCTCTTTTCTGTCAACAATTTGAACAGGGACTTCTTCATATGACAAATCTTTCTCAAACTGTAAGGGCTCATATTCTATAACATGCTTATAATCAGGCTTATATGGCCTCAACACTGATATATGGAAAATTTTATGAATATGCTCCAGCTCCGGAGGTAAAGCTATCTCGTACGCCACTTTGCCAACTCGTCGAAGCACTTCAAAAGGTCCTATAAATCTAGGACTTAATTTCCCCTTCTTGCGAAATCGTATTTTTCCCTTCCAGGGAGACACTTTCAGGAAAACATAACTACCGACATCGAATTCCCGACCTTGTCGATGTTAATCGGCATATTTCTTCTGTCTATATTATGTTGCGATCAATCTTGCTCGAATAATCTTGATTATCTCGACAGTTTGTTGTCCCAATTCTGGACCCAATAGCTGACATTCACCTACGTCGTCCCAACATAACGGAGTTCTACATTTTCTACCGTATAACGCTTCGTAAGGCGGCATCCCAATACTTGCGTGATAACTATTATTATAAGAAAATTCCACTAATGGTAGATGGTCATCCCAATTTCCCTTTAAATCCATAATACATGCTCTAAGCATATCCTCTAGCATTTGGATAGTTCTCTCACTTTATCCATCGGTTTGAGGATGGTACGCTGTGCTCATTCTCAGCTGTGTTCCCAAGCACTCTTGTAGTCGTTTCTAGAAATTAGATGTGAAACGCGGATCTCTGTCTGATACAATGGACACTAGTACATCGTGTCTTGACACAATTTCCTTCACGTACAATTTTGTTAACCGATCTAGTGTAAACCGAATCTTGATTGGCAAAAAGTGTGCCGACTTCATCAGTCGATCAACAATCACCCAAATAGTATCGTAACCTTGCTGAGTCGTTGGAAGATCTACCACAAAATCCATTGTGATATGCTCTCATTTCCATTCTGGTATCTCCAACGGTTGTAACAATCCGCTTGGCCTTTGATGTTCAGCTTTTACTTTCTGACACGTTAAGCATTTTGCCACACACTCAGCCACATCCCTCTTCATATTCGACCACCAAAAATGATGTTTAAGATCCTGGTACATCTTTGTACTTCCAGGGTGAATCGAATATCTTAAATTATAAGCTTCATTCAGAATTTCTTCTTTAATTTATGGTACTTGCAGAACCCAATTCTCCCTTTGAATCGAAGTAATCCTTTCGAATCGATTTTTAATTTATTTTCATCACCTACATATATTTTCTATTTTATCTTTTCGCAGTCTTCATCTTGAAGTTGTGCATTCTTCACCTTATCCACCAACATTGAACTATTTCCCATATGGAATAACTTTTTATCGGATTCTGTCGGATATTTAATTTCCAACTCCATCTTAGCCATTTCCAACACCAGCTTCTCTTGATCAGTTAACACCATTAACTTCTCTCGTCCCTTCCTACTTAAGGCATCAGCAACAACATTCGCCTTTCTGGGATGATAGAAAATCTCACAATCATAATCTTTGATCAGCTCCAACCATCTTCTTTGTCGCATGTTCAAATCTTTTTGTATAAAGATATACTTCAAACTTTTATGGTCGGTATATATCTCACACCTCTCTCCATAAAGTTAATGTCTCCAAATTTTCAGGGCAAACACCATTACCGCCAACTCCAAGTCATGAGTCGGATGCCCTTTCTCGTAATATTTCAACTGTCGTGATGCATACGCAATAACTCTGCCGTTTTGCATAAGCACACAACCTAGTCCTTTATGCGAAGCGTCACTATAAACCACAAAATTTCCTGTATCATCAGGCAACGACAGCACATGTGTTGAACTCAACCTTTTCTTTAACTCTCGAAAACTTTCCTCACACTTCTCTATCCAAACAAACTTAACCGCCTTCCTAGTTAAATTTGTCAATGGAGTTGCGATTTTGGAAAAGTCTTGAATAAAATGCCTGTAATATCATGCCAATCCTAAGAAACTCCTTACTTCTGATGGTGTCTTCGGGTGATCCCAGTTTATTACAGCTTCAACCTTTGATGGATCTACCAAAATTCCGTCCTTATCAATAACGTGTCTGAGAAACTGTACACGTTCCAATCAAAATTCACATTTTAAGAACTTAGCGTACAACTTCTCTTTTCGTAACGTCTCAAATTTCACTCGTAAATGTTCCAAATGTTCCTCTTTGGTTTTGGAATATACCAATATATCATCAATAAACACCACCACAAACTTGTCTAAGAATGGTTTAAACACACTGTTCATCAAATTCATAAACGCTGCAGGTGCGTTGGTTAAACTAAAAGACATAACCAAAAACTTGTAATGACCATATCGAGTCCTGAATGTTGTCTTTGGTACATCCTCCGGCCTCACCTTCAATTAATGATAACCACTTCTCAAGTTTATCTTAGAGAAATACCTTGCTCCCTTTAACTGATCAAACAGATCATCGATTCTAGGTCATGGATACTTGTTTTTAATCCTGACCTTATTTAATTCTCTATAATCAATGCAGAGTCGCATCGATCCGTCTTTCTTCTTAACAAACAACACCGGTGCTCCCCATGGCGACACACTTGGCTGAATATATTTCTTTTTGAGCAATTCTTGCAATTGCACCATCAACTCCTTCATCTCTACCGGGGCCATTCTGTATGGTGCTTTAGATATCGGGGTCGTTCCTGGTAGTAAATCAATCACGAACTCGATTTGTCGATCCCAGAAGACCTGGCAAATCGTCCGAAAATACATCTGCAAAATCTCTTATGATTGGTATCTCTTCCAACTTCACATTCTTCTTCTGTGTATCAACGATGTAGGCTAAGTATCCTACACATCCTTGTCTCAACAACTTCTTGGCTTGCATCACCGTCAGACAACTTGCTTGTCGAGGTGACTTGCTGCCAAAGAACACAACCTTTGACGGGGTCATAAGGTTAACACACTTCCTTTGGCAATCAATTACTGCTCCATAATTGAATAACCAATCCATTCCCAGTATAACATCAAACTCACCAAGTTTAATAGGTATCAAATCTACCATCATCTCGTGACCCTTTATAACCACCCTACAATTCCTATATATGTATCTAACAGGAATCACTTCCTTATTCGCAATCTCTACAATTAAGGGAAATTCTAATTCTTCTTGGGGAAAATCTAAGTTCTGAGCAAATTCATCGGATATAAATGAACAAGTAGCACCAATCAAATAGTACATAAGCATTAATACCATTAATCTAAATGATACCGACACCACATCCTTAGATTATACAAAGATCCCGCATGACGGCCATATTGAAAGTCCTTGCAAGAGGGTCGGCTTGATCTGCATTTAGTGCAAATGATAGTCAATGCACCACCACCGTTGTTGTTTCCTTTTCCACCACTTGCGCTTCCCGTTGGCTTCTTAGGGCAATCACGAGCCATATGATCTTTTTAACCGCTGGTAAAACATGCTCCTTTCTTCGGACTAAAATAGTTCGGTGTAATGTTTTCCTCCTGACCACAATTGAAACACACCCTCTTCCCCTTCAAACATACCCCAGAATGGTTCCTCCCGCACATTGTGCAAGCCTCAAACTTTTTCTTCTGTTGATTTCCTTGTTTTCCTCCCGCAGTTGAATTCTCACTCCATTTCCTCTTCTGATTATTACTTCCAATGTTACTTCCACCAGCCTTATTCTCATTGTCATTCTTCCTCTTCTTCTGTTCTTGGTTGTACTTGGTCAAAGCATCGCTTCCACCTTCCATGATAATTGCCTTCTCCAGTACAGCCGCAAATGTGTTCAGCTGAAACATTGAGACCTTGCTGTAAATCCAAGGCTTCAATCCTTGTTCGAATCTTCTAGCTTTATGTTCATCAGTGTTGACTTGATAAGTGGCAAATCTTGCCAACTCGTTAAACTTCGCAGCATATTCAGGCACCGTCATTGTTCCTTACTTCAGCTCAAGAAATTGTACTTCCAACTGATTCCGAGAACTTGCTGGAAAGTACATTTCAAAGAACATCTCCTTAAATCTATTCCACGCTATCACTCCTTGTCCTCCATTTAACCTTGTTTGCTTGCCACCGCATTTCTAGCTTCAGACTTCAAAGATAAACGCTATGAACGTAGTTTTCTGGTCTTCGTTTACCCTAGCAACTTCAAACACCTTCTCCATTTCCATAATCCAGGTTTGGGCTTCCACTGGATTCATAGACCCTTGAAATTCTGGTAGTCCAACCGCTTTGAATTCCTTGAAAGTCGTGACTTGAGCTTGCAGTTGATTCGCAAGTGCACCTGTCAACAAAGCTACCAACTGCTGAACCGGATTAGCGTTGGTCTCGTTGTTATTATTAGTAGACCCCTCAGGAGGTGCTTGCTAACGTGGTTGTCTTCTTCTAGGAGGCATTTTCTGTTAAAATATACGCTTATTAGCTCATTACTCAACTTCTTGGGTATTTAAAGTTTAACTTAAACATTCCAAGATTAAAGCTTTAACACATAACATTTCAAATAAACTCTAGTATCTTATTTATTCATAAAGTTTTAAAACATGTTCAAGATAGCATAACTGCTATAAACATTCACTTTCCTGAACTAAACAAGTTCCAGGAATACATACTCATACTATCCCTTTATTTATCTCAAAATAAGGGATTCACAATTTATTTATTCACATAATTAACCACACATTATTATCTATCTTATTCTATCTAGGCATATTAAGACGTCATAGGGCTTCCCGACATTCCTCTTCCATGATACGATACGCCGTTCTGCGATCCATCACGAACCACGGCGAATTCTCAAACTAAGGTGGGTAATAATAGACTCGATCCTGGACCCTATCAATCGCCGAATTAAAAGCATAATCCATCTCCATCATCTTGGCTTTCTTCACTTGGACCTTAGCCTCAGCCCGGTCTGCACGTTGAGTCGCCTTCATCCATGCATCCTCTGCTCTTGCATGCTTAGCTGATTCCTCCTTGAAATCATCTTTCAATTTCTCCATGTCAGTCTTCATCTTCTCGTGTACTGCCAACAAGTCTTCATGCTGACCCTTGGTATGAACTAAGTCCCACTCCGTATTTCCAAGTTTTGAGTCGAGTTTCTGAATCTCTGCATCCTTTTGCTCCATAGAAGCGTGATGCATCTCAACCATCCCCTTCAGCTCCTCAACCTCGTCCTGTAATTCTACATTACGGTCATACAAAGCATCATACATCTCGTCCGATATGGAGTTTGGTGGAAACTCTTCAGGATCCTCCTCCTCATTATCCTCCTTTACCTCCCCCGAACTATCCTCCACGGGATCGGTCACAAGAACATCCTCTTGGATCAACTGCTCCCGCACTACGTGAATATCCCGGGGCTCATCATCTATAGGTATCTGAGGTATCACCTCTCTAGCTGGACTGGATCCTCCTTCGTTAGACATCCTGACAACAAAATATTATAAGTTTTACTTAATATTTTTGATACTCGCGAGCACATAAGTTGTTAACACATAGCACATAATGTCTTTTATTATTTAACTTCAATTGATACCTTAATCCATTCCTTAAAACTCGGTAAGAGTTAAACACTCTATGCTTTCTATTTCCTTAAAGGTTACTTCCTAAGGTTTCCCCACCCAAGGTTCATAACCTAATGCTTTGATACCAACCTGTGACACCCCCAAATCAAGGTACTTCATTTCCAAAGGATTTGGTGCTCACTTATCAAAACATTACATGTAACTACCCATAATAAATGGATAAAGACGTAATTTAAATAACTTAAATAATCATCTTTCCCATTAAAGGGTTACATTAAAATCTCAAAATAAATCCTAGGTAATCTAACCTTAAAATTATTACATCAGTTTGCGGAATACAACTTAAAATAAAACAAGTCTTGAAACATAAAACATTTAAATAATTTCTCATATGTCTTCAGCACTTGGACAATTTTCCCTTTCCTTTGCTAGTAGATGGCTCATCAACTTTCTCCACTTTGGCTGCATCGTTAATTGTAAGAGTGAGAAAATAATTGCTCACTGATATAGGAAGTAATAATGATAGCAACATGAGAGTGAACAAAAAGAGCTGAATAATAAAGAACTTGTCCTACAAATCAAAATAGAAAACAAGTTCGAACTTTAATTATCTGAGGGTCTTAAGACCACGAACTATGTCCCCGGTACTTAGGTATTATTACCCAACCTTAACAGTCATTTAGACTATACGGACCCTTCTTAACGTACTTAGGGCGATCAGCCCTTTGTACCATGTATTGTGCACAAACATCTAAACGTTACACGTACAAAGTCCCCCATGTTAGGGTTGTTTGTCTCAGTTTGAATTTAGAATTTCCGGACTAAAGAAAGTTTAGTTTGGAACTAGCTCATCAGTGTTTCTAGAATTTTAGAACACTATTCGATTTACATCAGTAAATGTTTAATACAAGAATTTATAACTGAACAAGGCTATTTAAATCAAAGATTAATAATAACAGTATATATTTAGGTAAACATGGAATTCATGCAAAGTGCTACATTCAAATGAGTTAGAACAATCTCATTTGAAGCACTGAATTAAAGCATTACAAATTCTGAATAACAATAATAAGAAACAGAGATGTGAAACTCATTCGATGTAGCGAAGCAGGTCACACGAGCTTATGCAAACATATTCAAAATAGATTAGGCTTGCTCAATTTAAGAACTTGCACAATAATATTATAGGAATGGAAACTTGCATTCAATATAAAAAGAATGAAGTTAGAAAGCTTGCTCAATTGTAAGGAGTTAAGGTTTTTGAACTTGCTCAATAATAACAAGGTAGAGTTAGAAAACTTGCGTTAATTGTAAGCTACACAAATGTAAAATAATCTCCAATTACCCTACACGTATCATTGAAATCGCAACAACAATTAACTGTAAGAATAATAGCTTTTAGGGTTTAAACCATCATTTATGTCATAACCCTAACCTAGCACTTAACCACGTTGGTTAACACCTTAACGATTCTGAAATCATACTATAAACCTTATCATTTATATTTAACATTTGAAAGCATCACATTTGGTTCACTACATAACTTATTCAAGTAATAATTTAAATTCTTTTACACTTTATATAACAACGCATGAGAATTTGTTATTATAGTTTATATTATGCCTCAACATCATTAACATGCATGCTAAACTAATATAAGTCTAATATGCCTGACCTGCAAACAAGTAGACCTCATTGTCACAGTTCAGGGTGTGGCGCAACTGCGCCACACTTAAGCTTGGAACGGTAGCAATTGCGCCATTTTGGCCTTGCACCACCGCAGACACAGCACACTACGATTGGTGTATTGACAGACGCAGAGAGGAAGGCGGTGATGAAGCGATGGCCAAATTTTAGCCCAACAAACACAAATTTCACCCATCAAACGGTGATAACAACATGTAAAATAAATATACAACTATCCTAAACATAATTGCTAACATATTCAACCACTTAGCATAATTTAACAACAACTAAAACTATTTTAATTTCTCAATTTTCATGTTTTTCATATAAAACTCCATTTTTGATAGTCTATCCCAAAAATCCACACTGCGAATTCAATACATGGCCAATTCGTCTCATTCAAATTGCGTTATGCCCGATTCTTAATAAATTAACATTTACAAGCGTCACTTTACAGTTTCACATACAATTTACCCACTAAAATTGGTACTTTCTAAGGCCATTTTATATGAACGTAACATTGATATTTCAATTCCCTCCTATAAACCCAATTCTCACAAATTGGATAACTGATACAACACTCATACATGATGACAACAGATTCTATAATATAACCCACATCATATAATCACGTTTGAAACAACAATTCAACAAAATCGTTTACAGAGAACTAGAAATTAGAAAACTAAATTTTAGAATTAAGGGTGAATTTTACCTAAATCTTTGACTGATGAGAAGAAGGATGACAAGGAATTGCGTTCCCTCTTGATACTCCAGCTTTCTTAGCACAATTACAGAGAAAACTTTCTTACCAAGCTCTCTCCCCACTCTGTTATTTCTCCTTCTCACTAGACCCTTCTCTGAACTTAGCATTAGAAAATAAACGCGTAGGAATTATAATAAACTGACTCCCACTAACGTCAGGTAAGGACACAAAAAGGCAGCGTCAGTTGAATAATGCCAAAGGCCATAAGGCCTTGTTTGGCTAACCAAAAACTCCCAAACTAGATTATTATCATATTATTTATATTATATAGTTACAAGTGTCACACATTACTTTAGTTAATTTTAAATAACTTTAGTTTAGCTAATTTAAATAACTTAAAATTCTTATTATCATTATACTTATAATTAATAAATAATTATATATCTATGGATGTAATGAAGGTTTGTCCCAACGGAATTTCAACTGATAAGTCAAAATCTAATTTCTCCGGAGTCAAATTTAAACATTGAGCGCAAGTAGGAGTAATAAAAGAATGGGTAGAACCGGTATCAAATAAGGTATATACTTCGCTAGAGTTTATGATTAGCTTACCCGTGATCATCTCGTTCGGATTCCTCGCTTTTTGGGAGGTTACGACAAATGCTCTCCCTTGAACTACCAATTTTGTCTTGTCTAGGACGGCCTTTGATGCCTCCATCCCAGCTGGAATTGACTTTGTTGCACGACAAAATCGAACTAGGTGACCTTCTCTTCCACAATTATAACATGCTTTGGACTGCATCATGTAGTTTGGACTGATATGTCCCTCCCCTCCGCATTTGTAACATACGACCGGCGGTCGTTCTCCTTCCTTAACAATAGGTGCTGGTGCTGACGTCTTTCCATCATTGTTGAATCTCCTCTTCTTGAAATTTCCACTCTTACTGTCATGGCCATGATTACCACCAAAGTGATTACCATTTCTGGCATGTTGATTCTCTCCACGCTTGTTGTCAACGCTTCGATGACTGCTACCACTGGTATTATCATTTTGTCGGCTGCTCTCTTTTGGTTGGGTTGACTCATTATCGCGTTCAAATAATTGAGCCCTATTCACAACATCTGAATACAAGCAAAGTTTGTGAGAGATAAAGTATTAACATATCTCGGGTTTCAAACCTCTTAGAAACATCTGCGTCATTCTCTCCTCATTATCAACCAAATGGGACGCAAACCGAGGCAACTCAGAAAACATAGCTTCGTACTGCGCCACGGTCATATTGTTTTGCTCAAGCTTTATGAACTCTACCTCCTTCATGTGACGAATACTTTTAGGAAAGTTCTTGTCGTTGAACGACTCTGGAACTTCTCCCAAGACATTTTGAGTCTGAAAGTTGAGTACATTTACTGATTCCCACCAAGAATCTCCTCCGATCGCAATACATGAAGGTGGCAAGGGAACCTTTTGCTCTCGTGAGCATCCCAAGACATTAAATAACTTTTTGATCTACTTTATCCACGTCTCGCTTTTAAGTGGTTTTGGCTCTCCAAAAACTCTAGTGGTCCCTCCTTGAACTGCTTACTAATGTGATCGTCCGAGAGTTGTCGGTGTTTCCACCGCATTTTGGATGGGAGCCGCTCTACTCACCGATGTTGCATGAATTTCATAAAGCCTCTGAACATCCCATCGTTCATCATTTCATCGATGTTATTATTTATATGAGGATTATTATCTTCTTGTTGCACATTACCATGGGTATTGATCATTGGTGACTCAACGATCTCATGTGCTTCATTGCTTATCTCAACATTTTCGGATGCCATTTTCAAATACTGCCACAAACCAAGGGTTAATTAACATATCACATATTATCCCTATACTCTGACCGACCAATTAAAAACCAAATAAACTTAGGTAGGTTATACTAGCGAAGGAATTCCCCGTCTCTCCCCTCCTAGTTCTTGTCTCACATCTCACCGGGGATCATATCCTAAGCTTTGATATTAACTGTGACGCCCCCAAAAAATAGGTATACATCACCCATCTTGAGTCGCCAAATACATGGTACAAAATTCAAATACAAATTAATTATACAACAGTCGTGTAAAATACGACAAAACATAATCTAAT
Organism: Panax ginseng; assembly: GCA_020205605.1. Taxonomy (NCBI): domain Eukaryota; kingdom Viridiplantae; phylum Streptophyta; class Magnoliopsida; order Apiales; family Araliaceae; genus Panax; species Panax ginseng. The sequence continues at coordinate 32,808,187 of CM035129.1, read as the reverse complement.
AGTTTTAATAAGAATATTGTCATCAAGACAATATCCACACTCAATGGAGTCCTCATTACATTTATTATCACACTATTTTATAGAATAGTGAGGACTACTATGACACCATCTCGGACCATCACTCCATTCCCCGACTAGTCCCGGCTACGTTCTCATTTCCTAAAGAGAACAATGAAAGCAAAAGAATGAGCTCAACTAGCCCAGTAAGAAATATTATGACTAAGATAATGCAAAATAAATTATCGTTAGCCTTCAACAATGTTAAACTGATAAAAAATAATAAACAACAAGTTTAACTGCAGCAGAATAAGCAATTCATTAGAAGAGTCAAGTAGAGCATAAAATCCACTATCTACTATGATTTAAAAAGTTTTTCATCAACTTTATCGCTGAAACTCAACTCAATAAATAAACTCAAATCATCCCTGCATCACGGCCAAGGATATTCATGTACTCATCAATGGTCATGATTATACCGAATAATCCCTGGTCATAATCATACCAACAACTGTCCATCAATGAACTACAGGCCAATAAGGACTTTCACAACATCATTCGTCACATTACGGTCATGATTATACCGAATAATCCATGGTCACAATCATACCAAGTCCATCTATGCACGTAAGCCAAAGATGACTTTCATCACAATATAAGCATGAGGATGACATAATAATTCAATAAAACAAGTTCAAGGATAAATTTTGAAGATTTATATTTTAATTTATCCAGAAATCAATAACGTCCAAATTGTCAACATGATACTGCTTTGTGGAGTAAAATTCAAGAATACTCAGAAGAATATTTCCATGAAAAGATACTGGATGAAGCGCAAATATCCATGATATTCTACTAATTTCATAGATTATAGAAGCCAAAACTTTAACCAACAGAGTATAATAGAATATATGAAACTGCAAATGGATTTTCGCCCGCCATGCGGTAATCCACATAGACAGATCATTTTCATAATTTAGTAAGGAATGAATACGAAGGATGTAAAACCCCAACTTTTTAATAAAGATGATTTTTCAATAAATATCATTTTCAAATATTATGGAATAAATTTGATATAATGTTATAGTTGTTGGTAATATTTATAAATTTTACAAAGTACGCAAGTTGTTATATAATATTCGATTGGTCGGGGAATATTCGTTTTAATAGGGAATATCCGTACGACGGCACAATCATTGGTGGACCCCACAACGAAATTATTGTCGATTGAGAAAACGACAAAAATATTTTTATAAAAAATAATGGGAAGTTTTATAGTTAAAACCTGTTGAGCTACTCATTAGTAAAAAAATGCAAAGAATACACGTGGTTGCATAGTAGCACACTGTATTGATTATTGATGCTTACGTGAGAAGTCACTCGATTTTGTTCAATTATTGCTATAATAATTCTTTGCGATAGTATCTCAAAGTTATTTGATTCAATTATTGTCGATATTATATATATTATTAAATCAATAATTGAGACGACGAAGTTATTAATATTATTATTTGCAATATTAATGATGTCTAGAAGTTCGCCAATGAGAGGTTTGGTCACCTAATTGCGCTACCAATAGGAGAAATCCTTATTGAAAGCCCCTCTTTCTCGGGAACAACACGGTCGATTAATATTGTGAATTATATTAATGATGATAAATGTTGTTAAATATATTGAGGTGTCTTTTTATGAAGTCACGGAAGTTTATATATATATATATATATATATATATATATATATATATATATATATATATATATATAAATTTTATTGTATTAGTATTATTAATGTAATAAAAAGAAAATCTTTTTATATAAAATGTAATACTTTTATAAAGTTATTCGTTTTATTAGACTATAAATAGAATATATAATATTCTATTAAGCATAGTGTTTTGCATAGTAAAATCTTTTTATATAAAATAGAATACTTTTATAAAGTTATTTGTTTTATTAGAATTTAAATTATATATATATATAGAATATATTATATTTTATTGCTTAGTGGAGTATAGTATCCTTTCTATTTTCTATAAATAGGATGCTTAGTTAGAATTAAAAACCACACCAGAAGTTCAGAGAATTCTTCTATAATCTTGAGCGTATTTCTTTAGAGTTTTAAGAAGCTTTGAGCGTAGTGCAAGTTTTCTTCAAGAATATCCTCCCCCTACCAGTCGGAATACTCTTCTTTTACGGTAAGAGGTATTATTTCTTTCTTATTCATGAAGAGAACTTCTGTTATTCCATTCTTTATTATTCTGTTGGAATAACCTGTATACACAGACTACCCTATACTTGGTGAAATTCTTCTCTTATTACATTCTTTATTATTATGTTGGAATAACCTGTCTATGCGAAGTACCGCATACATGATGAAATTCTTCTATTATTCCATTTTTTATTATTCTGTTGGAACATCCTATCTGTGCATTACGCATGACCTGGTTCCGTTATTTATTATTCTGTTGGAACATCTTGTCTGTGCATTTATGCATGACCTGGTTCCGTTATTTATTATTATGTTGGAACATCCTGTCTGTGCGTTTACGCATGACCTGGTTCCATTATTTATTATTCTATTGAAATAACCTGTCTATGCGGTCTATTGCATGCCTGGTGATTTCTTTTGTTATTCCATTCTTTATTATACTCAGTTGGTTAAAGTTTTGGCTTTTATACTCCATGAAATTAGTGGAATATCCTTGATATTTGCGCTTCATCTAGTATCTTTTCATGGAAATATTCTTCTAAGCAGTCTTGAATTTTACTCTACAAAGCAATATCATGTTGACAATTTGGACGTTATTGAATTCTGGATAAATTAATTCTTGAACTTGTTTTATTGAATTATTATATCATTGTCATCATCCTCATGCTTATATTATGTTGAAAGTCATCTGTAGCCTGTTGTGCATAGATGGACTTGGTATGATTATGACCAGGGATTAATCGGTATAATCATGACCGTAATGTTATAAATGATGTGGTAAAACTCATCATTGGCCCGTAGTTCATTGATGGACAGTTGTTGGCATGATCATTACCATTAATGAATATAGGAATATCCTTGGACCGTAATGTATGGATAATTTGTGGTCATGATACTAAAGAATATCCTTGGCCGTAGTGCAGGAGTGATTCGATGATGTGGATTATTTATTAAGCTGTGTCTCAGCGATAAAAGTGATGAAAACCCTTTTAAATCATAAAAGATAGTAGATTTTATTCTCTACTTGACTCTTTTAATGGATTGCTTATTCCGCTGCACTTAAACTTGATGTTTGTTATATTGTATCAGTTTAACACTATTGAAGGCTAAGGATAATTTATTTTGCATTATCTTAGTCATAATATTTCTTACTGGGCTAGTTGAGCTCACCCTTTTGCTTTCATTGTTCTCTTCAGGAAATGAGAACATAGCAGGGACTAGTTGGGGAATGGAGTGACGATCCAGAGAATAGCATTAGTAGTCCTCACAATTCAATAAAATAGTGTGTTAATATATGTATTGAGGACTTATTTTGAGTTTGAATACAGTCTAAATGACAATATTTGTATTAAAACTCACAGCTCATGTTGTATATTTAAGATTATATTTGTATTCTGTACCATGTATTTGTCGACTCAGAATAGGTGATGTATACCTGTTTTGGGGGCGTCACAGTTGGTATCAAAGCTTAGGGATATGATCCCTGGCAGAGATGTGAGATAAGAACTAGGAGGGGAGAGACGGGGAATTCTTTCGCTAGTATGACCTACTTAAGTTTATTTAATTTTTAATTGGTCGGTCAGAGTATAGGGATAATATGTGATATCTTATTTAACCCTTGTTTATGGCATTATTTGTAAATGACATTCGAGAATGTTGAGAATATCAATGGAGCATAGGAGACCGTTGAGTCTCCACAGATTAATAATCAGGATAATGTGCATCAGGAAGGCGACAATCCTCAGGCAAACAACAACACTGACCAAATGATGAACGATGGAATATTCAGAGGCTTTATGCAATTCATGCAACATTAAGCAAGAATGGCTCCTGTCCAAAATGCAAGTGGAAACACTGGAAACTTTCGGACGGTCACCACTAAACAGTTCAAGGAGCTAGGACCACCGGAGTTTTTTGGAGAGCCAAAACCACTTAAGGAGGAGATGTAGATAAAGCAGATCAACAAGATATTTGATGTCTTGGGATGCTCCGAGGAGCAAAAGGTTCCCTTTGCCACCTTCATGTTGCAAGTGCAAGAGGCGATTCATGGTGGGAATCGAGAAAGCGTACTCAACCTACCGCATTGAAGATGTCTTGGGAGAAGTTCCAAGAATCATTTCAACGACAAGTACTTTCCAAAGTATTCGTCACATAAATGAGGTAGAGTTCATCGTCGAGCAAAAAACATAATCGTGTCGCATCACTGAAGCCAAGTTTGCCGAGTTGTCCCGGTTTACGTCTCATTTGGTTGATAATGAGGAGAGAATGACGCGAATGTTTCTAAGAGGTTTGAAACCCGAGATACGTCAATATCTTATCTCTCATAAACTGTGTTTGTATTCAGATGTTGTTAATAGGGCTCAGTTATTGGAGCGCGATAATGAGTCAACCCAACCAAAAGAGAGCAGCCAACAAAATGATAATACCAGTGATAACAGTCATCGAAGCGGTGACAACAAGCATGGAGGGAATCAACATGCCAAAAATGGTAACCACTTCGGTGGTAATCATGGTTAAAACAATAAGAATGGACATTTCAAGAAGAGGAGATTCAACAATGATGGAAAGACGTCAGCATCAGCACCTATTGTTAAGGATGGAGAATGACCGCCGGTCGTATGTTACAAATGCGGAGGGGAGGGACATATCAGTCCAAACTGCATGATGCAGTCCAAAGTATGTTACAATTGTGGAAGAGAAGGTCACCTAGCCCAATTTTGTCGTGCACCAAAGTCAAATCCAATTGGGATGGAGGCATCAAAGGCCATCCCAGATAAGACAAAATCGGTAGTTCAAGGGAGAGCGTTTGTCGTGACCTCCAAGAAAGCAAGGAACCCAAACGAGGTCATCGCGGGTAAGCTTATCATAAACTCTAGCGAAGTATATACCTAATTTGATACCAGTTCTACCCATTCTTTTATTTCTCCTACTTGCGTTCAACGTTTAAATTTGACTCCGGAGATATTGGACTTTGACTTATCTGTTAAAACTCCATTGGGAGAAACCTTCATTACATCCACTGTTTATAAGTCTTGTTTGGTTCAAATCGGTACCCTCACATTACCTGTCTATCTTATTTCATTGCAAATACTTGCATTTAACGTAATTCTAGGGATTGATTGGTTAATTACTCATCATGTAAAAATTGATTATTTTCGTAAGGTTATTAGCTTTCATATTCCTAACCAACCTATTATGTGAATTCAAGCAACCAAACCATTAAAATCAATCACTGTCATCTCAAGCCATAAAGCTATTCATTTATTGAAAAATGGATGTCAAGCTTTCTTAGCTCATGTCACGGATCTAAACAAAAATACGTCAGTTTTGAATGATATTTATATTGTTAATAAATGTCCCGGCGTATTCCTCAAGAACTTCGGGCCTACCCAGGCGTGAAATTGAATTTTGTATCGAGCCTTGAACCCGGTGACAAAACCCATTTCTAAAGCCCCATATCGAATGGCTCTATTGAACTTCGTGGAGTTAAAGACCCAACTGCAGGAATTGTTAGACATTGGCTTTATTCGTCCTAGTACTTCTCTTTGGGGTGCTCCTGTTCTATTCATGAAAAAGAAAGATGGGAGTATGTTGTTGGGCTTGACGTAAACGCCTTGTGAAATTAAAATTTTAAAGCAATTTCTTAAACCCTAAAAGCAGGATCCATGCGAAAAATAAATTAATTCAGAGGTTTAGAGATTATACCGAGATATAAACAAACGAGAATCAAACCGACGCGTGCCTCGAATCTCCAACGCAATACAAATCGATTACGCCTCTACAGTATCCATTATTAAACGCCGCATCGAACCGTCGAACGATTCTCGATAATAAGAAGGACTTCATGCAGATTAGCCACCAAAAGGAATGGATTTTCAAACTGCTTTTCTCTCTAGTCTCTCTCTAAAAAGCGGCTAGGGTTTTTCAATTATGATATCTTACCCTAAATAAATGCTATATATCATATATATAGTAGTTAAAAGGAATTAATCAAATCAAAACCTAATTTCATAAAATCCAATTTATATATATATATATATATATATATATATATATATATATATATATATATATCTTAATTAAGTCTTACTTAATTAATATACATATATACAAATTATCCTTTTAATTTAAATTCGTGATTTAAATACTATTAATCATATTAATATATTTAAATCCTTAAAATTTAAATTAATTCCCTTCTAAATAATGTTATATGTGTGTGACCTTATAGGTTATTATTACGTTGGCAATAATTTTAAAATCATATTATAAAATTATAAACAGTGAGCGGCATCTAGTAATGCATCACTGCTACCCAAGTAATAATAAGATCGATGATTCGATGCAACCTTTTCGTGACCAATGTTTCAATGTAATTTAATCCTTTTAACCTTAATATCCTAGATTAAACTCGAGTCATGGAATGTGTCATACTCTTCATAATTTAATTTGAGTTTTCTTGATCAATGAGTAGACTATATGAAACAAATCACTATTTGAGCATGGCCATGCATTTCATAGTCCTACTCAATCAAGAGGCCTATGGATATCACCCATAATATATAGGATGGTTAAATTCCATCTAGATCACTCATATTTCTCACACGATTAATGATGAACCCAATAATCACCTTTATAGTCCACCTATTAAAGGTGACATTTGATGATATCAAAGTACATAAATTCTCGTGTAATAATATAGCGATTTCGTGCTCTGGAGGACCATTACATCATTGTTACTATGAGAATTGCTAATGACACTTCGCATAATGCTCCATATAGAATTCTCATGGTGGGTGCATCCAAGACATCGTTCTTCAACATGTACCTATGCATTGACTTAATATCTCATATATTTATGACCAATGAGATTTGGTCATCAGTCAATCCACATACTAGTCTCAATGCATCATTGTTTTCCCATCAACAATGATACTCGACTAGGGACATTTAAGAACACTGATACTAATGGTAATATATAATCTCATGTTTAAGTCACATACTTGAAACTATATAATTTGTATCACTATTCTAAGGAATTTTATTATGTTAACAATTATATTACGCAGTAAATAAAACCATAATAAAATCATATATTTATTCAATCAAATATAATATCAAAACGTAAGTTTATTATATCAAATAATTGGCCTCAGGGCATAAACTCTAATGATCTCCCACTTGCACTAGAGCCAATCACTCATGTATCTAATACCCATGGAACTAGTGTGACCGTGCCGTGCTCCTGTTGCGACAAAGCCTTGGTTAGTGGATCCGCAACATTATCATCTGTTGGCACTCTTCCTATATGTACATCTCCTCTATCAATGATTTCACCGGATGAGATGGTACCGCCTCTAAGTATATGCTTGGATCGTTGGTGAGATCTGGGTTCCTTAGCTTCGTGTAATGGCTCCATTATTATCACAAAGATAGAGCAACCGGATCAACAATGGTTGGAACAACACCAAGTTGATGATGAACTTTTTAATCCCATCTGACCTCCTGGGCGCACTAGAAGCAACAATATACTCAAACCTACGTGGTAGAATCACTATTGTCTCTCGCTTGAACTTTTTCATTCTAACAAAGACCACCAATAAGGCAAAACACAAACCTCGTGGCGGAGACTTATAGTCATCATTGTCATCGAAACTAGCATCTGTGTAACCTTTATCGCTAGTTCGTCTTCACCTCCATATACCAAGAATGAATCCTTAGTCCTTTTCGGTACTCGAGGATATTCTCGATCTTCATTATCGATGACCTTCACCGGATTCGATTGGTATCTCTGCTTTCGTCATGCTCAAAGCATACAAGACATCCGGACGAGTACATATCATTGCATACATGATAGATCCAATTGTCGAAGCATAAGGGATCTTTTCTCATACGCTCCTCATCATCTTGTGATTTAGGACATTGGGCCTTAGAGATCTTTACACCATGAGTCACAGGTAAGTTTCTCTTTTCGCTTCTTGCATGTGAACCGCTTTCAACACTTTATCAATATATGTACTTTGACTTAAGCCGAGCATTTTTCTTGATCTATCTCTATAGATCTTGATACCTAAAATGTAGGCAAGATCGCTTCAAATCTTTCATGGAGAAACATTTCTAACCATGTTTTTACAAATTTGTAAGGAAGGAATGTCATTCCCTAATAATTAATATGTCATCAACATATAATACTAGGAATATAATGTGACTCCCACTAACCTTCTTATATACACAAGGTTCATCTTCATTTTAATAAAGCCAAATTCTTTGATCGCTTCATCAAACCGAAGATTCCAACTCGAGAGGCTTGCTTCAATCCATAAATGGATCGTTGCAGACTTACATACCTTTCAAAGATCCTTTGGAGTGACAAAACCCTCGTGTTGTGTCATATACACATCCTCAAGGAGATTTCCGCTAAGGAAAGCGGTTTTGACATCCATCCGCCAGATTTTGTAATCATAAAAAGTCGCAATAGCAAGTAAGACTACGATGGATTTAACCATTGCCACCGGAGAGAAGGTTTCATCATAGTCAACACCTTGAATTTGTTTGAAACCCTTTTGCTACCAAATCGGCCTTTATAGGTTTGTACATTACCATCCATGCGGCTTTTCTTCTTGAAAACTCACTTGCACCCGATTGGTTTTACCCTTCTAAGTGGATCAACCAGAGTCCATACTTGGTTAGTATACATGGAGTCCATCTCGCATTTCATGGCTTCAAGCCATTTCTCGAATCTGGTCCATTCATAGCTTCTTGGTAGGAAGCGGTGCTCATCTTGATCTATGAGCATCACATCGCCATTTTGAGTCACAAGATATCCATAATATCTCTCGGGCTCTTGGCGTGTCCTACCAGATCTCTCTGAATGACTTGTGTAATTTGAGCAGTTCACTTTCCACAATTTCTTGTGGTTCCTGCTTTCATGTTCCAACTCAGTTCAATGATATTTTGTGGTTCTCGAATTTCTTGAGTTCTACTTTCCTCCCACTGTTTCCTTTAGAGACAAATTCTCTTTCTAGAAAAATACCAGATTCGAGCAACAACCACTTTGTTCTCGGAAGGTTTGTAAAAATAATACCTTTTTTGTTTCCTTTGGGTATCCCACAAAATTACATTTGTCGATTTGGGTTCGAGCTTGTCGAATTCAGACGTTTACTTAACACCTCACAACCCCAAATCTTCATGAAGCGACATACTAGGACGTTTCCCGGTCCACATTTCATATGGAGGTCTTCGAACCGTCTTTGTAGAAACACGGTTAAGTGTGAATGCAAATTGCCTCTAGGGCATGACCCCGTAAGCTTATTGGAAGATCTCGCATGACTCATCATTGATCGTACCATGTCCAACAAGGTTCGATTCCTCCTCTCGATACACCATTCCATTACTTGTTCGGTGGAGTGAGTCGTGATATAATACCACACTCCTTTAGAAGGTCATCAAAGTCTTGGCTTAAGTATTCACCTCCTCGATCGGATCGAAGGGCTTTTATGCTTTTGCCAAATTGGTTTTGAACTTCATTCTTGAATTCTTGAACTTTTCAAAGGATTCGGATTTGTGCCTCATAAGATACACATATCCATATCTACTAAAGTCATCATAAATGTAATGAAGTAATAAAACCTACCTCTTGCTAACGAACTCATGGGTCCACATACATCACTATGTATAAGTCCTAATACATCATAGCCCGTCTTCACTCGTGTCCGTGAAAGGGGCTTTAGTCATCTTGCCTAATAAACAAGACTCGCATTTCTCATATGATTCAAAATCAAATGAATCCAAGAACCCATCTTTATGGAGTTTGGATACGCGTTTCTCATTTATATGGCCTAAACGACAAAGTGCCAAGAGATATGCTTGATTTGAATCATTTGATTTAAATCGTTTTGTATTTATGTTATAGATAGGCATTTCTAAATCAAGAATATAGAGACTGTTAAACAATTGTGCAACACCATAACAAATATCATTTAAGTAAAACAAACAACGATTGTTCTTTATTATAAATGAAAACCTTTCTTGTCCAAACAAGAAATGTAAATAATGTTTTTTGCTTATAAGCAGCACAAAATAACAATCTTCTAATTCTAAAACTAGCCCGGTGGGCAATGATAAATGATAAGTTCTACGGCCGGTGCAAAGCAACTTTTGCTCTATTTTCAACTCGTAGGTCAACCTCTCCTTTCATTAAAGTTCTACTCCTTGAGTCCCCGCACATTAACACAAATGTGAGAACCACATCCAAAGATCCAATACCCATGATGTAGAAGTAGACAAGTTGACTTCTATAACATATATACTGAATCAAGTCGTATTTCCTTTTCTTTTCTTCACTTCTTCCGGATAAGCATGATGGTTCCTTTTCCAAAGTGTCGGTGTTTTCCAGGAAGTGACATTCACCTTCTTTAGCCACCCCACCTTTAGGTTTTAAAGCTCGCTTGGTTTTGGAATTGGGTTTGCAAAAGATTTAGATCTTATCTTCTTCTTGCCTTTCCAATTTCCCTTAGCATTCCCTTTTGCACCATCATTATGGGAGCGGGTCCGCCTTTTTCATGTTGTTCTCAGGTTCTTAACATGCTCAACAACTCGAAGAAGGGTTTCTCAATTTCATTCATAAGATAGTTCATAACAAATTGAGAGTAGTTTGTTGTTCAAAGATTGCAAAACAAGGTCGGTTTGGGCTTCCTGAGTGATTGGAAAACCCAACCTATCAAGGTACTCAATATACCCAATCATTTTCAAAGACATGTGGACCAACTGGATCACGTTCACCCATTTTATGGTGATACAACGCCTTTGCTTGTATCATACCTCTCCTGTCAAGTATGCCCTTCGAACAATTTCTTGAGATGCTCGATCATCTCATAAGCATCCATCAACTCATGTTGCTTCAAGCTCGGTGTTCATGGTTGCTAGCATGACACAACTCACATCCGAGCATCATCTTGATGCTTCTTGTAAGCATTGTGCTTCATGACGCAGTGCGATGTACCGGTAGTCTTTGCAGGGAATGGGCCGTCGAGGACATATAGCTTATTTCTTGTTTGAGGACAATCCTCAAGTTCCTATGTCATCAAGGAAATTAATTCCACTTAGCTTGTCCTTTTCAAGGGTCGATCATAAAGAAAGACTATTTGTGTTGTTGTTGTTTGCCATTTGATATCTACAATTTATAAGTGCAACAATAATAAGTCAAATTCTGAGTTGATATTATATAATTGATAATAGTACATTCAAAATATACCTCCCACTATTTTATTCAAATTAATAGCCCTCACCATTAATTTGAAAGCATTTTCTATTAAATCTTTCTAGTGAGCCAAGATCCATATTTCATTATGCCTTAAGTTAGCTTTGGCTATTCTCTCAAAACATAATTATTTAGGTAGACAACCCTTTGTCAATTATATCATATATATAACTCCTGGATAGTTTGGTAAACAACATTTGTTTCTAGTCCATCTAATGGTACCAACCAAACTCTATGCCTCTAAGTCCACAATCCTATTGAGATAACTTAGTTAAAGTCAGCCCAATGATTTTAATAGTTTGGATATCACAATTATCCTATCGCATCTTACCTAGATAAATAGGGTACTTTGCTTTGGCAAACCTACATCTATTGATCAAGGTCTTGATGAGTGTTATTCATTGGAAGGCATCGATTTAGACTTAATAATTTAATGAAGGATTTTATTAATTTAGATCTCACCAATTTTAATCTTATTAAGCATGCACATTATTAATCATATCATATCGCATACAAGTATAAATAAAGTGCAAAATTAAATGTGTCATGCTTATGGCCCAATCCATCGTCAATCTTTTCAAGTTAATGAAAGATTGAAGGTCAATCTAAGGTGGTAAAAGATCTTAAAATAAATAGCTTCCTTGGATCTTCCTCTCAAAGCACGCGCCTCCTCTCTCCATCATCATCTTTCCATTGTGTTCTCCATCTTGACATCTTCATCAATTACAGATTATTACATGACATAAAGAAACCTCGAGTTACATTTGAGGGGATTTAGATGAGAAAAGAATATTACATTAGAATTTATAGAAAGGCACGCGACATGCAAGCCGTATTTCAAAACCAAAACCACTAACCTATGGGTCAAAAGGCCATAATCATGCACCATGCATATCACAATAAGCACATAACAATTTATATATAATTAAAGAAAACTATATATAAAATATAGGGGACACGACCATCGTATGCTGCTACTGACAGGGGGTCCATGGAAGTCTCTTCACAGCAAGTGGTCCCATCAGTATTGCAGTAATTTTTCCATACGAATCTCAACACCCATAATAACAAATCATATATGTCCGGGGTTTGATTTAATCATATTAAAACGAATAATAGTACACCCAGAATTTATCATATATTTCCAGTTTCGATTTAATCATATTAAAACGAATAACAGTACACCCATAATTTATCATATATTTCCAGTTTCGATTTAATCATATTAAAACGAATAACAATACACCCAGAATTTATCATATATTTCCAGTTTTGATTAATCATATTAAAACGATTCTTCATGCTTCTAATCCAATTAGAATAGTTATATTGTTATTCCACCGATTAAAGATACAATTAATAAAGATCATCATATATATTACCGAATATACATACAATGGAATATCATATATTCAATTTTATATCGGTAAGAAACATGCATCATCATATATCATATATATCAAATACAATTAAAACACGTAATCTGAATTAATCTTTTCGCAAGTAGCTTTGATACCACTATTGGGCTTCGGCACAGAAACGCACAGCAGAAATTAAAATTTTAAAGCAATTTTCGAAACCCTAAAACAGGATCCATGCGAAAAATCAATTAATTCAGAGGTTTAGAGATTATACCGGATATAAACAAACGAGAATCAAACCCATCATACCTCGAATCTCCAACGAATACAAACCGATTGCGCCTCTACAGTATCCACATTTAACGCCGCATCGAAACCGTGAACGATTCTGCAATAAGAAGGACTTACGGTACTAGCCACCAAAAGGAATGGATTTTCAAACTGTTTTTCTCTAGTCTCTCTCTAAGCTGGCTTAGGTTTTTCAATTATGATATCTTACCCTAAGTAGTCATATATATCATATATATAGTAGTTAAAAGGAATTAATCAAATCAAAACCTAATTTCATAAAATCCAAATTTATATATATATATATATATATATATATATATATCTTAATTAAGTCTTACTTAATTAATATACATATATACAAATTATCCTTTTAATTTAAATTGTGATTTAAATACTATTAATCATATTAATATATTTAAATCCTTAAAATTTAAATTAATTCCCTTTAAATAACGTTACATGTGTGTGACCCTATAGGTTATTATTACGTTGGCAATAATTTTAAAATCATATTATAAAATTATAAATAGTGAGCTGGCATCTAGTAATGCATCACCGCTACCCAAGTAATAATAAGATCGATGATTCGATGCAACCTTTTCGTGACCAATGTTTCAATGTAATTTAATCCTTTTAACCTTAATATCCTAGATTAAACTCGAGTCATGGAATGTGTCATACTCTTCATAATTTAATCCGAAGTTTTCTTGATCAATGAGTAGACTATATGAAACAAATCACTATTTGATCATGGCCATGCATTTCATAGTCCTACTCAATCAAGAGGCCTATGGATATCACCCATAATATATAGGATGGTTAAATTCCATCTAGATCACTCATATTTCTCACACGATTAATGATGAACCCAATAATCACCTTTATAGTCCACCCTATTAAAGGTGACATTTGATGATATCAAAGTACATAAATTCTCGTGTAGTAATATAGCGATTTTAGTCAAGACCATTACATCATTATCACTATGAGAATTGCTAATGACACTTCGCATAATGCTCCATATAGAATTCTCATGGTGGGTCTGTCCAGTACATCGCTCTCTAACATGTACCTATGCATTGACTTAATATCTCATATATTTATGACCAATGAGATTTGGTCATCAGTCAATCCACATACTAGTCTCAATGCATCATTGTTGTCCCATCAACAATGATACACCTTATTAGTCAGGACATTTAAGAACACTAATACTAATGGTAATATATAATCTCATGTTCAAGTCACATACTTGAAACTATATAATTTGTATCACTATTCTAAGGAATTTTATTATGTTAACAATTATATTACGCAGTAAATAAAACCATAATAAAATCATATATTTATTCAATCAAATATAATATCAAAACGTTAAGCAATTATATCAAATAATTGGCCTCTAGGGCATAAACTCTAACATATGCGACTTTGTATTGATTATCGGAAGTTGAATCATGTCACCTTTAAAAATAGGTACCCATTGCCACGTATTGATGACCTATTTGACCAGTTACAAAGAGCCAAATTCTTTTCAAAGATTGATCTTCGTTCTGGATATCACCAATTGAAGATTAGAACCGATGACATTCCAAAGACGGCTTTTAGAACTCGGTACGGGCATTATGAATTCCTAGTCATGTCTTTTGGATTGACTAATGCTCCTGCTGCTTTCATGGATATGATGAACCGAGTATTCAAGGAATATTTGGATCACTTTGTGGTCGTCTTTATTGATGACATCCTTATTTATTCCAAAAGTCATGAAGATCATGAGCAACACTTGAGGATGATACTCCAAAAGCTTCGTGAAAACAAGCTTTATGTCAAGTTGAAGAAATGCTAGTTCTAGCTAGAGGAAGTAACATTCCTTGGGCACGTAGTATCAAGTCATGGAATATCTGTTGACCCAGCAAAGATTGAAGCTATTCAAAGCTGGGATCAACCTAAATTAGTGACTGAAGTACATTGTTTTCTCGGCTTAGCTGGTTATTATTGGAGATTCGTAGAAGGGTTTTCTCGAATCGCTACTCCATTAACTCAGCTGACTCAAAAAGATTCAAAGTTCAGTTGGAGCGAAGAATGTGAGAAAAGTTTTCAAGAACTCAAGAGGAGACTCATTTCAAAGACTTTTGTTCGACAATACCATCCTGGCTCAAGGATTTGTCATCTACAAGTGATGCTTCTAGGCGTAAGGGTTGGGATGTGTTCTCATGCAACATGGAAAAGTCATAGCCTATGCCTCACGACAACTCAAAGAATATGAGAGGAATTATCCAACTCATGATCTAGTGTTGGTAGCTGTTGTTTTCGCACTTAAAATTTGGAGGCATTACTTGTATGGGGAGAAAGTCGAGATCTTTACGGATCATAAAAGCCTCAAATATTTCTTCACTCAAAAGGAACTAAACATGCGACAATGACGTTGGCTTGAACTATTGAAAGATTATGATCATACCATCCAATACCATCCCCGGAAAATGAACGTGGTAATGACGATTGAGTAGAAGATCATATGCGGTATGAAAGTGCGATATTGACAACAAGAAAGGCCCATTTTGTGTGACTTACAAAGGATGGAGATAGAGTTAAAGACTCCAAGGACCCATGTGATGATGGTGAATATACGAGTAAAACCGACTTTAATTGATAAAGTTAAAGCCGCTTGTTCTGAGATCCGGAGCTAATGCGTATGAGGAAGAAAGTGCAAGAAGGTGCTATGCAAGCAAGCAAGAATCGATGAAGAAGGAATACTTCGAGTCAACTCCAGACTTTTGTGTTCCTAACTAATTACGATTTAAAAGTATAAAATCATGATGGAGGCGCACAACACACCATTTGCAATCCATCCTGGGAGTACCAAAATGTATCGTGATCATCGTCATACATTTTGATGGAGCAATATGAAGAGAGAGATAGCGCTATTTATCTCAAGGCGTCTAACTTGTCAACGAGTCAAGGCGGAGTATCAAGTACCAAAAGGTCCATTGCAACCACTTGAAATTCCAAAATGGAAGTGGGAGCACATTACCATGGATTTCATTACTGGTCTTCCCAAGGTTTCTCAAGGCATAGATGCAATTTGGGTCATTGTTGATAGATTGACCAAGTCTGCTCATTTCTTACCAATACGAGAAACTTATACACTTGAAAGCCTTGCTCATATGTACATAAACGAGATTGTAAGATTGCATGGTATGCCAGTATCCATAGTTTCTGATCGAGACCCAAGATTGACTTCACGATTTTGGGTTAGTTTACAAAAAGCTATGGGCACGGACTTATGATTTAGTTTGGCATATCATCCTCAGACGGACGGACAATCAGAGAGGACTATTCAAACTCTTAAAGATTTATTAAGACTCGTGTCCTTGACTTCAAGGGAAGTTGGGACATGTTCTTAGATTGGTGGAGTTTTCATACAACAACAGCTTATCAAACAAGTATCGACATGGCTCCATTCAAGAGTTGTATGGAAGAAAGTGTCGCTCTCCGAAGATGTTTGGGATGAGGTGGGTGAAGCAACGTTGTTGGGACCAGAGTTGAAATACGTATGATCACGAAAAAAGATTCAAACGATCCGACAATGTATAAAAACCTCACAAGATCGATAAAAGAGTTATTTCGATCTTCATCGAAAGGACGTGGAATTCGATATCGAGATCATGAGTTGTTACGTGTTGCTCCATGGAAAGGAGTTACTAGATTTGGAAAGAGAGGAAAGCTCAATCCTCGATTCATTGGCCCATTTTAATCCTCGATCGAGTAGGAACCGTGGGCGTATAATTCGCTTTTACCGCCAAGTATATCTCATGTTCATAACGTTTTTCACATATACATGTTACGTAAATATGTGGAAGACCCGAACCACATTATTGAGTTAGAACCGGACGAAATAGCAGAAGATTTGACGTATGAAGAGGTTCCTATTCAAATCCTGGATAAGAAAGAAAATATTCTACGCTCCAAGGTTATACCTCAAGTCAAAGTTTTGTGGAGAAACCACGATGTTGAGGAAATGACCTGGGAGTTAGAATCTGAAATAAAATCAAGATATCCTTACCTTTTCGACATACCAGGTACGTACCCTAATTTCGAGAGTAAAATTTTATAAGAAGGGGAGGTTGTAAGACCCCAACTTTTTAATAAAGATGATTTTTCTATAAATATCATTTTTAAATATTATGGAATGAATTTGATATAATGTTATAGTTGTGGGTAATATTTATAAATTTTGCAAAGTACACAAGTTGTTATATAATATTCGATTGGTCGGGGAATATTCGTTTTAACATGGAATATTCGTACGATGGCACAATCATTGGTGGACCCCACAACGGAATTATTGTCGAATTGAGAAAATGACAAAAATATTTTTATGAAAATAACGACGGAAGTTTTACAGTTAAAACTGTTGAGCTACCTTTAGTAAAAGTATAGTAATACGCGTGGTTGCATAAGTAGCACTACACAAGATTGATTATTGATGCTTACGTGAGAAGTCACTCAGTTTTGTTCAACTATTGCTATGAAGAATTGCCGTATAGTATCTCATGTTATTTGATTCAATTATTATCGATATTATATATATTATTAAATCAATAATTGAGACGACGCAGCTTATTAATATTATTATTTGCAATATTAACGATGTCTAGAAGTTCGCCAAAGAGAGGTTTGGTCACCTAATCATGCGTACAATAGGAGAAATCCTTATTGGAAAGCCCTCTTCTTCCGGAATGACCTGGTCGATTAATATTGTGAATTATAATAATGATGATAAATGTTGTTAAATATATTGAGGTGTCTTTTATGAAGTCACGAAGTTTATATATATATATATATATATATATATATATATATATATATATATATTATTTTTATTAGTATTATTAATATAATAAAACAGAAAATCTTTTTTATATAAAATGTAATACTTTTATAAAGTTATTCGTTTTATTAGATTTTAAATAATATATATATATATATATAGAATATATTATATTTTATTGCATAGTGCAGCATAATATCCTTTCTATTTTCCTATAAATAGGATGCATAGTTAGAATTGAAAGCCACACCAGAAGTTCAGAGAATTCTTCTATAATCTTGAGCGTATTTCTTTAGAATTTTAAGAAGCTTTGAGCGTAGTGCAAGTTTTCTTCAAGAATATCTTCGCCCTACCAGTCAGAATACTCTTCTTTTACGGTAAGGGGTATTATTTCTTTCTTATTCATGAAGAGAACTTCTGTAATTCCATTCTTTATTATTCTGTTGGATTAACCTGTATACGCGGACTACCCTATACTTGGTGAAATTCTTCTGTTATTCCATTCCTTATTAATATGTTGGAATAACCTGTCTATACAAAGTACCGCATATATGGTGAAATTCTCCTGTTATTCCATTTTTTTATTATTTTGTTGGAACATCCTGTCTATGCGTTACGCATGACCTAGTTCCGTTATTTATTATTCTGTTGGAACATCCTGTCTGTGCGTTTACGCATGACCTGGTTCCGTTATTTATTATTGTATTGGAACATCCTGTCTATATGTTTACTCATGACCTGGTTTCGTTATTTATTATTCTGTTGGAACATCATGTATGTGCGTTTACGCATGACCTGGTTCCGTTATTTATTATTCTATTGGAATAACCTGTCTATGCGGTCTATCGCATGCCTTGTGATTTATTTTGTTATTCCATTCTTTATTATACTCAGTTGGTTAAAATTTTGGCTTTTATACTCCATGAAATTAGTGGAATATCCTTGATATTTGCGCTTCATCTAATATCTTTTCATGGAAATATTCTTCTGAGCATTCTTGAATTTTACTCTACAAAGCAGTATCATGTTGACAATTTGGACGTTATTGAATTCTGGATAAATTAATTCTTGAACTTGTTTTATTGAATTATTATATCATTGTCATCATCCTCATGCTTATATTATGTTGAAAGTCATCAGTGGCCTGTTGTACATAGATGGACTTGGTATGATTATGACCAGGGATGAATCGGTATAATCATGACCGTAATGTTACAAATGATGTGGTAAAAGTCCTCATTGGCCCATAGTGCATTAACGGACAGTTGTTGGCATGATCATGACCATTAATGAATACACGAATATCCTTTGCCCGTAGTGCATGGATAATTTGTGGTCGTGATACTAAAGAATATCATTGGCTGTAGTGCAGGGGTGATTCGATGATGTGGATTATTTATTAAGATGAGTCTCAACGATAAAAGTGATGAAAAACCTTTTAAATCATAAAAGATAGTAGATTTTATTCTTTACTTGACTCTTTTAATGGATTGCTTGTTACGCTACAGTTAAACTTGATGTTTGTTATATTGTATCAGTTTAACACTATTGAAGGCTAAGGATAATTTATTCTGCATTATCTTAGTCATAATATTTCTTACTGGGCTAGTTGAGCTCACCCTTTTTCTTTCATTGTTCTTTTCAAGAAATGAGAATGTATGGACTAGTCGGGGAACGGAGTGATGGTCTAGAGGATAACATTAGTAGTCCTCACTATTCTATAAAATAGTGTGTTAATAAATGTATTGAGGACTTATTTTGAGTTTGAATACGACCTAAAAGACAATATTTGTATTAAAACTCACAAACTCATGTCAGTATATTTAAGATTGTATTTGTATTACATACATGTATTTGGCACTCATAATAGGTGATGTATGCCTCATTTTAAGGCCACAAAGGATCATTCACCATGCATGTGGTAATCCACATAGTACAAAGTTATTCAAATGAATAATAAAGAATGGAATAATGTAAGAATTCACCATGCATGCAGTAGTCGCGTAAGACAAAGTTATTCCAATGTAATAATAAAAAATTGAATAATGAAGAATTCACCGTGCATGCGATAGATCTAGCATGCATATGTTATTCCAAAAGAATAATAAAGAATGGAATAACAATAGAATTCACTGCATGCGATAGATCGCATGCACGAGTTATTCCAATGTAATAATAAAGAATTCAATAACAACAGAATTCACTGTGCATGCGATAGATCGCACATACAAAAGTTATTCCAATGTAATAATAAAGAATGGAATAACAATGTAATTAACTGTACATCGATAGACCGCAAAGATAGGTTATTCAAACAAAATAATAAAGAATGGAATAATGTAAGAATTTCACCATGTATGTAGAGTTCGCTTAGACAAAGTTATTCCAACATAATAATAAAGAATGGAATAACAACCCTTACAGTATTGAAAGAAAATAACTCTCTTCATGAATAAAGAAGAATAATACCCTTACCTTAGAAGAAACTGGATATCGGAATAATGAGGTAGACTTATTTCTTCTTTTCTCTCTATAATTTTTCTCTATAATAATTGCTCTATAGCTTTAGTGAATTGGTGAAAAATGAAGGAAGAATGAGCTTTTATTTATAAGAAAATATAGTTTCAATAATTGCATGTTTTGGGGCTTAAAATATTACAGTATAATACCTTTCTCTTTTCCTTTATTTTTAATTTAGTCCTGCAAGTATTATCAAACTTGCACCACCTCCCCTCATAGTAAATAATGTGAATCAATAGTAAATCATGTGAATCAATAGTTCTATACATGTGAAAATACGAATTACAGTATATTACCTTCATCTATACCTCTATTTTTAACTTAGTCATGCAAGTATTATCAATCTTGCACCACCTCCCCTAATAGTACAAGAATGTGAATCAATAGTACACACATGTGAATAAATATTTATAATCATGTGAATTAATAGCAATTAATTGCTCATTTATCCGATTAATTATCCGATTGGTCAGTATAACTTATAGACATCAATTAATATCGAAATAAATGTCAATTTTCACTAATACTAATAATTCCAACACAATGGAACTATCAATTTCATCTTTAATCAACACGAACTTATTCATCATTAATATTATAATTCACAATATTTAACAACCAGGTCATTCCCAGGAAAGAGGGGGCTTTTCGATAAGGATTTCTCCTTATTGGCGCGCAATTAGGTGACCAAACCTCTCCTTGACGAAACTTCTAGACATTGTCAATATTGTAAATAATAATATGAATAACTTTGTCGCCCTCAATTATTGATTTAATAATATAACATATTATGCGGATGATAATCGTGACAATAATTGAATCAATAATATGAGAGATATGATGCAACAACCATGTGAGCAATAATTGAGTATAATCGGTGACTTCTCACGTAAGCATCAATAATCAATACCGTGTGCTACTATGCAACCACGCCAGACATCGTACTTTTACTACCGGTAGTTCAACAGCTTTTAACGGTAACACTTTCATACGTTATTTTTATAAAAAGATAATTCGTCATTTTCTAACTACGATAATACTTCCGTTGTAGGGGTCCACTAATGATTGTGTAAATTTAATATTCCCCGTTAAAACGAATATTCCCCACCAATCTAATATTATATAACACTTGCTTACTTTGCAAAATTTGTAAATATTACCCACAACTATAACATTATATCAAATCCACACCATAATATTCAAAAATATATTTCGAGAAAATTATTCTTTATTCATAAAAGTTGGGGTCTTACAATATAACGTTTTTAAAACATTGTAGTGTGACTTAAAAATATTGTAATACATGCATATAACATTTGTTTTTAAATATCGACCATAGAAAGCAACAACAGACAACGTTTAAACCAATTTATACAACGTTTAGAAGTTGTCATTTATTTATACAAATATACAACATTTTTAAAATGTTGTAGATAAAAAAAAGAAAAAAAAGGTTGTGGTTCACCTATATTACCAATGCACCTGCAATATGCTAATGTCATGATATATAGTTAAAAGGTCTAAATTCTCATTTAAATTTAAAGCCAAAATGTATCAACCATTCAAAATACATCCCAATATTACCATTCGTTTACAGTTTCAAATTACTACATACACAAAATATATACCAAACTATCTATATATGCATCTCAAATTCACTTTTCAATATAAATTACTACTATATTGAATTGTGAATTTGATTACATGCATCCACAAAATAAACCAAACTATCCATAAAATTAAGCTATTACCTAAGCATGTTCAAAAAAGCCTAGGTTCTGCCAAAATACTTACATTCATCTAACCATGTACATATCCACCGTTAACTTGAGGCTCTACATAATGAATGCTTTCACATCGTTGCCCACTCATCCCTGCATTTCGTTAATTTGTTCTTGTGTGTACGTTAATCCACATGCCTTATCCCATCGAAATAAAAAGAACAACAAATTTAGTATTCAACATAGATATCAAATCACAAGGATACCAAATCGATTGCCACTTTGATGTATGGCAAGATAATCCACCAATAACAGAATGACTTTTAACATAATTCCTAACCAAATTTATATATCCAAATAAATGACCTGCCATCGATGTATGGCAAGATAATCAAAAACACAAGGATACTAAATCGACCAATAAATCGATGTATAGCAAGATAATCAGAAAACACAAGGATACCAAATCTGACCAATAAAAAACTTTCTTATGCTACTGGCAAGATAAGAAAGTTTTCTTATGTTACTGCTACTTTCTTATGATCCCATAAATATTTAGTCACTTTCTAAAGGTACACCATAGTTCTATATTTTGACAAGATCAACAAGCTCAGTTAACTTGATCCCATAAAATCTTGATCATATTTAACTTGAATAATACTTAAAAAGATTAAAAATCACAGGAATGACTTTTAACATACTTCCTACCATCACCATACTGCTACTGGCAAGATGTGTGGCAAGATATTGAAGTGTATAAAAAAATTACTACCATCAACTTTCTCATGCTACTGGCAAGATAACTGCTACTGCTATTGCTACTGGTGTATGGCAAGATATTGAAGTTTATAGAAAAACTTTTTATTTGACCAATAAAGCTGACAAAAAATAACTAACCTTGACTACAAAGTCCAAACTACCATCCTCAACTATCTCCTTCATAAAACGCATCACAAAATACCCGCACCCCTTGTGTGTTAGTTGTACAAGAGTTCCCTAAACACAATTAGTAATTATGTCATGATAAATCAATAAAAATAAAAAATGTCCATAAGTAAACATCTTATTCTAATTACACACACACACACACACATATAATCTAACATAACACCAAGATTCTCCATTGTGTTGATTTTCATATTTGATTATTGCTTTGCCCATTGTAAGTTTTAATGGCACTTCATGAGCAAGAGGGTGACACATATAATATCTTGCATATAATTCCAGAGACGATTTATTAGAAGAAATTTTATTATAAAACTTTCCAATTGAACTACATTAAAAATAAACTAATTTGGAATAACATACGTGTTCACAACTTGTTTCCACTCCTCATCGATTCTATGGTACTTGAGGGAATCCATGAAGTACACATTATTATTGTCCAGATTGACAATGGTCAACACCCAATGACATCTATACAAAAATCAGCCCCAAACACATTTTTATAGTTAAACCAACAAGTTTTTTAGAATCAGGAGTTTTAATAAAAAAGGTAAAGAACTTTACCATTCCAGATCGAACTAAATATAATAAGTACTAACCCAGAGTTGTAAGGTATCAGGAAATACGTGCCAGGATGTGTTCTTAAAAACTGAGATGCTATATAACGTGTTTTTTGAGAAATACTTCCACAACCTTTAGCACCAACCCGAGCAAGGTCCACAGAAATAATCATCTTTAACATATTTATCTTTTTCAACATATCATATAAGTACCTAATAATTGAAAACCGTTAAATAATTTTTCTTTCACAGTACCAAATAAGATTTATTTAATTATACCTCATGTACATCACTATGCAAGTGCCTGATATTTCTGACATAACACCAAATTGTAGAATGTCTTCATACAAAATATGGGTTGGATGAGCAAACCCAAAAATTTCCTCCTCCGTCACAATTTTTATGGTGTTTCCCTTCAATTGGAGGGTATTTTTGGCATATCCACACAACACCTTTAATGAGCTTGGCATGGGGCGTAGGTTATTCGATTCAGAACTTGTCTTATCGAACTTTAAGCATTTTCCATGTTTCTAGATACAAACACAAGAATATATATTAATGAAATCAATAATATGTAAAACTTTTTGTTACCTTAATGAAATCATTAATGAAATCAATGACATATACCTTTAATGGTGGCATCTTTTTGTTATCATTGTCTTTGTTCTCACCATTGTCAACATCCTCCTTCTCATCAATCCAAATTTCAGTTTTTTTTTTACAGCGGAACAAATAACTTTGTCTGAAAAATGTGCACCGTTAAGGGTGGGGGGGAGTCAAGTAGTAACTTGGGGGAATTGTTTCACCTGGGGCCGTACACTTTCCATCCATTTTTGCCTCTATTTGCATAATCTTCGGCACCCAAAAATCTCACTTCGTCCGCTACAATTTTTGCTTCCACAAGTTGCCCCTTATCTCGTTCTTCTTCAACAAGATTGTGGACAGTTTGTTTAATACTCTGGCTCACATACTCGGTTTGGCATCTTGGTAGGTGAAAGTAGGAACTTGGAGTCACATAACCTCCCGCACCTCTAACTCATCCAGAACGCTCTGAAGTCCCCAATGCCATTGTGAGAATATCATGGATGGTGATCACGGTCAACGAACCTTCATGTACTTTTTATGTCAATTCAGACCTTCGTGCATGTTAATACCCCAATGTAAGACTGCATTTCCTTTTCTATCTTCCCACGTGGTTGCCCATTTTTATTATACTCCACAACCTTTCTCACGCCTTGTACTTTTCGCTTCACTATTCGCTGCATTGTGTTAATGCCTCGTTTTCTTTATGCGGTACTAGAGATTGTCTCAACTTCAGATTTCAGACTGTTTTGAGTCTCTAAAGCAGCTTGGTGCATCTTACTAGCCCTGACAAGTTGGTTCTTTGCATATTTTGAACTAGCTTTCTTCTTTTGAGGGGAGGAAATAGCTTTCTTGGTTGAAGGGGAGGAAATAGCTTTCTTCTTTTGAGGGGATGACATAACTTTCTTCTTTTGAGGTGATGACATAATTGTCTTCTTTATTCTGCACAAAAATAAACATTGAGTTAGAAAATAAACATCGAGTTAGAAGAATATTCTAGAAAATAATTCGGTTCATAGAGTTATAAATACAACTGTTGGAACATAAACACATCGTAACTACTGGAAAAGTAACATTTTAAATTGGTAAAATGTAACATTTTAAACTACAGGAAATTTACACTACTGGAAAATATAAATACATGTGAAAAGTAACATCTTGCTAGCAAATAAACATTGAGTTATAAATACAACTGTTGGAACATAAACACATCATAACTGCTGGAAAAGTAACAATTTAAACTGCTAAAATGTAACATTTTAAACTGCAGGAAATTTACACTGCTGGAAAATATAAATACATGTGAAAAGTAACATCTTGCTAGCAAATAAACATTGAGTTATAAATACAACTGTTGGAACATAAACACATCGTAACTGCTGGAAAATTAATATTTTCAACAGCTAAAATGTAACATTTTAAACTTCTGGAAATTTAAACTACTGGAAAATATAAATACAACTGTTGGAAATACAGCTGTTGGAAAATAATTCAGTTCATAAATACAACTGCTGGAAGTTAAACATTCAGTTTATTGAGTTCTATTAATTTCCATAAGAGTTCCTATTCCTTATCAATCCAAATATCCTCACAGTCAGCACTCATGTATTGTGAGCTATCCTCATCAAAAACATCATCAAATGTCTCAACTGCAGGCATACCCCTTGTAAAGGGTTCGTGGTCAATTACAATGTCCCCTAGCTCATCATCAATGGCACAATCATTATACTCCCTATTTGGGGTTGATAATATAACTGACCACATAGAATCTAAAGGATCTTCAACATAAAAGAGTTATTTGACAAGGTTAGCCATAACAAATCGATCATTTCTAAAACCTATCCTACCAAGATTGGCCAACGTAAATCCAACTTTATCTACTTTAATGCCATTATTGTTCTCAACCCAATCACACTTAAACATAGGTACTCTAAACTTATGATAATCTAGCTCACATATTTATTGAATGACCCCATAGAAACTCATGTCTCCCATAACATGATTTTTATCCTTTGCACTAGAAAGTTGCATTGTCTTTGCCACTAGGTGCACTCCACTATTTTGAACAGCTCGTACATCATCATGTGACTTGGTGTTAAAGTGCAGTCCATTGACAATGTAGCTTTTATACTTTATTACTTCCATACACGGGCCATCCGAAGGCCATCGCAAAGTCTCCGTTATGTCATCGGATGCTTGGGTAAGTACATGTGAAATCTGAATCCAAAATAATATAAATCAAGAAATAATTGTTCGTTGTTATCCACGAATCGATTTCTAATTCAAGCTTATTCATTGTTAAATCCTTGATTTTATGTTTGTTTTTACTTGTTTATTATTATTTTGTGTGTAGGGTGGTTGGTGTGGCAAGTGATACAGAAAGGAGGCATTTGGAGCAATATTGTAGCAAGTTTGGAGTTTAACCAAAGTCAAAAGTCAAAAGTATGGGCTGTGGTGGGCCTATTTTTAGTTTTACACCACGGCAAGTGGGGTCTTCAACTCAAAGAACAGTAGCCTAGCCTTCACCCAAGTGGGGTCTTCAACTCAAAGAACAAGAGCTCTAGCCCAGAAGCGGGCATTTTTGCAAGTGTATACCCCCTCGCCCAAAGTGGGGTCCCGAAACTTGATTGTCCTAATTTGATTCTAACACTGCTGGAACTTGAGTTTGAGTAATTGCATGGCTTTGGGACTCTAGATGGCATGGAAGTAAGCTGAGATTACATGTGTAGAGATATATTAACACTTAGAACAAGATCAAATAAGACAGAAGGAAACTAACTGAGATTAAGGACAAATTTTCATATCGAGCATTGAAGTGAAGATTTTTATGGACTTTCATATCGATTGCGGATTAAGGCTAAAGTGAAGGGTGTTCTGATTTATTCTTCGCTTGGTTTTATATTTGTAATTGACAGGATGATATCTTGAATTTATTCAGTTATTATTTCGTTGATGATGAATTAATTTACTTTTTAGGCTTATGATGTATCTTTAAGCGAAACGATGATTATGTACCTTTGATTTTCAGTTTAATAAGCTATTATCCAGTTTATCTATATTAATTTAAGCTTGAATTTATGAATTACCTTATCAACAGTTCTTTGTGTACTTGTATGAATTTGAGAGAGGAAGTACGAGTCTAGACTTAGTTAATATAGCATGTGTTCTTAAATTTTGTGAATGAACAGAATCTTGATGAATGTTAAGGTAGAGATATGCTTGACATCGCATGTAATCAGATAAAGGACTTAAGCTTAAATCTTCTTTAATTATAATTCACATAGAGATATAGTGAGTTAGTTGATTAAGGTGTTTAACTTGTTTCTATCTAAATTGTGGATTTGAGTTAATACGGTATTAGTACATCGAGAGGTGGCTATTGCTACATTCATGTTCTTGATTAATAAATTGGGATATTGAATTAAACTGGATTAAAGGTGTAAAAATCAGAGTGAAGTTTAGGGTGAAGTCGTAAGCCTAATTCTCAAATAATTGTTTGAAATTTCAATTTTTAAGATTTGTGATTGTTTTGTGATTATATCATTTTTAATAATTTAGTTTTAATAACTTTAATCATTAATTTGGATAGTTTAATAAAATTAGGATTAATAAGAAACTGATAATTGTGAGGTAAAAATTCTTACTGATTTCTCTATGGGAACGACACTTTACTTACTGTTATATTACTTATTGACCACGTATATTTGCGTGTTGTGCGTAATTTGATTTTACCCAACAAGTTTTTAGCGCCGTTGCCGGGGAACTTTTAGTATAGATTTTAATATTTTACGATATCAGTTTAATTAGTCCAGTTTTACTTAAACATTTTTATTTTTGTTTTGTTCGTCATATTTCAGGTTTTTGAAGTTGGTTTATGCAAACGCGGTCCAAAAATCTAGACTGGCTTCCTTTTGAGGACGACATTGAGAAATGGTTTCAAAGGCTAAGTAAGTGGATCAAGGAAACAAGAGAAGAATTCAAAAACATTGAAAAAGAAGAAGCAATGGCTGTCGAAGATCAAAAAGCGTTGAGGGATTTTGCTACACTCAAGGTGACTTAGCTGCAGTCGAGTATCACCAGGCCTGCTATAGCTGCGAAAACATTTAAAATTAAGCCTAGGACTATTCAGATGATTCAAAACTCGGTTCAATTTGGGGGTTTAGCAAATGATGATCCGAACGAACACTTATTCAGCTTTCTGGAAATTTGTGACACCTTCAGGTACAATGGGGTGTCGGATGACGCGGTGAAACTTCGTTTGTTCCCATTTACTGTACGGGACAAGGCAAAAAGTTGGTTACACTCTCTACCACCGGGATCATTAACTACTTGGGAAGATCTCGCTCAGAAATTTCTTGCAAATTTTTTCCCACCAGCAAAAATGAGGAATGAGATAACTATGTTTGAACAACAACACGGGGAGTCACTGTATAAGGCATGGGAATGATACAGGGAATTTCTCAAAAAGTGATCGCATCATGGATTGCCTAAATGGTTGCAGATGAACACATTCTACAATGGGTTGAACGGAAATCTCAGGACCAGTATTGATGCAGCTTCGAGTGGAGCATTTATGGCTAAGAGTTATGAGGAGGCTTATAAGTTTATAGAGACAATGGCAGCTAACAACTACCAGTAGCCCACGACAAGAATGACACGGGCAAAGGCAGCTGGCGTGTTAGAAGTAGATGGAGTGACGGCAATACAAGCGCAGATTTTAGCACTCTCTAAGAAGTTGGATGCTATATCAGGGGTACAGGCTCAGCAGGTTGCAGTTATTTGTGAATTGTGCACGGGTGAGCATCCTACGTGTCAATGTACAATCAACCCAGCATCAATGCAATTTATGGGTAGCTACAACAGAATTCCACAGAATACATACCAGGATGCCTACAATAAGGGGAATAGGAATCATCCTAACTTTTTGTGGAGTAATAATCAGCATCAGCAAGATTCACGACCATCATTTACCCCAGGATTTCAGAAGCATCAACAACCAGCTCAACATCAAGAGAGGAAATCAGATTTAGAGGAGTTGTTGACAAAGTATATAACAAGCAACGAAGCAGATATGAAAAACAAAACAATGGCCATGAAATTGCAAGAGATAGCCATCAAGAATCTAGAGAATCAGATGGGACAAATTGCATTAGCATTGAATAATAGACCACAAGGGACTCTACCAAGTGACACCGAAAGAAATCTGAAGGGAAATCATGAATTGTGTCAGGCAATCACCTTGAGAAGTGGAAAGCATTTAGATGGGAAAAGTGCAGAAAATTCAGTTAGAACGGATGCCAAAGTTGATGAGAACAAAATGGGTGAAGAAAAATAGGGTGAGGAAAAGAAAATTGAGAAAACAAAGTTAGATGACAAGCCAGTTATATATCCTCCACCGTCGTTTTAGCAGAGAGTCCAAAAGCATAAATTAGACAAGCAGTTCGCAAAATTTTTGGAAGTTTTTAAGAAACTTCAGATTAACATCCTGTTCGAAGAAGCCCTAGAGCATATGCCAAGTTATGCAAAATTCATGAAAGGGATTTTGTCCAGGAAAAAGAAGTTGGAAGATTTCAAAACAGTGGCATTAATAGAGGAGTGCAGTGCGGTGTTACAGCGAAAGTTGCCACCCAAGTTGAAAGATCTGTGGAGTTTCACCATTCCGTGCACGATTGGGAACATGACATTTAACAAATGTTTATGTGATTTGGGGGTGAGTGTGAACCTTATGCCCTTATCAGTTTATACAGAATTGCGTTTGCCAGCTCCAAAGCCTACGAACATCTTATTATAGTTGGCGGATAGGTCGTTCACGTACCCACGAGGCATTGTAGAGGACATACTGGTCAAGGTTGACAAATTTATATTCCCCCGTAGATTTTATAATTCTGGATTATGAGGAAGATAAGAACATCCCAATTATCCTAGGGAGACCTTTCTTGGCTACGGGTAGGACACTCATCGACATACAAAAAGCTGAACTAACTATGAGGGTCCAAGATCAAGAAGTGAAATTTAATGTTTTCAAGGCCATAAAATTCCCTACGGACGAAGAAGAGTGTTTCAGGATGGATATCATTGATCAGAGTGTTTTGGGTAATGATCCATTGGAAACGACACTATTGGGAGATGAAAAGTTCGATGATCCAGAATTTGTGGATTACTTGCAGATACTAGACTCCTTGCCATGAGTTAGCAGATTTAAAACACCATTTGAACCATTGCACTCGGAGGAAAGATCCACAACCAGAATGAAACCATCATTGGAGGAGCCACGTTTTCTTGAGCTAAAGCCACAACCTAAACACCTCAGGTATGCATATTTAAGCAATTCTAATTCTTTACCTGTTATTATCTCTGCTGCACTTAACGAATTGCAGGAAGAAAAGTTGCTGAGAGTGCTTAGAGAACATAAATCGGCTATAGGATGGACAATTGCATATATCAAGGGAATCAGCCCATCCTTTTGCAGGCACAAAATTCTGATGGAAAATGATGCAAAACCGACAGTGGAGCAATAGAGACGGCTCAACCCAATCATGAAAGAAGTAGTGAAGAAGGAAATACTAAAATGGTTGGACGCGGGTATCATCTATCCAATTTTCGACAGTAAGTGGGTCAGTCTGGTTCAATGTGTACCGAAAAAGGGAGGAATGACTGTGGTACCAAATGATGATAATGAGCTAATTCTAACAAGGACAATGACTGGTTAGAGGGTTTTCATGGATTACAGGAAGTTGAATAAGGCGACCCGCAAAGATCACTTTCCTTTGCCCTTTATCGATCAAATGTTGGACAGATTAGCGGAACACGAGTACTACTGCTTATTGGATGGATATTTGGAATATAATCAGATCGTCATTTCCCCTGAAGATCAAGAAAAGACTACTTTCACATGCCCATACGGCACATTTTCATTTAAGAGAATGTCGTTCGGCATGTGTAATGCACCTACTACCTTCCAACGGTGTATTATGGCCATTTTCTCAGACATGGTGGAGAAAAACATGGAAGTCTTCATGGACAACTTTTCTATCTATGGGGATGATTTTGATGCTTGTATAGAGAATTTGATGATGGTGTTACAAAGATGCACGGACACAAATCTTATAATTAACTGGGAAAAGTGCCACTTCATGGTTGAGGAAGGCATAATTTTGGGTCACAAGGTTTCAGCAAAAGGATTAGAGGTTGATAAGGCAAAGCTAGAAACGATTGAAAAATTTCCTCCACCAAGTTCAGTCAAGGGAATTCGAAGTTTCTTGGGACATGCCGGGTTTTACAGACGATTTATAAAAGACTTCTCTAAAATTGCAAAACCTTTGTACATTCTTTTAGAGAAGGATTCAGTTTTTAAGTTTGATGAGGAGTGTAATTTGGCATTCAAGTTATTGAAGAAGAAATTGACTTTAGCTCCCATAATCGTCGCACCGGATTTGAATATGCCCTTTGTTAGGTTTGTAATATTCGAGATCGCAATCAAATTGCACAAAAATAAACGAAAGCATGGAAAATCAGAGTTTTAAATTTTTACAAACCATATACCTAGATCATCCTTTATGCGCAATTATTAATTAAACGAAAATATGAAGAACAAGAATCATACCCTTGAAGATTCGAGCTTCCTTAGGTACAAGTTCACCTCCAATCTTTTTCGAGTTCAACTTGAATCCACCGGGTTTGGTTCCTTTCTTTGATCAACGTTAGCTAGCCAAGTGTTTGGCCTTTAGAGGTGATCCACCAAGGAAGAAGAAATATTCATGAAGAAGGGTGGTTGGCTAAACCCTAGTTTTCTATCTCTATAGAAAAAGAGCGTACTCTCCAACAATTGGAATCATGTATGTATTGATATCTGATATAAGACTCCTCTTATAAAGATATCAGTTAACCCTTCTAATCTAATTAGAAAATAGGGTATTATTTAATTAATTAAATTCCTTTAATTAATTAAGCTTCCTAATCTTATTAGGGATAATTAATTAAACTCTTTAATTAATTTAACCTCCTAATCTTATTAGGATTATATGAGAGTACTTTTATTAATTAATTCCCAAACTCCTTTAGGAATTAGATAATAATAATAATAATAATAATAATAATAATAATAATAATAATAATAATAATAATAATAATAATAATAATAAGATTTCTCTTATTAATTTATATTTAATATTTCAAAATATTAAATAATAAATATTAAGCTATTTAATTTATTCTATCACTATAGATTAAATTAAATATACTTAACTTATTATTACGATTATGCCATTAATTTCTTAAATAATTATTCTTCCTTTTATGTTGTGACCCTTTAGGTTTTCCATATTAAACCGGTTGTGAATAAATCAATTAGAACAATTCTAATCTTATTTAAATAGATAAATTAAACTATTAATTTATTTAAATAAATAATATTTATTCTACAATAGGGATAAACCTCCCTAGCGATTAACGACTTTCCAAATAATATAGATTTCAATATTAATCATAAAAGAACCTTTGACCAAACAGTTACCGTACAATTCAATCATTCCACCATACAATGTCCCAATTAAATATAAGACATGGAATTACTGTCAAGTCTTATTTTATTTAATTATATGTATTTCGACTCTTAAATGCACAACTCCAAATAATGCAAATTAGAAACTCCTTTCTAATTTCATTACCTTATTGCCAAGGACTACTTGGTTGTCATTTATCGAATCACATAGGACATTTCTCTTCTTTTACTAGAAGCAATAGATTCTTTATTGATCATACATTATCTCCATGTATAACTTATTATACCTAAGCATACCCTTTGATATACCCTAAGGGTCTTAAGGAATAAGTCAAAGTATAACTCATCATACACAAGATACTATGATGATCTCAAGTCCAAGGATCAGTTGTACTACTATCACTACAAGAATTCTTAATGACAGGCAAGTAAAACTCCATTAGTTATTCCTTAGCGAGCCACGTTCAGTGAACTTATTCTCTAATAAGCACCTACATACTTGCTTTAGTGTCTCCACACAAATGATCATGAGATCAATCATCCTCATCCAATGAGCAAGCAACGTATGTACCAATCTATCCGGATTCACTAACCCCCAATTTAGTAATCCAACAATTGGGAACTATTTTAGTTTTAAGCTTTCTAAGAATTTAGATCTCATTAGAATGATCATCATCATTATTCTGAAAGAATTGCTTAAAACTATGGGTTTATCACATATTATAAAACAGCATCATGTAGATAATTAAAAGTCTTTAATAAATTAATACCTTTTTTTAATAAATGAATAAGATTGTTACAAAGTATATGCTTTATCGTCAAACATGATTGGCTTGTGTTCATACTACTTTCAATCTCTCACTTGCACTAAAGCCAATCGCCATTGTATCTCATACATTTCTTCTCTAAGTGACGATTTTCTTGCTGTTGGATAAGCTTTAGTTAATGGATATGTAATGTTGTTCTTGATAGTTCACTATCTCTATAGTGATTTCCCATCTTTCAATGATTCCTATAATCAAATGAAAGTGCCACAACACATGTTTAGATCCAAGATGAGACTTAGAAACTATTCCTAGTTCTGTAATAAACTTTTCATCCAAACAATCAACTTGTAGCTTCATTTATAGTTATATACTTTGTCTTTATCACTAAACAAACAACTCTTTGCTGTTTGGAACCTTTTCAATTCACTGCACCACCGTTCAAGGTAACACTTTACCTTAAAGTGTATTTTCTGTCGTCTTGGTCTGTTTGAAAAAACTCGAGTCTGTTAAGCCCTCTAGTTTTAATTCAGACCCACCATGTATATGATCACATCCTTAGTGCCGGTTAAGTACATTAAGATGCTTTTCTCTGACTCATAGTGAACTTCTCCAGAATATGACTGATCAACATCAGGTATCGTACATTTCATTGCATACATGATAGTTACTCATGCGATCTCTCTTTTATGAGTCTATGGTGACTACTAAGAGAGATACACTCCATGGCTCATCCATATGAGACAACTCTTGGAGTTTGCCATGCTAAATGACTTTAGCATCAAATGAATATACATTTCATAGGTTAAGTCGAGCATCCTCTTGAATCTATCTATATAGATTTGTATCCCCAATTAAGATACTCTTCCGAAATTATTTATGGAGGAATGTTTAGATAACTTTATCTTTACTGATTGTAGCATTAGTATGTCATTCCTTATCCATAGTATATCAATATATAATATTAAGAGTGTCATGGCGCTCCCACTAACCCTTTTGTACACACCAGAACTCTTTCCTCATCGTATGTAACTTTGGATCATCATCTTCTATGATGTGTACCTCATCATCATCATCTATGATTGTGACAACCGAGATTTTTGTAATTTAATTTTAATATTTATTGAATTGAATAAATATTTTTCGATGAATTAATTATTAGATTAAATAATTAATTGATGAAATTGTGGTAGATTAATTTAATTATATGTGTTATATTTATTAAATTAATGTGGAGAATTTTTATTATTCGAAGTATGTAATTATGCGAGCTTATTGAATTAAATGAAATATTTAATAAGCCTAATGTTATTTTAATTAATTTAATAATTAATTAGAGATTTAATAATTTGACATAATTAATAAATGAGAAATTATTATATATTATTTAAAATAAATTAAATAAGATATTTGATTTATTTCATAAAGGGGTGTGACACTATTAAACTATAGTATAAGAGATTTATTAAATTAAATATGAATGTGTGAGAACCCAAATTTTATGAATAAAAATTTAATTTTCTCGAAATAATTTTTTTGAATATTATGGTATGGATTTGATATAATGTTATAGTTGTGGGTAGTATTTATAAATTTTGCAAAGTATGCAAGTTGTCATATTATATTCAATTGGTCGGGGAATATTCTTTTTGTCAGGGAATATCCGTACAACGACAATCATTGGTGGACCCCACAACGGAATTATTGTTGGATTGAGAAAACGACAAAAATATTTTTTATGAAAATAACGGCGGAAGTTTTACCGTTGATACTGTTGAACTACTCGATAATAAAAGTACAGTAATATGCGTGGTTGCATAGTAGCACACGGTATTAATTATGATGTTTTACGTGAGAAGTCACTCAGTTTTGTTCAATTATTGCTACTGATGAGTTATTGCATAAGATCTCACGTTATTTGATTCAATTATTGTTGATCGTTATATATATATATATATATATATATATATATATATATATATATATATATATATATATATATATATATATATATATTATATAAGTTTTTTTATTAGTATTATTAATGTAATAAAACAAAAAACTTTTTATATAAAATGTAATACTTTTATAAAGTTATTCGTTTTATTAGGCTAATGGTAAAATCTTTTTATATAAAACAAAATACTTTTATAAAGTTATATATTTTATTAGACATTAATTAGAATATATTATATTTTATTATGCATAGTATTTGCATAAGGCTCGTATAGTATTTGCATAGTAAAATCTTTTATAAAGTTATTCGTTTTTATTAGATTATAAATAGAATATATTATATTTTATTTAAAAGATTTTGCTTTAAATATGGACCGTCAGATTAAAGTAAATCAATCTGGACCATTCATGAATTAGTTCTTATCACGATCCATTCTTCTATAAATAAGCTCATTCCTTCATTTTTCCGATTTAATTCAATTTCAAACTCCAGAGAGATAAACTGTAGAGAGAAAGAAGAAAAGTATTTTTCTACTACTCATATATCCAAGATACTCTTCTCCTTAAGGTAAGGGATATTATTTTCTTTCAATACTCTTAAGGGGTATTATTCTTTTGTATTCATGAAGAGAACTTCGTTATTCCATTCTTTATTATTCATTTGAATAACTCAGATCGCGCGACTACCTATACTTGGTGAAATTCTTACATCATTCCATTCTTTATTATTCGTTGAAACATCCTGCTCATGCGGCTGGCGGGACTGGTTCCATCTTTATTATTCTCTGTTGAATATCCTATCTGTCATGCGTTTTTGGCGGACTCGGTTCCGTTATTTATTATTCGTTGAATAACTCGCTTACGCAAAGTACCGCATGCATGGTAATTTCATTGTTATTCCATTCTTTATTATTTTGTTGGAATATCACCTTCAATCAGACACGCTTTGACCGGTTCCGATATTTACTATTATTCGGGTTGGAATAACTTTATCATGGCGAAAAGTAGCGTGCATGGTGAATTCTTTTGTTATTCCATTCTTTATTATACTCAGTTGGTTAAAATTTTGACTTCTATACTCCATAAAATTAGTGGAATATCCTTGATATTTGCGCTTCATCCAGTATCTTTTCATGGAAATACTCTTATGAGCATTCTTGAATTTTACTCTACAAAGAAGTATCATGTTGACAATTTGGACGTTATTAGTTCCTGAATAAATTATTTCGTGAACTTGTTTTATTGAATTCTTATATAAGTGTCATCATCCTCAT
The DNA here is from genome assembly GCA_020205605.1 of Panax ginseng. NCBI lineage: Eukaryota > Viridiplantae > Streptophyta > Magnoliopsida > Apiales > Araliaceae > Panax > Panax ginseng. The sequence goes on along the minus strand of CM035129.1, from coordinate 32,771,418 downwards.
GTTTATATTTTTTTGAAAGTCATCTGTGGCCTGTAGTGCATAGATGGACTTGGTATGATTATTACCCGGGATTATTCGGTGTAATCATGGTCGTAATGTTACAAATGATGTGATAAAAGTCCTCATTGGCCCGTAGTGCATTGATGGACAGTTTTTGGTATGATTATGGCTATGGATTCTCTTCGGCCAAGGGAGCAAAGATGAATTGTTTTATGGCATGATCAGGACCATTGATGAAAACACAATTATCTTTGGCCCATAGTGCATGGATAATTTGTGGTCGTGATACTAAATAATATCCTTGGCCTGTAGTGCAGGGATGAATTGATGGTGTGGATTATTTATTAAGCTAAGTCCCAGCGATAAAAGTGATGAAAAACTTTTTAAATCCTAAAAGATAGTAGATTTTATTCTCTACCTGACTCTTTTAATGGATTGCTTGTTCCGCTGCAGTTAAACTTGATGTTTGTTATATTATATCAGTTTAACATTGTTGAAGACTAACGATAATTTATTCTGCATTATCTTAGTCATAATATTTCTTACTGGGCTAGTTGAGCTCACCCTTTCTTTCACTGTTCTCTTCAGGAAATGAGAACATAGTTGGGACAAGTCGGGGAGCGGAGTGATGGTCCGGATGATAATATTAGCTAGTAGTCCTCACTATTCTGTTAAATAGTGTGACAATAAATGTAATGAGGACTTATTCTGAGAGTGGATATTGTCTAGAAGACAGTATTTGTATTTAAGCTCACAGCTCTCTTGTTTTATAATTAAGATTGTATTTATATTCTGTACCATGTATTTGGCGACTCGGAATAGGTGATGTATACCTATTTTGGGGCGTCACGATTTATTATCAAAGCTTTAGGATATGATCCCCAGCTAAGATGTGAGATAAGAACTAGAGGGAGAGACGGAATTCTTTTTACAAGATGACCTACCTAAGTTTATTTGGTATTTAATTGGTCGGTCAAAGTATAGAGATAATATGTGATATGTTAATTAACCCTTATTTTGTGGCAGTGTTTAAAAATGGCATCCAAAAATGTTAAGATAAGCAATGGAGCACAGGAGACCGTTGAGTCTCCACAGATCAATAATCAGGACAATGTGCAAAAGGATGGCGATAATCCTCCTATAAACGACAACACTGATCAATTGATGAACGATGGTACGTTTAGGAACTTTTTAGAATTCATGCAACATTAGGCGAAGGCGGCTCCTATTCATAATGCAAGTAAAAATAATGGCAACCCACGGTCGATCACCGCTAAGCAGTTCAAGGAGCTGGGACCATCGGAGTTTTTGGGAAAGCCAGAACCACTTAAGGTGGAGACGTGGTTAAAGCAGATCACCAAGGTATTTGATGTCTTGAGATACTCCGAGGAGCAAAAGGTTTCCTTTTCCAACTTTATGTTGCGTGAAGAGGCAGATTACTGGTGGGAATCTGTAAAACGTACCCAGCCTAACGCACTCAAGATGTCTTGGGAGAAGTTCCAAGATCTGTTCAATGACAAGTACTTTCCTGAAAGCATTCGTCACATGAAGGAGGTGGAATTTATCAAGTTGGAGAAAAACAACATGACCGTGTCGCAGTACGAAGCCAAGTTTGCCGAGTTGTCCCGATTTGCATTCTATTTGGTTGATAATGAGGAGAGAATGACGTGAATGTTTCTAAGAGGTTTGAAACCTGAGATACGTCAATATCTTATCTCTCATAAACTATGTTTGTATTCAGATGTTGTTAATAGGGCTCAGTTATTGGAGCGCGATAATGAGTCAACCCAACCAAAAGAGAAGCAAATGACAAAATGATAATCTGGGGTGATAACATCATCAAAGCGGTGACAATAAGCATGGAGGAATCAACACATGCGAAATGGTAACCACGGTGGTAATCATGGCCAAAACAATAAGAATGGATATTTCAAGAAGAGAAGGTTCAACAATGACGTGAAGACGCGTCGCCAAAGACACCGTTTCAAAGGAAGAAGAACGACCACCGGTCGTATGTTTCAAATGCGAGACAGAGTGACACATCCGTCTAAACCTGCACGCAAACAATCCAAAGCGTGTTTTAATTGCGGAAGAGAAGGTCACCTAGCTCGATTTTTTCGTATGGTGAAGTCAAGTCCATTTGGGATAGTGATGCCAAAAGATGTCCCGCACAAGCCAAAGCCTAGAGTTTAAGAGAGAGCATTTTTTTTTTTCGTGATGAGGAACACGAATAAAATTATCAGGTAAGTTAATCATCAACTCTTGCGAAGTCTATACCATGTTAGATCTGGTTCTACTCACTCTTTTATTTCACCTATTTGTGTTCAATGTTTGTACTTAACTCCTAGAAGTTAGACTTTGATTTATCTATTGAAACTCCGTTGGGAGAAACCTTCGTTACCTCTACTATTTATAAATCTTGTTTGATTCAAATCAACACTTTCACGTTACCTGTCGATCTTATCTCTTTAAAAATACTTGCCTTTGATGTGATTTTAGGAATCGATTGGTTAACTACTCATCATTCTTTTTATAAGGTTGTTAGTTGTTTTACTCCTAACCAACCTGTTATGCGAATTCAAAGTAACCAAACCACTAAAGTCAATCATTGTCATATCAAGCCATAAGTAAAGAGCCTCGATCCTTTCATTGTTGACTTCCTTGTGTGGAATGCACCGAAGCTAGACTTTCTGTAGGTGACATTGTAAATGACGATGGCAAGTTGATAGGTATCAATGTGACGTGTTATCCAAGTCTTGGATGAGAGTCACCGTTTTGAATGATATTTCTATTGTTAATAAATTTTCTGACGTATTCTTGAAGACTTCTTAGCCTACCCCAAAGCGTGAAATTGAATTTTGTATTGACCCCAATACAAAACCCATTTCTTAAACCCTCAAATATTTCTTTACTTAAAATGAACGTATAATTCGCCAAAGACGTTGACTTGAGCTGTTGAAGATTACGATCGTATCATTCAATACCATCGTGGGAAAATGAACGTGATAGCTGACGTGTTGAGTAGAAGATCATATGCGTTTACAAGTGCGAATATACGAACCCACGTGAAGATAACGAATATACGAGTAGAATCGACTTAAATCGATAAAGTTAAAGCCGCTCAAGCTACACACCCAGAGCTGATGAATGTGAAGAAGAAGGTTCAAGAGGGCGTTATTTTAAAAGCAAGAGTTGCTGAAGAGAGGAAATCTCAACCCTCGATTTAATTGGCCCATTTGAAATCCTCGATCGAGTAGGAACTGTGGCTTATAGACTCGTTTTACCGCCAAGTATGTCGCGTGTTCATAACGTTTTTAACGTATCGATGTTACGTAAATATGTAGACGACTCGAACCACATTATTAATTTAGAACCAGACGAGATAGCAGAAGATTTAACGTATGAGGAGATACGTGTTAAAATCTTGGATAAGAAGTATCATATTCGATGCTCAAAGGTTATACCTCAAGAGTTAGAATTTGAAGTGAAGTCAAGGTATCTTCACCTGTTCAACATACCAGGTATGTACGTAAATTTCGAGGGCGAAATTCCATAAGGAGGGGAGATTGTGAGAACCCAGATTTTATGAATACAAATTTAATTTTCTCGAAATATTTTTTTTGAATATTATGGTGTGGATTTGATATAATGTTATAGTTGTGGGTAGTATTTATAAATTTTGCAAAGTATGCAAGTTGTCATATTATATTCGATTGGTTTGGGAATATTCTTTTTGTCAGGGAATATCCGTACGATGGTACAATCATTGGTGGACCCCACAACGGAATTATTGTCGGATTGAGAAAAAGACAAAAATATTTTTTATGAAAATAACTACAAAGTTTTACCGTTGATACTATTGAACTACTCATTAATAAAAGTACTGAATGTCGTGATTGCATTGTAGCACTACCAGTATTAATTATTGATGTTTTACGTGAGAAGTCACCACCGGTTTTGTTCAATTATTGCTACTGAGTGGTTGTTGCATAGTATCTCACGTTATTTGATTCAATTATTGTTGATTGTTATATATATATATATATATATATATATATATATATATATATATATATATATATATTATATATATAAGTTTTGTTTTATTAGTATTATTAATGTAATAAAATAGAAAAACTTTTTATATAAAAAATGTAATACTTTTATAAAGTTATTATTTTATTAGGCAAATAGTAAAATCTTTTTATGTAAAAACAAAATACTTTTATAAAGTTATACATTTTATTAGACAATAATTAGAATATATTATATTTTATTATGCATAGTGTTTTGTATAGGCTCAGATAGTATTTGCATAGTAAAATCTTTTATAAAGTTATTCGTTTTATTAGATTATAAATAGAATATATTATATTTTATTTAAAAGATTTTGCTTTAAATATGAACTGTCAGATTAAAGTAAATCAACTGGACCGCTCATGAATTAATTACTATCTGATCAATTCTTTCTATAAATAGAAGCTCATTCCTTCATTATTTACGATGAATTCTTTGAAACTCTAGAGAGATAAACTATAGAGAGAAAGAAGAAAAGTATTCTGCTACTACTCATATATCCAGTACTCTTCTTCTTAGGGTAAGGAATATTATTTTCTTTCAATACTCGTAAGGGGTATTATTCTTTTGTATTCATGAAGAGAACTTTTGTTATTCCATTCTTTATTATTTTGTTGGAATAACTGTGATATCGCTGCGTTACCCTATACTTGGTGAAATTCTTCATCATTCTATTCTTAATTATTACATTGGAACATCACATGCAATGCGTTCGCCTTGGGACCGGTTCTCATCTTTATTATTCATTGGAATATCCTATCATGCGCTTTTACACAGGACTCGGTTCCGTTATTTATTATTCTATTGAAATAACCTGTCTGTCGCGCTGGCACCGCATACATGGTGATTTCATTGTTATTCCATTCTTTATTATTTTGTTGGAATATCATCGGTGCGTATTACGCTGACCAGTTCCGTTATTTATTATTAGATTGGAATAACTTTAATACATCGCAAATACCACTTTGCATGGTGAATTCTTTTGTTATTCCATTCTTTATTATACTCAGTTGGTTAAAATTTTGACTTCTATACTCCATGAAATTAGTGGAATATCCTTAATATTTGTGCTTCATCCAGTATCTTTTCATGGAAATACTCTTATGAGCATTCTTGAATTTTTACTCTACAAAGAAGTATCATGTTGACAATTTGGACGTTATTAGTTCCTGAATAAATTAATTCGTGAACTTGTTTTATTGAATCCTTATATCATTGTCATCATCCTCATGTTTATATTTTTTTGAAAGTCATCTATGGCCTGTAGTGCATAGATGGACTTGGTATGATTATGACTGATGAGGATTATTCGGTGTAATCATGACCGTAATGTTACAAATGATGTGATAAAAGTCCTCATTGGCCCTAGTGCATTGATGGACAATTTTTGGTATGATTATGGCTATGGATTCTCTTCGGCCAAGGGAGCAAAGATGAATTGTTTTATGGCATGATCAGGACCGTTGATGAAAACACAATTATCTTTGGCCCGTAGTGCATGGATAATTTGTGGTCGTGATACTAAATAATATCATTGGCCTGTAGTGCAGGGATGAATTGATGATGTGGATTATTTATTAAGTTGAGTCCCAGCGATAAAAGTGATGAAAAACTTTTTAAATCATAAAAGATAGTAAATTTTATTCTCTATTTGACTCTTTTAATGGATTGCTTGTTCTGCTGCAGTTAAACTTGATGTTTGTTATATTGTATCAGTTTAACATTGTTGAAAACTAATGATAATTTATTCTGCATTATCTTAGTCATAATATTTCTTACTTGGCTAGTTGAGCTCACCCTTTTCTTTCACCTGCTCTTCCAGGAAATGAGAACGTGGTTGGGACAAGTCGGGGAATGGAGTGATGGTGGGATGATAGTATTAGCTAGTAGTCCTCACTATTACATTAAATAGTGTGACAATAAATGTAATGAGGACTTATTCTGAGAGTGGATATTGTCTAGAAGACAGTATTTGTATTTAAGCTCATAGCTCTCTTGTTGTATAATTAAGATTGTATTTATATTCTGTACCATGTATTTAGCGACTCAGAATAGGTGATGTATACCTATTTTGGGGGCGTCACAGAATGAGTCTTTTAAAGTTAGCCAAACATGGCCTTAGTGGGAGTTGAGGACAGTTAACCCATGATTGGGTAACTGACCACAACGCGTCAGTTCCTTTCCTTTATTATTATACGTCTTCTTTTCTTTTCATAATCTGCTAAGTCTGGAAAAGCAAAACAGAGAGGGAGAGAGAGAGAGAGAGACTTTGAGAATTCAAAGAGAATTTCAGAGAAATAGAGAGAAGCAGTGTGAATTATTGTGGTATTGTAGAAGAACGTGAAAGTTAGAGAAATTATTTTAAGGGTAATCTCTTCAACCCAAATTTCAAATTACGTTATTAAAGTTTTTATGAATATGGCTTTCAAAATTCTGTAAAGTCTCTGTAAATTGGAAATTGTGTTGTTTATGTGGATATATGTGATAATATGTTAACATAGCATGTTTTACTATGTATTATAGATTTCCATATCATCAGTTTCATAAAAATTATACAATATATGGTTACAAAGTATAGAATATGGCCATATGGCCCTTATACGTAAATTTAATATGTCAAACATGTATTTTTTTGTAAAATTCTCACTTGTATATAATTATACATGTTAAAACGAAGAAAACAAACCTTGAATGGATGGATTTGGTATTATAACGAATCTGTAGTGTTGATTTTTATGTTTTGTGTTCAAAACCTTCAAGAACATCAAGAATAGTGAAATTGCATGTTTTAATTCTGTAATTATGTGTTTTAATTGGTTAAAATCACTCTATAAAGGTTAGGTAATGATTATGTATGAATTCTAGTATGTGGGTATGTTTAATTTGATGAATTTAATGATCATGTAATGATAATTTCGCCTAATTCTGTGTTCTTCGCGAACTAGAAATTCAGAAACTGGAGTTTCGCGCCGCGGTGCCAACTCCATGCCTAATTCCCCAGCCGCAAATAGCCATGTCTCAAGTCTGCGATTACCACAGTGCATGACACCAAGAATCGAGATAACAGTGGCGTCGTAGCGCCACTTAGCAGAATGGTCCAGAAATGAATTTTTTTTAAATGCCCAAGTCTAGCAATGTGTTAGTAACTTAATCTAGTGAACATAAAAACATGTTAGACATATAATGAGGTGTTAAAATAAATTCTTTACATGTCAATAACACATTTATGTGTGAATTGAATGATTGAGCACATAGTTAGCTTATTGTTCATGAAGTGTAAATTATGTGACAATGAGTATAGTAGTTGACTAAGTATAGTCATAATTCGAGTTAGACAAAAAGAATGAACGTATGATGATTAGTTACATTATAATTGACTGGTATTGTGAACGTAAATGATATGTAGGATTAAATCAAGGAACGAGTATAATTAACGTGTAATCTACGCACGAGGCAAGTTTCCTAACCCTACTCGTTATTTTTATATGAGCTTATAATTTGTCTCTTTATATCGAGCAAATTCTCGTTATTATTGATCAAGTACATTTTATTATATTAAAATGTATCAATCTTTCAAAGTATGATTCTTCTATACAATAATTATTCTATTGTATACCTTTTGAGATTGTTATTCAATTTTAAATTATCAGTTACTGTTGAACTTTGTTAGACTAGTGAACCCTTAATGATTCGACTAGTCCATAGCTGATGAGCATTCTAAATTTCAGAACCCTTGATGAATTATCCAAACCAAACTTCCTTTGGTGTGGACTCTAATGTTAAACTGAGATGAACAACCCTGTATAGGGGATTACTTATGCGTTAGTGTTAAGATATTGTGCACAGTATGGTACTAAGGGTTGATCCCCCTAAGTACTAGTAGAAGAGTCCATAGTCTTATGAATGTTAAAGGTTTCAAGTATAAACACTTGATAACCTAGGACATAGTTAAAGGTCTTATGACCCTCAGAAGTTCTTTTGTTTCTTGTTATTCATTCTTGATTCAAAAGCTGAGTTTTCATGTTTCAGAAGCCTTTGATTTATTTGCATGCTATTATTTCTTTGTTATATTGTTATACTTGTGGGAAATCGTGCTCACTCTTGCGTAACAATAACATTGCAGTTAAGAACGAAAGATCAGACAAGCCTTCCACTAGTAAAGGCAAGGGCAAGGTTAACAAATGAGGAAGACTTGTTGTTATTTAAGACTTGATGTGTATTTATTTACAGACTTGATGTTATTTAAGACTTGTTATTGTTTATGATTCCGCACAGATGTTTAAGGTTAGAGTGACCTGGGATTGTATTTTATGCAGATGATGTAACCCCATAAGGGGAGATTTATTTATTTAATTCTATCTATTGCATGGTTTGCTTTTATTTATGGGTAGATAGATAGATGATATTTGTATAGTGAACACCAAATCCTACGGAAATGGAAGTATCCAAATTTGGGGGTGTCACAGGTTGGTATCAAAGTTGTAGGTTATGAACCATAGGTGGGGGGAACAACCTTAGGTTGTAGTCTTATAGGAGATTGAGAACATTGTGGTGGTAAACTCTTATCGAGTTATAAGAAATGAATTTCTTAATTCATTAAAGATAATAAAAGACTTTATGTGCTTATGTGTTAAATTATGTGTTCGCTAGCACGGATTAGTAACTAAAACTTAAAATTTTGTTGTCAGGATGTTGGATGTTAAAGGAGCTAGTCGAGTTGGGGAGGAGGAACCCCGAGTACCTACAGAGGAGGAGCCCCGAGACATTCATGTCGTTAGGGAACAATTGGTACAGAGAGAGCCATCTCCGATTTGATCCTTTGTTGTTGGTGGGAGCATGAGCACGAGGACCGATCCAGAGGAGGATTCTGATGAAGAAGAGGAGGAAGAGGAGTTCCCACTGAACTCCATTGATGCTGAGATGTATGATGCACTTTATGATCATAACATAGAGTTGCAAGACACTGTTCATGAGCTGAAGGAGAGGACTGTTATTCAGCAGAGTACCATCGAGCAGAAGGATGGAGAAATTGTGACTCTTCACACACGTTTAGGAAACATGGAGTGGGATTTGGTTCACGAGAAGGGTCAAACTGAGGAGAAGTCCGAAGTAATAGAAAAGTTGAAGAAAGATCTGAAAGAAAGCTCAGAAAGACTGGCCTTAGCAGAGGAGGGCTGGGTAAGAGAGTCACGTCATGCTGATCTTGCTGAGGAGGATTGTCGTGCAAAGAAGGCTAAGCTTGGGGAGCGCCGGTTTTATTTGTGAAGAAGAAGGATGGGACAATGCAGCTCTCCATCGACTATAGAGAACTGAATAAGGTTACAATTAAAAATAGATATCCATTACCGTGAATCGACGATCTGTTCGATCAGTTAAAGGGAGCAAGATACTTGTCAAAGTAGACTTAAGGAGTGGTTATCATCAATTGAAGGTGAGACCAGAGGATGTACCGAAGATAGCGTTCAGAACACGATACGATCACTACGAATTTTTGGTAATGTCATTTGGTCTAACGAATGCTCCTGCAGCATTTATGGGCTTATTGAATGGAGTGTTCAAGCCATTTTTGGACAAATTTGTAGTGGTATTTATAGATGACATTTTGGTATATTCGAAAACCAAGGAAGAACATGAAAAGCTTTTGAGGGTGACATTAGAGACATTGAGGAGGGAGAAGTTGTATGCCAAGTTTTCGAAATGTGAATTCTGGATTGAAAGAGTACAATTTCTTGGACATGTGATCGATAGGGACGGAATTTCGGTGGATCCCTCCAAAGTTAAAGCTGTGATTAACTGGGATCAGCCGAAGACGCCGTCAGAAGTAAGAAGTTTTCTTGGATTGGCAGGTTAGTACAGAAGATTCATTCAGGATTTTTCCAAGATCGTAACTTCATTGACAAATTTGACTAGAAAATCGGTGAAATTTGTTTGGACGGAGAAGTGTGCGGAAAGCTTTCAAGAATTAAAGAAGATGTTGAGTTCAGCACCTGTGTTATCACTTTCGCATGACACAGGAAATTTTATAGTTTATAGTGATGCATCGCATAAAGGACTTGGTTGTGTGCTTATGCAAAATGGCGGAGTCATTGCGTATGCGTCACGACAACTGAAAGATTATGAGAAGGGGTATCCGACCCATGACTTGGAGTTAGCTATAGTGGTTTTTACTTTGAAAATCTGGAGGAATATCTCTATGGGGAGAAGTGTGAAATATATACAGACCATAAGAGTCTGAAATATATTTTTACACAAAAAGACTTGAACATGCGCCAAAGACGGTGGTTGGAGTTAATTAAGGACTACGATTGTGAGATTTTATACCATCCGGGTAAGGTAAATGTGGTTGCCGACGCCTTAAGTAGAAAGGGTCGAGAGAAATTAATGATGTTGACCGATCAGGAGGAGTTAATTTCAGCAATGGAAAAGTTAGAATTGGAAGTGAAGTGTCCTATGGAGATTGATGAGAAGTTTTTTCAGATGAAATCTGGTACAACTCTACTAGACAAGGTTAAGGAGGCTCAACTTCAGGATGACGAATGTAAAACGGTGAAAAAAAAGATATCCGAAGGAACCGAATCAAGATTCAAGATGGATAAGGAAGGAATACTAAGATTTGAGAGTAGAATTTGGGTACCGCTAGTACCAGAGATTAAGGAAGAAATTTTGATCGAGGCTCACAACTCAAGATATTCGATTCACCCTGGTAGTACCAAGATGTACCAAGATCTTCGACAACATTTTTGGTGGCCAAATTTGAAACGAGAGGTTGCAGAATGTGTTGCCAAGGGCCTGACATGTCAAAAAGTGAAAGCAGAACATCAGAGGCCGAGTGGGTTATTACAACCTTTAGAGATTCGAGAATGGAAATGGGAACATATTACGATGGATTTCATGGTTGGCCTACCAATAACTCAGAAAGGCTACGACGCAGTATGGGTTATTGTTAACCGATTGACAAAATCCGCACACTTCCTTCCGATCAAAATCAGATTCAACTTAGATCAGTTGGCAAGGTTATATGTGAAAGAGATTGTTTCAAGGCACGGAGTTCCGGTGTCAATTGTTTCAGATAGAGATCCACGCTTTACGTCGAACTTCGAGAAACGTCTACAAGAATGCATGGATACATAGTTACGAATGAGCACGTCATATCACCCTCAGACAGATGGACAGAGAGAAAGAACAATTCAGACATTAGAAGACATGTTAAGAGCTTGTATAATGGACTTTAAAGGAAATTGGGATGACCATCTACCGCTCCTAGAGTTCAGCTACAACAACAGTTACCACGCTAGTATTGGCATGCCGCCTTATGTATGAAGCATTATCTACAGAGAAGTGCAGAACTCATTATCTTTGGGATGAAGTTGGCGAAAGACCATTACTAGGCCCGGAATTGGTACAACAAACAGCAGAAATAGTCAAAGTGATCCGAACAAGATTGATAGCAGCCCAAGATAGACAGAAGAAATACGTCAATCCACACTATAAGAATGTTGAGTTTGAACCGGGTTGTTGTATGTTCTTAAAGGTCTCTCCCTAGAAGGGAAAGATCAGGTTTGGAAAGAAAGGGAAATTAAGCCCAAGATTCATTGGACCCTTTGAAGTTCTGCGAAGGGTCGGAGAGGTTTCATATGAGGTAGCCTTACCTCCATCTCTAGAAAATGTCCACAATGTTTTCCATGTTTTAGTTCTACGACCCTACAAACCCGATTACAAGCACGTGATTGAATATGCCCCTACATTTTGACAAAGACTTATCTTACGAAGAAATTCCTGTTCAGATTGTCTACCGAAAATACCAAGTTCTAAGAAATAAAGTAATACCTTCTGTTAAGGTAATTTGGAGGAACCACAACGCTGAAGAAGCAACGTGGGAACTCGAAGAGAATATGATGAAGAATTATCCTCATTTATTTACTTAGATTAGTATAAGCGATTCTAGGGACAGAATCTTTGTAAGGGGGGGGAGAATGTAAAGGGATGAATTATTTAAGTTGTGATTCTGAGGACATAATCTTTTTAAGGGGGGAAAGATGTGACTATTGAGATTTTTGTAATTTAATTTTAATATTTATTAAATTGAATAAATATTTTTGATGAATTAATTATTAGATTAAATAATTAATTGATGAAATTGTGGTAGATTAATTTAATTATATGTGTTATATTTATTAAATTAATGTGGAGAATTTTATTATTCAAGTATGTAATTATGTGAGCTTATTGAATTAAATGAAATATTTAATAAGCCTAATGTTATTTTAATAATTAATTAGAGATTTAATAATTTGACATAATTAATAAATGAGAAATTTAATTATGTGACTATGTGAATTAATGAGAAATTATTATATGTTATTTAAAATAAATTAAATAAGATATTTGATTTATTTCATAAAGGGGTGTGACACTATTAAACTATAGTATAAGAGATTTATTAAATTAAATAGGAATAAGTCTTTTAAAGCTAGTCAAGCATGGCCTTAGTGGGAGTTGAGGACAGTTAACCCATGATTGGGTAACTGACCACAACGCGTCAGTTCCTTTCCTTTATTATTAAATGTCTTCTTTTCTTTTCATTATCTGCTAAGTCTGAAAAAGCAAAACAGAGAGGGAAAGAGATAGAGAGTTTGAGAATTCAGAGAGAATTTCAGAGAAATAGAGAGAAGCAGTGTGAATTATTGTGTCATTTTAGAAGAACGTGAAAGTTAGAGAAATTGTTTTAAGGGTAATCTCTTCAACCCAAATTTCAAATTACGTTATTAAAGTTTTTATGAATATGGTTTTCAAAATTCTGTAAAGTCTCTATAAATTGGAAATTGTGTTGTTTATGTGGATATATGTGATAATATGTTAGCATAGCATGTTTTACTATGTATTATAGATTTCCATATCATCAGTTTCATAAAAATTATACAGTATATGGTTACAGAGTATAGAATATGGACATATGGCCCTTATACGTAAATTTAATATGTCAAACATACATTGTTTCATAAAATTCACACTTGTATATAATTATGCATGTTAAAATGAAGAAAACAAACCTTGAATGCATTGATTTGGTATTATAACGAATCCGTAGTGTTGATTTTTATGTTTTGTGTTCAAAGCCTTCAAGAACAATGAAATTGCATGTTTTAATTCTATAATTATGTGTTTTAATTGGTTAAAATCACTCTATAAAGGTTGGGTAATGATTATGTACGAATTCTAGTATGTGGGTATGTTTAATTTGATGAATTTAATGATCATGTAATGATAATTTCGCCTAATTACGTGTTCTTTTGAAATGGAAATTTAAACTCGGAGTTTCATGCACAAGACCAACTCCATGCCTAATTCCCGCACCGCAGCGCCATGTCTCAAGTTCATAAGTGCCACATGTGGCAAGTAGCACCAAGAACCGATAATGTTGATGAAATGGCCACTTCAATGTGAAATGGTCCAGAAATGAATTTTTTAAATTCTCAAGTCTAGCAATGTGTTAGTAACTTAATCTAGTGAACATAAAAACATGTTAGACATATAATGAGGTGTTAAAATAAATTCTTAACATGTCAATAACACATTTATGTGTGAATTGAATGATTGAAAGCATAGTTAGCTTATTGTTCATGAAGTGTAAATTATGTGACAATGAGTATAGTAGTTGACTAAGTATAGTCATAATTCGAGTTAGACAAAAAGAATGAACGTATGATGATTAGTTACATTATAATTGACTGGTATTGTGAACGTAAATGATATGTAGGATTAAATCAAGGAACGAGTATAATTAACGTGTAATCTACGCACGAGGCAAGTTTCCTAACCCTACTCGTTATCTTTATATGAGCTTATAAGTTGTCTCTTTATATCAAGCAAATTCTCGTAATTATTGATCAAGTACATTTTATTATATTAAAATGTATCAATCTTTCAAAGTATGATTCTGTTGTACAATAATTATTCTATTGTATACCTTTTGAGATTGCTATTCAATTTTAAATTATCAGTTACTGTTGAACTTTGTTAGACTAGTGAACCCTTAATGATTTGACTAGTCCATAGTTGATGAGCATTCTAAATTTCAAAACCCTTGATGAATTATCCAAACCAAACTTCCTTTGTTGTGGACTCTAATGTCAAAGTGAGATGAACAACCCTGTATAGGGGATTACTTATGCGTTAGCGTTAAGATATTGTGCACAGTATGGTACTAAGGGCTGATCCCCCTAAGTACGAGAAGAAGAGTCCATAGTCTTATGACTGGTAAAGGTTTCAAGTATAAACACTTGACAACCTAGGACATAGTTCAAGGTCTTATAACCCTCATAAGTTCTTTTGTTTCTTGTTATTCATTCTTGATTCAAAAGCTGAGTTTTCATTTTCAGAAGCCTTTGATTTATTCTCATGTTATTATTTCTTTGTTATATTGTTATACTTGTGGGCAATCGTGTTAACTCTTACATAATAATAACATTGCAGTTAAGAATGAAAGATCAGACGAGCCTTCCGCTAGTAAAGGAAAGGGCAAGGTTAACAAATGAGGAAGACTTGTTGTTATTTAAGACTTGATGTGTATTTATTTACAGACTTGATGTTATTTAAGACTTGTTATTGTTTATGATTCCACACAGATGTTTAAGGTTAGAGTGACCTAGGATTGTATTTTATGCAGCCGATGTAACCCCATAAATGGAGATTTATTTATTTAATTCTATCTATTGCATGGTTTGTTTTTATTTATGTGTAGATAGATAGATGATATTTGTACAGTGAACACCAAATCCTGCAGAAATGGAAGTACCCAGATTTGGGGGTGTCACAAGTTGGTATCAAAGTTGTAGGTTATGAACCTTAGGTGGGGGGAACAACCTTAGGTTGTAGTCTTATAGGAGATTGAGAACATTGTGGTGGTAAACTCTTATCGAGTTATAAGAAATGAATTTCTTAATTTATTGAAGATAATAAAAGACTTTATGTGCTTATATGTTAAATTATGTGTTCACTAGCATGGATTAGTAACTAAAACTTAAAATTTTGTTGTCAGGATGTCGGATGTTAGAGGAGCTAGTCGAGTTGGGGAGGAGGAACCCCGAGTAACTACAGAGGAAGAGCCCCGAGACATTCATGTCGTCAGGGAACAGTTGGTACAGAGAGAGCCATCTCCGTTGATCACTGTTGTTGGTCGGGAGCATGAGCCTGAGACTGATCTACAGGAGGATTCTGATGAAGAAGAGGAGGAAGAGGAGTTCCCACTGAACTCCATTGATGTTGAGATGTATGATGCGCTTTATGATCGTAACATAGAGTTATAAGACACTGTTCAGGAGCTGAAGGAGAGGACTGTTATTCAGCAGAGTACCATCGAGCAGAAGGATGGGGAAATTGTGACTCTTCACACACGTTCAGGAAACATGGAGTGGGATTTGGTTCACGAGAAGGGTCAAACTGAGGAGAAGTCCGAAGAAATAGAAAAGTTAAAGAAAGATCTGAAAGAAAGCTCAGAAAGACTGGCCTTAGCAGAGGAGGGCTGGGTAAGAGAGTCACGTTGTGTTGATCTTGATGAGGAGGATTGTCGTGCAAAGGAGGCTAAGCTTGGGGAGACGTATTCTACATTTCACAATGCAATGGATGCGGCCCAGGATCGAGTTATGAAGTGATAAGTGGTATTTTTACTCACTTATTGTATATCAATCCATATGAATTGTGCCCACCTCAAGTACATTTCATTGTGTTTTAGTTGCATTTCACGTTATTTTGCATTGCATTTACTTAAAACTCCTTTTGGTGAATAAGTGCAGGAATCGACTTCTTTTTGGTGGAATTAGAGGAATTGGTGAGCGGATGCATGAAGGCTAGTCGCAAGGCGAGGATGTGCATGGCATGAGGGTACAATGAGGCATGGAAATCAAGCAAGCAAGAGGATTAAAGCAATAGTGAGCAAGTAGCAGCAGCAGAAGAACAAAAACCAGACTCAGAATCGCAGAACCATTGTGTCGCTATGGCCAGCGAGGCAAGACAAATGACGACTCACGCGCCTCTTGAGAAAAGTGGCTACATGGGGAACCTTCTGCAAGTTAAGCGTCCATTCATGAGGCAATTGACGCGCTACCATGATACTCTCATACACGCACGAGGCATGATCCGATGGCGACCGCTGCCGATAGGATGTATTGGACTGGCTTGAACCTACTGTAAGTCTCGCGGCCGCGAGACAGAGAGACTAGAGACGCGTGCGGCCGGGCGCGATGCTGATGCTGTACTTTGTTTTATTTTTAATTCTCAATTAAATGATGTGTAATTTGGTTTTAAACGATTCTGACTGGTGTTATAGGGAGACTTGACTATTATTACATATTTTTCATAGTAGCAACTAGGGTTTACACCTTGGGAGAGATTCCAATGGAGAAAAAGCTATAACGTCTATTTTCTCTTCTTCTGGTTGGAATTCTTTACCATTGTGGATATTGATTATTGTTTATTGGATTTCTTTGAGGATTTAATAGTTAATCTTTGATTTCTATTCAGCGATTGGGTTTGATCGTTCTATCCTTCTTACTTTGATTGCTTGTTTATTGATCATGCTTAACATTGATCCCATAATGGTTTTTGGTTTTTGGTTCAGTTATGAACTAAACTCCATTATGGGATTCTAACGGATTTTAATATGTAGTTTGGTTGTACATCTAAATGTTAGATTTGTTTTTCATATCATATGGGTTATCTATCATGGTTGTTTTACATGTGAGAATGACTGATAATCATTCGTTTTAGTATTTGTATGGAATTGGAAATGAACATATAAATATGGATTGTAATCATGATAGCATGCGAATATGGGGCTAGAGTAAGTCTTGCATATTTTGTGAATCAGATAGGCATATACTTCTTCACCGTATGAGCTAGAATAAGGGTTGTTCTTAACATCAATGGGATTGCAATTGCGCATAGGATTATGGTAATTGTGATGGTATTGGTGATTACATAGAGTCTAACATCTGTAGATGCTATGTGAGTTGGTTATAGTGCATTGGAAAATGGTTATAACTCTCTTTGTGCTCTTCGTTATCATCCTGTGATATGTAAACACTTCTTGCATGACATATGGCGATTAAACGAAATATTGAATGAAGTTAGGATCCCATTGTTTCCACATTATATTTAGTCCATTTATATTCTTATTTTTAGTTGGTAATCATAGTTAGTTCATATAAACAATTAAGTCCATAGTCTTAGCATATAAATATAGTGAGTTAATTAATGCATAGTAGTCTAAGGTTAACAACTTTCTCTGTGGGATCGATACTTTACTTACTCTGTATTACTTGTTGACACATGTATGCTTGCATGAGTTAGAGCTCTTTTATTAGAACTATAAAAGAGGCAACAATTTTTTGGCGCCGTTGCCAGGGAAAGGCGTTAATTTAGATAATTATCATTAGTTTAAAGTTGTATTGTATGACTTAGAGAAGTCTGTTCATTTCTCATTTCTATTTTTATTTTATTTTTGGTTACAGGTACTTGTAGAATTTTATGCACATGCGATCATCCAACTCAAAGTTAACACCAGTGCACGCTAATATTAACGGAAAGGATTGGAAAGCGAGTGTGTGGAGAAATCTGCAAGAGCAGTTAGAAAGCACTACAGTCAATATGGCGGAACAACAGAGAATTGAGCAAAGATAAGAGCATCGGGCTCTAAGGGAATATTCCATGCTGAACATAAATGAATTACAGTCTAGCATAGTCAGACCAGCGATAGCAGCAAACACCTTCGAAATAAAAACGGGCACTATTCAGATGGTGCAGAACTCAAGATGATTTGGGGTGTCTTTGCTCACGGATGATCCGAACGAGCACCTATTAAGTTTCATTGAGATTTGCGACACATTCAGATATAAAGGTGTGACGGAGGATGCCATCAGACTACGGTTATTCCCATTTTCATTGAGGGATAAAGCAAGGAGTTGGCTACATTCTTTGCCGGCTAGATCGATCACTACATGGGAGGACTTAGCACAGAAATTCTTAGCCAAGTTCTTCCCAATGGCTAAGACTGCAAAGATAAGGACGGCCATATCTCAGTTCGAGCAACAACAGGGCGAAACCTTATATGAGGCATGGGAAAGGTATAAAGAGATGCCTAGGAAGTGTCCACATCATGGTCTGCCAGACTGGATGGTGATTAATTAGTTTTACAATGGCTTGGGATGGCAGTCCAGACCGATTGTAGATGCAGCCGCAGGAGGGGCATTATGGGCAAAAAGCTATGATGAGGCCTATACGCTTATAGAGACTATGGCCGCAAATGACTATCAGAATCCTACAGCTCGGATGTCTCAACCTAAAGTTGCAAGTGTGTTGGAGGTAGATGCGATTACACAGCTGTCGGCACAAATGGCAGCCATAGCTAAGAAAATAGATACTTTGGCAGAGAGCAAAGTGAAGACAGTTGCTTTCGTTTGTGAGATTTGTGTGGGGTCACACTCCACGGATCAATGTGCTATCAGCTCAAAATCAGTACAGTATGTAAGCAACTACAGAAAAGACCAAAACCAATTTTAGAACACATACCATCCCAACAACCGCAATCATCTGAATTTTAGTTGGTCTAACAACCAAGGACAACAACAAAATTAGTTTCGGTAGAATCAGCAGTTTTTCAACCACAACAAGACAAATTACGAGTTTACACCAAAACCACCGCTTTCCAAGGGGTTTCTCAACAAAGAACAACACCACAATCCAGCTGCATCACATCCAGAGAAGAAATCAGAAGTAGAGGAGATTATGTTGAAATACATGGAAAACATCGAGGTCATGATCAAATGCCAAGTAGTGGCCATCAAGAATTTAGAGACACAAATGGCGAACATGTTTACTAATAGGCCCCAGGGTGTTTTGCCAAGTAACACAGAGACGAATCCTAGAAGAGACGGGAAGGAGCAGTGTCAAGCAATAACATTGCAATCTGGGAAAGATTTGACAGGGTCTGCAAGTCACACATGATAACACCAAGGAGGTCGCGCGGCCGCACGAAGCAGAGCAGGAGACTGACGAGGAGAAAAATCTGGGAAATTCTGAGGTTCAGCAGGAAGAAAAGAATAAATCAGGTTCAGAAGAGAAGGTCAAGAGTCCATTACAACCACTGTACCCTCAAGTACCATATCCAAAGAGGTTAGCTAAGCAGAAAGATGACAAACAATTCAGCAAGTTTTTAGAGGTCTTCAAAAACCTACAAATAAATATACCTTTTGCCGAAGCATTGGAACAAATGCCAAGCTACGCAAAGTTCATGAAAGGTATCTTGTCAAGGAAGAGGAGATTAGATGAGTTTGAAATGGTAGCCTTGACAGAGGAATGCAGTGCAGTGCTCCAACACAAGTTACCTCCAAAGCTGAAAGATCCGGGTAGCTTCATAATTTCGTGCACCATTGGAAAGATGGATTTTAACAAGTGTTTATGTGATTTGGGAGAAAGTATAAATTTGATGCCATTTTCAGTATTCAACCAGTTGGGATTACCGGCTCCAAGACCGACGAACATATCATTCTGATTAGTGGCCCCAATTAAAATCACATATCCATGGGAATTGTTGAAGATGTATTGGTTAAAGTGGATAAGTTCATTTTTCCGGCTGATTTTATCATTCTAGATTTCGAAGAGGACAAGAATATACCGATCATACTAGGAAGACCATTCTTGGCCACGGGTAGGACTTCTATAGATGTTCAGAAAGGGGAACTAACCATGCGTGTACAAGATCAAGAGGTCACATTTAATGTCTTCAACGCAATAAATCTCCCAACAGATGAAGAAGAGTGTTTTCTGGTTGATCTGGTAGATGGCAATCGCAAGGATTGGGTACACAACCCGAGGACGAATGAATCACAGAGGTGTGTAACGGGTGAAAATACAGAGTTGAAGGTGGAGCCGTTGATGAAAGCCAGAGTCATTAAATTTCAGGGTGCCAAGGACAACAAGGAAGGCACCTCAATTATTGATGTGACGTGAAAATTTTGAGACAGTCAAGCTAATTGACTATAACTTAGCGCTGGATGGGAGGCAACCCATCAATTCTTCACCAAAGAATTCATTTATTGTCGTTATTTCTTTTTGATTATTTTAGTTAGTATTTCAAATTCAGTGATAAAAAGATAATGGATAAGCAAGCGTAAATGTGTGACGAGTGTTAATTGACATTAATTTCGCATTACGTCACCACTATTGCATGCCTTATTCATGTGAATTAATATCTGTGCAGGTACCACGATTGGAGAACATCACTGATGGATGAATGAGATCAAATCTTAGAATGGCGGTAATTAGGGTTGCGCGGCCCAGGCAGTATCAACTTGCGTGCCCGCGCGTTAAGCCATTCAGTCCATGAATCTTTCTGCAAGTCTCGCGCCCGCGCGCCCAAAGTAGTATATCATCGCGCGGCAGCGTGCGGCACCGGATCCATTCAGATAAAAACAATTTAAAACAGAAGTTTAGATCATTCGGACTCTTATTTGCGAGAGAAACAAACGCGAGAATCTCTCACTTTCCATAACTCACGTCTCTATCTCTCTATCAGTTACAGATTGAAGCGTATTTCTCTCCATCAAATCTCCGCGATTTCCTTCACGATTCAATGCTCATCCACATCTCCTTCATTATATAAAGCTAGGGCTCTACATTGGGTTAGCACACGCAAAAGTGAAGATTATCAATTCACCAATACATTCTTTCTTTCAGTAAGTTCATATTGCTATCTCTTTCAACTATCTCGGTCCAAAGAGAGCACGGGCAACTTCATCCTCTTCATCTTCCTCCGGCAGCCACGAGGAGGATATTGTCGACCACAACAAATTTCTATGTTTGGAGGCCCAACAGGAATACTATCGCATTGTCGCGAAGACATTCATCAAGGAAATAGGATTTAGACCAGAAGGCCAACATGGAGAGCTTTGTGCCATGATCCACGAACGAGGATGGGGTGGACTGACTGCCGCACCAATGCCGATTCCAATGAGCATAGTTCGAGAGTTCTACGCTAATGTCAAAGTCACCATGAATGATTCATCTATGGTTCGTAGTATAGAGGTGGACTACAGACCCTCTGCCATCAGAAACGTGCTGAGGATCACCGCTAGACCACCAACAGGGGCGGCCAATTGGATTACGGGAGCGCATCAGGAAACAGACTTGGAGAGAGTCATTGCAGAATTGTGAATTCCTGGCACAAGGTGGACTTACAAAGTCGGTACGACCCAGCCTCGCATATTCCCAGCAGTTGCATTGAATCGGTATGCCAAGGCATGGAATCTGTTCATTTATGCTAAATTACCGCCATCATCACATCAACATGAAATCACAATAGAGAGAGCCATACTACTGTGGGGCTTCATAACTGGCGAATATATCGACGTAGGGTATTTAATCAATCAAAATATTGTGAAGTATCTGAAGGGAACTACCACTGGAAGCATCCCACACGCTTCAGCTGTAGCCATGCTATGTGCGCAGCAGGGGGTCCACTGGGGCAACGAACAAATGCAGTATCCCAGCCAAGACATCACACATGCCACGATTGCTAAATTTGAGGACTGGGCAGGTGGCGAACCACATTCGCAAGGACGAGGATTCATTCTCCGACCCACCTTTCTCGAGCCAACCCAGCAGCCCCCACAGACCGATGAAGCAGGTCCATCCACCCGAGCACATTCTGTCTCTAGCGATCGACACCTCCGAAGGTTGGAATGCAAAGTCGACGCATTGTATGACAATCTTGGGACATTTGCTATGGGACTCACCAGGGCCTTGGCCGAAGCATTCGCGTAGCAAGGAACCATGCTTGAATGGCCCTAGTTCGGGACCGCCGTGCTGTATCCACCACCAGATTCACCACCCGAGGAGGGTGGTCATGCCGATCAATAGGGGAGTTTTTCTCGTACCCTTTACCTTCATTCAATGCGGACATTGAACATTTTATGTTTGGGGGTATTGGAGTACATGCATAGTATTTTAGATTGCATTCTGTTTTAGCATGTTTAGTTTAATTTTGCATGATTATGTGTTAATAAAATTTTGCATAAAATTTTTAATTTTTATTCATTGTTGATTGTGTTAGTATGTTTTAGTTTAATGTCTCACACAAATTCTTGCTTAATAATAGAAATTTTTGCCTAGCCAATGATGATAGTGAATTATGAAAGATTTCAGAATATGTTGCATAACACAGCTTGTATATAATGTTTTACACAATGCGATTCATGTTGCTGTTTAAATGCTTTCGGTTTGCACAAATGTATTCACAATCACTTGTAGGTTTAAGATGTGTGTCTTGTATTACTCAATAGAACATGTAGTTTTTAAAAAGGGAAACATGAGGAAAGTGTTGTAGATTGTAAAGTCATGGAAGTGCAAATTTTTGGAAAAACATGGGTATGCTATGTATAAAAAAAAAATCGAATAACAATAACGTGGCTAGTCTTAATTCGGGCCCTAGCTACTTGAGTAAGTACGCCCGAGGGGATTGTCTCTACACCTAGCGCCCTAAGGTCTTTTATGGTCTAGGAGTTGTTAGTTGAAAGCTCACTAAGGGGTAGCAGTGTGCCAAATGGATTGAGACATTGTACAGTTATGTGAAAAAAAAATAGAAATAAACACCGCAGGAAAGTGCAAAATTGCCCTCGTGAGTAGCAATAAAGCAATAAACCCATTGTTGAACCTTAGTTTGTGGTGATAAGTCGAAACAATCTATGTTGCATGAGTATACATGAGTCTTGATTTAGACTATAATTTTTTGTGTAGGGCAGTGTAGGATATATAATCTTTGCTTAGATCAAGTTTTTGTGAACATCACACACACACACAACATCTCTATAGCATTCATGAATTATCTGAGTGTATGATGTTATGTCTATGGTTTGGTTTGAAATTATGTTTTGGAATCTGGATAGTTCACTGAGGTAATTTGGGCTGAAATTCTTTTATGGCTAAGATTATGTGAGACCAGTATGCATCATAGAGTAGTTGCATAGTTTAGTAGTTGTAGTTTCAGTATTCATTCATATGCATTGCTTGAGGGCAAGTAACAGTTCAAGTTTGGGGGTATTTGATAAGTGGTATTTTTACTCACTTATTGTATATCAATCCATGCGAATTGTGCCCACCTCAAGTACATTTCATTATGTTTTAGTTGCATTTCACGTTATTTTGCATTGCATTTACTTAAAACTCCTTTTGGTGAATAAATACAGGAATCGGCTTCTTTTTGGTGGAATTAGAGATATCGGTGAGCGGATGCGTGAAGGCTAGTCGCAAGGCGAGGATGTGCATGGCATGAGGGTACAATGAGGCATGGAAATCAAGCAAGCAAGAGGATTAAAGCAAGAGTTAGCAAGTAGCAGCAGCAGCAGAGCAAAAACCAGACTTAAGAAGCTGCGAGAACACGGTAGCGCAAGCAAGACAAGTGACTTCACTCGCGCCCGACGCAGTCTGAGGCTACACATAGGGAACCTTCTACAAGTTAAGTTACCATGAGGAATTGTGTGGCCTTGAGATCTCGTGTCGGCATTGCATGAGGCATGATCGCGCCGCCAGCGCTGATCGACTACCGACTGGTGGCTTGAACCTCATTGTAAGTCTCATGCAACATGCAAGATAGAGAGACTAGAGGCAGCATGGCCATGCGCGATGTTGATGCTGTAATTTATTTTATTTTTAATTCTCAATTAAATGATGTGTAATTTGGTTTTAAATGATTCTGACTGGTGTCAGAGGGAGACTTGACTATTATTACGTATTTTTCATATTAGCAACTAGGGTTTACACCTTGGGAGAGATTCCAACGGAGAAAAAGCCATAACGTCTATTTTCTCTTCTTCTGCTTGGAATTCTTTACCATCGTGGATATTGATTATTGTTTATTGGATTTCTTTGAGAATTTAATAGTTAATCTTTGATTTCTATTCAGTGATTGGGTTTGATCGTTCTATCCTTCTTACTTTGATTGCTTGTTTATTGATCATGCTTAACATTGATCCCATAATGGTTTTTGGTTCATTTATGAACTAAACTCCATTATGGGATTCTAATGGATTTCAATATGTAGTTTGGTTGTACATCTAAATGTTAGATTTGTTTTGCATATCATATGGGTTATCTATCATGGTTGTTTTACATGTGAGAATGACTGATAATCATTCATTTTAGTATTTGAATGGAATTGGAAATGAACATATAAATATGGATTGTAATCATGATAGCATGCGAATATGGGGCTAGAGTAAGTCTTGCATATTTTGTGAATCAAATAGGCATATACTGCTTCACCGTATGAGCTAGAATAAGGGTTGTGCTTAAAATCAATGGGATTGCAATTGTGCATAGAAATATGGTAATTGTGATGGTATTGGTGATTACATAGAGTCTAACATCTGTAGATGCTATGTGAGTTGGTTATAGTGCATTGGAAAATGGTTATAACTCTCTTTGTGCTCTTGGCTATCTTCCTGTGATATGTGAACACTTCTTGCATGACATATGGCGATTAAACGAAATATTGAATGAAGTTAGGATCCCATTGTTTCCACATTATATTTAGTCCATTTATATTCTTATTTTTAGTTGGTAATCATAGTTAGTTCATATAAACAATTAAGTCCATAGTCTTAGCATATAAATATAGTAAGTTAATTAATGCATAGTAGTCTAAGGTTAACAACTTTCTCTGTGGGATCGATACTTTACTTACTCTGTATTACTTGTTGACACATGTATGCTTGCATAAGTTAGAGCTCTTTTATTAGAACTATAAAAGAGGCAACATGAAGTATCCAATCCAATTTGAAGGTCTACTATCATATATGCTAGATCGCTGGACGATGTCCCGCATCATGGAAGAAGAACGTGGCAGGGCTATTCAGCGCCTTAATAGGTAGTGATATGATTAGTTTATTCGGTTGTGGTATAATAGGTCTATCTACAGTTTCCTCTTATTTGACTTATAGTGATTTATGGTTCTTGAACTCTTCAAGATCTATTATCCTCCCACTAGCTCCTTCAATGATAAACACCTTTATCATAGAAGATAGCGTGCTTCGCAACAAACACCTTTTGCTAAGTAAGATTATAGAACATATACCCTAAACTTACTTTAGGATGTCCCACAAATCTATACTTGTCAAATCTTGTTCCAAGCTTATCCTTTAAAACCTTTTCACATAAGTTGGAAAACCCCTTATCTTAACATACTTAAGATTAGGATCCTCCCTGTCCATAACTCTTATAGAGTCTTGGGGCTGGATTTTGAGGTTACCTTTTTCATAGATATGCAGTCATTTTTAGGACATGATCCTAGAGGGATACTGGAATGTCGATAAAATCATTATGGACTGCACCATGTCCAACAAGGTACGATTTTTCCTTTCGGATACATCAATCAATTATTGTGTATCAGGAGGCGTCCATTGTGAGAAAACCATTTGAGATGATCTAGAAACTCATTGCACAAGTATTCCTTCCTTGATCCGATCAAAGAATCCTAATACTTTGCTAATTTGTTTCACTTTTGAATTCTTTGAACCTTTCAAATAATTAACACTTGTATTTCAGCAAATACACACATTCAACTCTTTGAATGATCATCTCCTTTTCTTATACTAGTTTGTTCAATTTGCAAAATAATTTGTCACGTAAGTCAAGTATACAAAATCCATTAAGTAATACTCCAGTTCTATACAAAACATTATTATTATAAATAGAACAATAATTGTTCTTAAATATAATACCAAAGATTTTATTGTCCAACAAAAAAATGGAAATAATGTTTCTAACAAGTACTTGAATACAATAACAACTTATTGACTTAATAGATTTACCCGTAGGCATTGCTAAACTATAAGTTTCTATGGCTAATGTAGCAACCTTTGCTTCATTTCCTACACATAGGATTACTTATCTTTGTTTATCTTTCTACTTCTGATTGGTCCCTTCATAAATCTATATTTATGATAACCAAAGTCGGTATCCAATACCCAAGTAGAACCTTGACTCAAAGAAACATTTATTTTAAATCATGAACAAAATTGTATTTGTAACCGAAGCTTCACTAAGCTTCAACTGGTTAGCTCTAGAAGATGTTTCTCGCAATTTCTTTTCCAGTGTCCTAGCTTATTGCAGTGGAAGTAAACTCATTTACTCTATGTATCAGTTTTGTTCTTATTATCCTTTGTTTTTGCCTTTCTATTTACCTTCTTTGAATCGTTCTTCTTTTCGGAAGATCCTTTGGACCCTATCAGTAAGACATGGTCTTTCTTGGTTGGAAAGTGACTCTCAACATTTTTCAACATGTTTAGCAAATCAGCGAGGCTGATATCTAGCTTGTTCATATGAAAAATTCACAACAATTGTGAAAGGAGTCTAGGAGTGAGTGCAAGATCAAATCTTGGCTCAACTATCCATCCATGACAAAACCTATTATCCTAATTGTTAAATCAAATTGATCATGTTTAGGACATGTGTCTGTATTGTAGTGTCGTTGGTCATTCTAGATCGGAAGAGCTCCTTAGATATCTGATATTTATTAGTCCTACTTTCCTCACTATCAACTACTTTATGTGCAGGAATATAGTAAGAGCATCCATAGTTTCACGTCGATTTGAAACTCAAGTTACTTCATGGATGCGAGCATGATGCATTGAGCCAACTATGCATCATCTTGCCACTTTCTAAAAGTAGTAATCTCTTCCTCAGAGGCATTGTCCGCAACCATTGCAGGAAAGACGTATTAAGGATATAAGATAACTTTTCAGCCATGAGAACTATTCTTAATTTCCTTAACCAATCCGTTTAATTCGGTCCGAATAAATAACATCTAATATGCTTCGCAGTGATAGTAATTTAGACATTGTAAAATTCTGTAAATAAATTTGTAATTAACAATATTTTAGCATACATTCTTTTATTAATTACCAAAATAAAGTAGGTCTTGTTTTAAATTGGTATCTCCCACTATTTTTCATCAAACTATATTACCCTCAATTTATATAGTTCGGCGATATCTAATTAAAGATATGCTAGTGAGAATAAGGATCTCATTTCAAATGTATATAGCCTTGTGTGTGAACAACAAACTATATATAAATAAATAGGTAGACAACTCTTGTCAATTACATCAACTATGCAACTCCTTGTATTTTGCCTCTTATATCATAATGCTCAAGTGTGTGCACATCTGAACTAAAATAATTTAAGTTAAGTCAGACCCAACATTTCCATACAAGTGAAGAGAAAACTACAGTCCTTGTGTGTGCACAACAAAGCAGTAATGTTCAATTCCTTATAAACATCATATGTAATAAAAACAACATCTTAAATATTTAATACTTGCCTTGTGTGTGCACAACAAATTCATATTAAATATTCAATACTCTATTATTTTTATCATGCTAGAAGGCAACATTCGATATTCCAAATATCTTTGAACGTTACAACTTAATATAAAATATTTGAGGAGTTTTATTAATAATTTGTCTCATCTTGTTTAGACGCATGCATATATATATATATATATATATATATATATATATATATATATATATATAATACACGTTATATTAATTAACATGCGAAGCATGTTTACATAATATAATATATATATATATATATATATATATATATATATATATATATATATATATAGTATAAGCATGCGCATATAGAATACTATATTCTACCCGGATTGATTATGGACTTTTATTCTAGTTTGGTTCACTAGAGCCACCAAGTGAACCAAAAGGTCAAACCCTAGGGGTGCAAGAATTAATATTTAAATATAACTATTACATTTAAATCTGGGCTCCATTACGAACGGGTCTTCAAGCTCTCTTTGCTCCTTGATCTCCAATTCTTCGAAATTAATTCTAACTATTCCTATTACAAAACTATTTAAAATAAATAGAAACCTTGATCAGCAGTCAAGGTGAAGTACATAGGAGGGAGATGAAAGTTACATTAAGAAAAATTAGAGAAGACGAGGTACGCAGACCCCATTTAATAAAACTCATACATTCATGCATCTAACTAAAATAAAATCAAATCACATTGGTCAATAAGTCATAATCAATCCCATTTATTATCTTACACATTACCATATGCATCAATAAATAACATTCATCTCATGAATAATAAACATTCAATATATATATTGATATCATTTAATGGCCAAATTTAGTTAGTATAAAATCTAATTTTGAATCAAAATAAACTCTTTTATTTTAATCCAATTTAAATCAAAATAAACCTCTTTTATTTTAATTTATCCAATTTTGAATAAAATAAACTATTTTATTTTAATCAAATTCTTTAATCAAAATAAACTCATTTATTTTAATTAATTATGGAATCCAATTCCAAGTCAAAATAAACTCCTTTATTTTGGATAATATGAAATCTTATTACATATCTAAACAAACTCTTTTATTTTAGGAAACACAAATTTTCTTTTCTATTCACAAATAAACTCCTTTATTTTAAATAATATGAAATCTTATTTCATATCTAAATAAACTCTTTTATTTAAGGAAACATGGAATCCAATTTTAACTCCAATTAGTTATCTTGGAATCCAATTTCAACTCTAATTAGATAGCATGAAATACAATTTTAAAATTAAAATAAACCTTTTTATTTTAAGATTAAAATAAAATTTTATTTTAATTATAAAATAGTTAAAAATATTATATATATATATATATATATTATTTAACCAAATGAACTTGGTGATGCTAGCTTCAGGATAACTTATATATATAGTAATCATATAGTTAACTAATATATATATAATAAACTTTTTAAAACAAAGTTACATTATAACCTGTTAACATCCAGCGTATGGTACAGCGACTCACGAAATTTGCGAGGAACAGTTCACGAATTAATCATCACAGTTTTTTTGTTTTTTTTAAATTTTATATAACAAAATTATGCTTAATTAAATTGTTCTAAACACATATCAATATACATATCAAATTAAACAATTAATAATTCGCATAAAGGTTTGGCTCTGATACCACTGTTAGGTTTGTAATATTCGAGAATGCAATCAAATTGCACAAAAATAAACGGAAGCATGGAAAATCAGAGTTTTAAAATTTTACAAACCATATACCTGAATCATCCTTTATGCGCAATTATTAATTAAACAAAAATATGAAGAATAAGAATCATACCCTTGAAGATTCGAGCTTCCTCAAGTACAAGTTCACCTCCAATCTTTTTTGCGTTCAACTTGAATCCACCGGGTTTGGTTCCTTTCTTTGATCAACATTAGTCACCCAAGTGTTTGGCCTCTAGAGGTGATCCACCAAGGAAGAAGAAATATTCAAGAAGAAGGGTGGTTAGCTAAACCCTAGTTTTCTATCTCTATAGAAAAAGAGCGTACTCTCCAACAATTGGAATCATGTATACAACATATCTGATATAAGACTCCTCTTATAAAGATATCAGTTCACCCTTCTAATCTAATTAGAAAATAGGGTATTATTTAATTAATTAAATTCATTTAATTAATTAAGCTCCCTAATCTTATTAGGGATAATTAATTAAACTCTTTTAATTAATTTAACCTCCTAATCTTATTAGGATTATATGAGAGTACTTTTATTAATTAATTCCCGAACTTCTTTAGGAATTAAAAATAATAATAATAATAATAAGATTCCTCTTATTAATTTATATTTAATATTTCCAAAATATTAAATAATAAATATTAAGCTATTTAATTTATTCTATCACCAAAGATTAAATTAAATATACTTAACTTATTATTACAATTATGCTATTAACTTCTTAAATAATTATTCTTCCTTTTATGGTGTGACCCTTTAGGTTCTCCATATTAAACCGGTTGTGAATAAATCAATTAGAACAATTCTAATCTTATTTAATTAAATAAATTAAACTATTAATTTATTTAAATAAATAATATTTATTCTACAATAGGGATAAACCTCTCTAGCGATTAACAACTTTCCAGATAATATAGATTTCAATATTAATCATAAAAGAACCTTTGAGTAAATAGTTACCGTACAATTCAATCCTTCCACCATACAATGTCCCAATTAAATATAAGATATGGAATTACTGTCAAGTCTTATTTTATTTAATTATATGTATTTCGACTCTTAAATGCACAACTCCAAATAATGCAAATTAGAAACTCCTTTCTAATTTCATTCTGCCTTGGCCAAGGACTACTTGGTTGTCATTTATCGAATCACATATGATATTTCTCTTCTTTTACCAGAAGCAGTAGATTCTTTATTGATCATACTTTATCTCCATGTACAACTTATTATACTCAAGCATACCCTTTGATATACCCTAAGGGTCTTAAGGAATAAGTCAAAGTATAACTCATCATACACAAGATACTATGATGATCTCAAGTCCAAGGATCACTTGTACTACTATCACTACAGGAATTCCTATTGACAAGCAAGTAAAACTCCATTAAGTATTCTTTAGCGAGCCATGTTCAGTGAACTTATTCTCTAATAAGCACCTACATACTTGCTTTAGTGTCTCCACACAAATGATCATGAGATCAATCATCCTCATCCAATGAGCAAGTAACGTATGTACCAATCTATCCGGATTCACTAATCCCCAATTTAGTAATCCAACGATTGAGAACTATTTTAGTTTTAAGCTTTCTAAGAATTTAGATCTCATTAGAATGATCATCATCATTATTCTAAAAGCATTGCTTAAAACTATGGGTTTATCACATATTATAAAACAACATCATGTAGATAATTAAAAGCCTTTAATAAATTAATACCTTTTATTAATATATGAATAAGATTGTTACAAAGTATATGCTTATCATCAAACATGATTGGCTTGTGTGCATACTACTTTCACCCTTCGAGTTAATGTGTGATGCGAGCGACTCTGTAGTTGGGGCTGTTTTGGGTCAACACCGTGAAAATGTATTTTATGCCATATACTATGCGAGTAAGGCACTTACGGAGACTCAAATGAATTACACAACTACGGAAAAAGAATTACTTGCAGTAGTATATGCCTTCGATAAATTCCAGGCTTATTTGATCGGAACAAAGGTCATTGTTTACACGGATCACTCGGCTATTCGGTACTTAATTTCGAAAAAAGATGTTAAGCCACGCCTTATCAGATGGATTCTCCTTCTACAGGAATTTGATTTGGAAATAAAAGATAGAAAGGGTACAAAGAATCAAGTTGCGGATCATTTATCAAGGCTGGAAAATCAGGGCAAAAAGGAAGAGGACAGATGTTTAATTAATGAATCATTTTCGGATGAGCAGTTGTTTGGAGTCACTACAGAATTCCCATGGTACGCAGACTTCGCCAACTTTCTAGTGAGCAACATCCTTCCCCCTGAGCTTACTCGTTAACAGAAGAAGAAATTCCTACATGACGTCAAGTGGTACATGTGGGATGAGCCATACCTATTCAAATAGTGCACCGACAAGTTGATTAGAAGGTGTGTGCCCTATAGCGAGGTGAACAATATTTTGCATGAATGTCATTCGTCTGCATACGGGGGAAATTATGGTAGTGAGAGAACAGCAACAAAAGTGCTTCATGTAATAACCCGATATTTTCTATATATTTAAAATAGAAGATTTGAGTATAATTTTTTATTTATTTAGTTTAAAGGTGACAATGCGTGCAAGGTAAAGTGTATGTATTTATGTGACGAATATAAAATATATTTATTATATGAATGATTACAAATAATTTTATTTTAGAATTATTGATCATTATAAATTATATTCTTATAATAATTAATTTTATAGTAGAAATATTTTTATTAATTATTTTTCATGAAAATATGATTTTATATTATTTAAATAATATTTGAAATGATTATTAAATTATTATAATAACTATTTTATTATATGAATTTATTTTGATTAATTAAGTTAATTATTATAACTTAATTAATAATGGTATGTACGATATATGAAAGATAAATCGGATATGGAATCCAAACCCTAATTTTGGATTTTGATCAAGGATAAGAATAATAATATTATATTAAGTATATTTTGATCTTTATAAATATGTCTTGATGTGTGTAATGTTAATTTATGAAATAATTTTGATGGAACAGTTGAAAAAAAGGCTTTAGCGACAACCAATTTTCGTTGCTAGAGGTGCCAAATTTCATTGCAAAAGGGTTTTAGCAACGACTTTAATGTCGTTGCGTCTTTCGTTGTGCAATGAGCGTTGCTAATTGTTCCGCAACGAACGTTTTTTTTTCATTGCCAAAAGTAATACATTTTACAACGAAATTTGACTTTAAAGACTGAGAGACATCGATCCTTTAGCAACAAAATGTATTGTTGCGAGAATAATTAAATTTTCGTTTGCTAAAAATCCCATTTCATTGTAAAAAGCCTACTAATTGGTAACGAAATGAACTTTTTTTTTTCAACGACCATGCATTTTCGTTGCAATATTGACATTATTTGAAACGACATTTTTCGTTTGCGATGAAATTATGAAAATCGTTGCCTAAGCTTGCTTTCGTTGCGGAATGTAAACTTTTTAAGAACGATTTTCGATTCTTGATTATATTATTTGACAACGATATTATCTTTGAATCAAAGAGCGAAAATATTTGTTCTTTGGTTATTTTTCAATAACAACAAAAGTAAATCGATTAACAACGACATTATATGTTCTTTTCATTTCTTTATATGTGCAACGAAAGTTGATATAATTTGCAACGATAAAAATATTGCCTTTTATGTTAGTATTAGCAACAATATCCTCTCCGTTGTTATTAGGTTAATTTTTCGATTTGCCAAATATTATATTTTTAATGCCATTAGCAATCTAAAATTTATTGTTAAATGTATAAAAATTGTTGCTATATTAAAACTTGTTCAATACTTTGGTAACAAATTATATTGTTGTCAAATTAAAATTTGACATTCTTTTTGTATATAATTTGGCTCAATGTCCCCATAGTAAATAATGGCAAAAATATTAAAAACTAAAATATTATTAACTTAATAAAATCATCCACTACATAATAATTCATTATCTTTACAATTAACCATCTAAAGCTACCACGGTTCTTCAATCAAAGTATATATCTACATATATAGAGAGAGTACACCTCATAATTTCGTCTAATTATCTTAGTAAACGTATATATAAAATTTGATACCCAATATTGTAAGGTGTCGTAGAAGTAGTTTTCTGCATATATTTAAAAATAATAAGTCGGAAAAAATGAAAACAAATAGGTCACTTTAGAGGCACTTAATGCCAAAATCAATACACAAAGACAATAGAGTTCTACGTGGTACTAATATTATTAAACCAACAGACTACCCACAATATTTATTAAATGGTTGAGCATATATAAAATTCCAGAGTCCTTCAACTAACTAAATAAAATGACTTAAACAAGATAACATGAAGTACATACTAGTTTGACAAACATACACAAGATGGTATCATGTGCAATGTGCATGTATAAGATTACAACAACTATGACAAAGATACACCTGCTCTATGTGTCCAACTTTGAAGTAACTGTTATGTGAAAAAAAACTAAATATTCTATTACACTAGGCACACAGTTTTGTATGCCTATTTACACAATCCTTGATTTTTATTTTGACAAACTAAAAATTACTAAATCTGGATAAACAGCATGCAATTTGATAGACAGTTGACGACAAAAAACTCACAACTCTAGAAGGGTACAGGCGTGTGGAGGCATAAAGCACTTGCTCTTACCAATATCATTACCATCTACCTTGAGTTGCAGAAACTAAGATTAAGATAAAAGAAAAATTGTTATAAGTTACTACGGAAGTTTCTATGAACCTGCAACAGGAGCTCAACAATTTGTTAGTAACTACTTTCATCGACCAGATATAAGAAATGAATGTCAAAACTGAAATATTAAAACGTATGCACAATCAGAAGCAAGCCTTTTCTTTTACTGGTCCGTGAACATATAAAGAAAAAGTTAAAAAACAAAAATACGGGGGAAAAACCACACACACTAAAAGGAGAAAATAGAAAAAGAGAGAAAGGGAGAATGCGCAGAATGACCAACAGGATAAAATGGACAATTAATTACCTTTGTTTTAATACTGCCAATCCATTTGTATCATGCAAAAAAGAAACATCCCCAACCACAC
Source organism: Panax ginseng (assembly GCA_020205605.1). Lineage (NCBI taxonomy): Eukaryota > Viridiplantae > Streptophyta > Magnoliopsida > Apiales > Araliaceae > Panax > Panax ginseng. Next base: position 32,737,141 of record CM035129.1, on the reverse strand, counting down.
AAATTACCTGAACATAATTTTAGCAGTACGAACCAATGTAAAGCCATCCAAACTAGAAATTCACCAATTAACTTGAGGCAAGTAACCAAAACTTTACATAAATAATTTTCAAGTACTCACTCGTTTGTTGCATCCTATAGTAAATCCAACAGCAGTGCTAAGTAGACCATCAATACCACTCGCTCACCTATTCCCGGAAACCTGTATCCCATGACATTGTAATCCTGAGTTTAACAACATAGCATTACTATGTGTACATTTTGCCACGTTACATCCATACATGTCCGCGTCACGAATCACCATGCTGTTTCCAACAAATATAGCAGATCCACAGTGAATAGCCTCAATAAGAACATGTGCCACATAAGGTTCAGTTAAGGAGTACTCTGAGCTAATTAAAAGAGAAATTTCTCAGGAAACCTACAGAATAGGGAGAAAAGATAATTACAAAAACATGAATAGAGAACATGAGACAAATCTAAAATCTCAAGCTGTAAAGCAGCAGGACTAACCAAAAACCATTCTTGGAGTAGGGAATACAAATAATATAGACAAATCTACAATTAGTCTCTAAGCTAGCTGGGAAATATCCAATGAAATTTACTTAACAAGCCAATACCATCTACAGCCTACACAAAATAGCATTAAACAAGTATACAGATAACTGTTGCAGAATGCAGTTTCATTGTGATAAAATGAATGAGATGCACAGAATCAATGCCAAAATCGCCTCGATAAAATCTTCCTTAAAAACTGATGATTAAGGTATATGATTATATTCTAACAACAGACCGACTTGATAATTTATGTATATTAAGATCATTACTATCTTGTATATATGATTCCTATCACTTCATGAAACCAAAAGAGATATAGTTGTACCACTTAGTTTAACCATTTTAAAAATCTACCAGTGTCACAAGGATCATCAATAAGAGAAAAAGTGTTCAAATTCTCTAACTTGATACCCCTATCCTAATTGTCTTTCTACATAATCCATTAGCCTGTCAAGTATCTTGAATGTCATTTCTCTTGGCACGGAATAACGAGGGTTATGACATGTACATGCTTTTAAAAACTACATATGTCGTGTAGTTTATGCAATACCCATAGTGTTTCACAGATGCAATACCCAAAGGAACCGCAAGCAATTTTTGGTTTTTTGGTACAATGAACTTTCTACTTTCTGGCAACTTCACAAGAAAGAGTTTTCTACACTCCTACAATATCAAGACAAGCACATAATGAACACCAACTTACCAAAGCTAATAAATATATCAACTGTGTTTCGAGCTCAAGCTTTATCATATCGCATTGTTGTGTTTTGGTAAGAACAACTTCCTGCAGTTTCTGCTCATGTTCTTCTTTTAAATTTCTGATCTGCCGCATGCACTCCTTCAAAGCACCATCTAAATGTGATGCTCGATCTTCAGCAGTAAGCTTTAACAATGTAACTGATTCTAGATGATTTTTCAATGCCAAAGCTTCTACCTCAGCTTTTTCCCAACCTGTTCGAGGAAATGAATCAATTTCATAAAATCTCTTACTCTAAAAAAAGAATAAAATAAATGACATTGCACGAGCTAATATTTCATGGACGACCAGCACCACACCAACGTACCTGAAACAGCTTCTTCAGCAACTTTAGCGTGCTATTTTACTAGACTTTCCTTCGTTGTCAACTCTGAATTCGCAGCAGACAGCTTTTCATTCAATTCCTCAACTTCATCTTCTAATGCTTTCACTTGATCCTTATACGAAGTCACTTGAACCTCGTATGAAGTCACTTGATCCTCGAATGTCTTCACTTGATCCTCGTATGAATTCACTTGGTCCTCGTAAGACTTCACTTCGTCCTCCAACCCAGTTAGATGTGTATACGACTCCACAGAAATTTGGACATACTTTGTTTTTTTGTGGTTATCCTGCTTACCCTGGAAGATGGGAGGTGGGAAAACATTACCACAAAGAAAAAAACCAAAACGTCCACTTTCTTTTCAGGCAGTGCGGTTTTTCCAAACCCATTTTCAGATTAGAATAATTTATCCTTGTCTTTACCGTAATATATTAGCCATAAATAAATAATCATGAGCCTCCAGTTCAGGATATGGGATAGCTATTGGCCTACAGTCAAATTTCAATTTGTAAATAAAACAAAATCAGGTAACCCCCACAGAGGGATTGGGAAAATGTATATTAGTAGCTAATTTATGTTCAGGAGCAGCTGACCTTGTTAAGCCATATGTCAACCAGGTAAAGGATAATGTTTTCTTCAACGAGGAATCCTGCCTGCGGGAGAACTACCAATAGTGATGGTTGTGATGTTAACTGGGCAAGGTAATTGGTATTCATTACCAAAATTTGCCAGAATGGCTGCTGAAGATGCTTTTACAGCTGTTTTAGAAGGATCATGGTCGTCTCCCCCAGTTAAGCATATAACGATCAATTTCTAGCAATATCCAGCAAAAATGCTAGTCCATAAACTATACGTGGTATGCAGCGGAGTCAAGTGATGCTGACCACTTGTCACCACTTAACACTCCAAGATCGTTGCTGGAATTTAGATTTCTTACATCTGATTCAATGCAGTGCAAGAACTAATGTTCTGAGGAATTGGCCCTTCCAAATTGTTATTAGCAAGATTCCTACAAAAGAATGACCAACAAACTTTAAATAAATAAAGGATCAAACAAGAAAATTATATGAGAGAAAATCAAGATGTCAAGACTCATAATTCAAAAAGATGCTCCAATTTACCAAGTTCAGCTGGAATACCACCAACTAGTTGATGTTGTTTCACCTCCTTTACAGTGTATTTTCAGCTGCTAACCTATTCCTGCTTGAGATCGACTCTGAATTCAGTACTTCCTAATTAAGACCATGATGATGGCTAAAAATGCCCCATCCTTCCTGGTTGACTGTCCACCAGAACCAAGGTATTGAATATATTTATCATATTTAAACCTGAAAGAAATAGTATTAAGTTTTGCGTAAATACCACAACTTCCAAGTATGTTTACAAAACCAAAAAAAAAAATGAAGTACAAAACAAAAGGGATGAATATGTATACCCTTGCAATTAAACATGAATACAAACATATCAAACATTTTTAATGTCAGGTTATATATATTTAATACTTGGGTTGGACATTTACATTTTACAATCTAAATGACTTCCCTTGTTACATACATGGGTTTAAAAAGAGCAAGCTTAAGAAAAAGTTGAGAACGCACAATTACTTCCCTTGTTGCTATGTTATTAGAAGGAATGGATAAATTTGTTAATGTAAGAAACATTCTCCCAAATAAAACATTAGCTAAGCATTGTTCCTACCTTAATCTACTCTTTTTATGTCCTAGGTGTGTGCCCTACATCCGATCCATATGCAAAGGAACTATCACTGTCCGAATCTGCATCAAGAGTATCAAGCTAATAAGAAAATGTATTAGACTGAGGATATACGTCTAGATGGCAACATAATGACCACTATGTCAAAAGCAATAGACTAAATAAAATTAATTAACACTGGGTTGGGAGGGTGGAAGTACCACTTGAAGAGGATCCAGAGTCACTACTAGAACTGCCTAAACTGCTTGACCTACTAAGATTACCCCCTTGCTTTTCATCTTGAACAGGAGAAGTAGCAGCAGCATTCATTTCATCTGCCAAAAAAGAACATTTAAAAATTCATCAATGAATAATTGACAATCAGAGCCAGCATACAAACCAAAATAAAAGGCTAAAATACAACTACTTCAAAATTTTCACCTGTTCTACTTCACCATCGATTCACCATTAGAACATAAAAACATCTTCAAAATAACAAATGACAACATACATTAATTCATACCATTCTCTCAATGCATTCAAGACGAAAACCAAAGAGTGCATTTATATCCGCAGCCTCATGATTCCCACGTATCAAGTGAACATTCTCAGGATACTCAATCTGAATATTACAACCAAGGGCCAACACCATCAAATAAAGTAACACCAAAACTGGTACCAAGTAATAGAATTATTAGGGAAGAAGCTTTGCCTTTAAAGCAAGGAGCAGAGTAATGGTCTCTAAGTTGTGTTGTCCTCGATCAACATAATCGCCCAGAAAAAAATAA